>VXAY01003407.1:1185200-1239979 GCA_013399855.1 Oxyruncus cristatus
GGTGGGTGGGGATGGCGGGGGGGAGTGCGCGCGCGCCCCGCTCGCGGTTTCTGCGGGGGCCTGCGATTGGTTGTGTGCGCGAAGGGAGCACGAGGAGCTCGCCCGCGGCGCGGGGGCTGAGCCCGACGGGAGCGCTGAGGGGACGGGGGAAGAGGGAGCCGGGAAGGGGCAGGTCGCGGTTCGCCGTGCGGTGGAGCTGAGCCGCTGTGCCTGCGGTGATGCGGTGCTGGATGCAGCCGGCACCGCCGCAGGCAGGGCTGGCCGTGCCGAGCCTGCACGGCGTGCTAGTGCCGTTTGCCCCGTGACGTGCCACCGAAATATGCGGGAAATCCCCTTGCGGTGCGAAGTGGATGGCGGCAATGAACAATATGCTTATTTAAAGTCTGCTCCGTACCAAAAGTTATCCAGTCACTTTTAGTTATCATGTGTGAGGGCTGGTTCATGCCCGCATGGTAAACTGGTCTCTCGTGGCTCGGGAGAAAATCCTGAACAAAAGGGTAAAGCGACAGGAATAAAAATAGCGTCCATACGCAGTGCTTCCGAGCTGAGTTTCTCTGATAGTTTTGGCATTGGAAAGAAATGTTTTCCCGTTTTGGGAAACGTCAGCACCTGCCTTACGGTCCTTCCTCGGCGGCACCCCAGGGTGGGAGCGGTGATGTCACTCCCAGCTGGAGGAGCCGCAGCTTTCCTGCCTCTCCAGCCGGAGCGGGTGGGATTGCTGCCTATCATCTTATACCACCTCGTCATAAATGAGCAGTAAAGCAATAAATCCCTTTAAGCCTTGAACTACCTTTGTACTTCTCTGATTTTTTCCCCTCCTTTGGCTGCTCGCCCTTGATGGCCTTTTGCTGTGTATGAGAGAAGCTTGTGGGCTCTTGTAATAGTAGTTGCCATTTATTGCTTTGATCATTGTTAAAGCTGGGGATGGCTGGGTTGCAAGGGACTTCCTGATATGCTCCTTCCCTCATCCCTCCCCTTCACTGCATGGGCTGCTCCCTCATTTCATCTGTGTGCTTCATTTTGGCACTCTAGTGCTGGAAAAACCCCAAGTAGCCCAAGGATTTTCTGAGAAGTGGCAGGAAAACTCCAGAACTGGCTTCAGAGCAGTCTTTGTGCTGGCAAAGCAGCTTCAGCACAAGCGAAGCTGTTTTGGCTGAGACATACCAGACTCTAATTTAGAGGTGGAGCGATGTATGAATTGGGGATGCCAAACTGGGACAGAAGAAACACAGATTTTCTTTTCTCCCTATGCTTCAGATCTTCATTTATGAAATAAAATCCCTTAGCCCAGGCACAGCTTAGGATGCTGGAGAGGACACGGGCAGTGACTGCTGGAGATGGCAACGCAGAGCTGCAGAGAAGCCCTTTCTTTTTCAGGTCCCTGCTGAAGTACTTGACAACATCACTGATGTTGAATAGCTAAATACCAAAACACAGTTCTACAGGTGGAAAGCTTCTTCTGCAACAAATGTTGATGTCTCTATGTGTGGGAAGAAGTGGTGAAAATACAAAAAATCCCCTTGCCTTTCACAGGGGCCTTTCTGTTTCCAAGTGCTTGAGCTTCATACTGCTTTGTCATGATAGCATGAGTAACCGGACTTTTTTTTTTTTTTTTCTTAATTACAGTTACTTAACTGATTTTTTTTAGACTGCTATCAGTGTGGAAAGAGAAGGCAGTAAAACCAAAGAAATTAAATATTTGTTTTTCTTGGGTATAGAGAATTCTATTCAATTTTACTAGACAAGAAAACTCTGACTCGTTGTTACTGGCCACTTCACTGATAGCTATGCATACCGAGTCATAAGCTCTGCTTCAAAACCTCCAGTAATCTCTTTCAAAGTATCAGAGAATTTAAAAGGAGATAGGAAAATTACATACTATTTTTTTGTATCCTTTTTATTACAACACACCCTTTCTTAGTGTGAGTTTAGCTTGGGTTTCAGTCCTTTAATGAGTTCCGGTTTGATAAGTATCCTGGATCCATATGAAGGCCACGTGCATATTTCCTCTAGACATTTGTTCCTCTCATTACACCCTTTTTTGTTTTAACACTTTATTAGCCATTAGCAACTTGTTGTAATTTATTGCTGATTTTACAAAAAGGGTGTAACTCATTTGAAAACAGTTCACTGTGTTTTACAAAAAACGTGGTCTGTCTTCTGGGGAGCCACAAACATACAGAGCACACTAAAGGCAAGGACAAAGTACGCGTGTTAGAACTCATGATACACATATAGTGAGTAATCGTAAGGGCCTGCAGCTTTAGTTGATATGAGGGTAAATCAATATGTTATTTGCCAAAATTATTTTTCTTTCATTATGCCCAAAAGTAAATGTTGGTTTGGGAATTCATTATTGCTTAAAATGACTCTCATGTTTAAGTTGTGGGTAGAAGTCCTTTCAGTCACATTACCCCTGCCACCGTGCATTTCAAGTGTGGTTGGTTTGAGTGGGCAGGAAGCAGTGTGGCAGCAGTGGCACAAGCTTGCTCTTAATTGAAAGCATAGGCAGCAGTGCCAACAATGAATGATCTGAAGGTATGATGCAAAACCCAGTAGAGCATGTGGAAAGAGAGCTACTGATTTCACTAAACAGGAAAATAAACTATTTTCTGCTCTTATTCAAGAATTTCCCTAGTTTAGCTCAAAGCGTTCAGGAGGAGCAGTGTATGAGAAATTTATACGCTCTTCTTCATGAAGTATGCATTAAATGGATAAACAGAGTGACAGGTTCTCCTTAGAGAGCTACTAAGATGTTCTTGTCCTAAGTTTTAAGTCCACACTCAAATAAAACAATCAGTAAAAAAGAAAATAAAACAATTTCTTCTACTTATATATGTAGTATTTTTCTGCTCCTAAGGAGAAATCAATTACACTTAGGTAATGCATGTAGAATAGAACTAAGGCTTTTGCTAACACTGGAATATATTGAAACTTATAGGCATCAGAAAAAAACTAAAAGAAGAGAATTAAGTGCTGAATTATTGACTCAAAAGCTCCGAGACTGACTTATTAGTTAAAATACCAGACTTGGGTTTGAGGGGCTTGATTATGTTCTCAGCAGCAACTGACACCTGTTTCCATGTAGAAGCACCTTCTTGTTAGGTACCAATGCAATATCCTGCTCCATGGATTAGCTGATCAACCAGCCATCTTCTTCAGCAACGGGAAAAGGCAAACGTGTCTTCATATTCCTTATGTCAAATTTTACACCATAGCAACCAAGCTGCATTAGCACACTTTTTTTTGTAGCTAGCGGACATGGGGTTTATATCTATGTTCAATTTCTGACTCCATCTAATAGGTTAATTTGCTGCAGCATCTATAAATGAGACCAATTATGAGAGTAATACTTCAGCTGTCTGTATCCCCTGGAAAACTTAGCTTTAAAGCCTGTGAAGGAAGTAACTGAGATAAGTAAGGTTAGGTCACAGACAAACACATAGTGACTAATTCTGCCGTAAGCAAGGTACAGTCTGGACTAAGCTCCCCTCTTCTGGTGTGAGCAGAGCCTTGAGACTTTGTATGGCCTCTGCTGTCAATAGGGAGGGACACAAAACTACTCGTCACAAAAATCCTTTTCCCCTCAGACAATAAAACCCCAGGTTTTTTCTCTGTAATTTACTTTGCCCTCAACTCCGTATCATGACCATGTAATCAATGGCTGAACAGAATATAATGGTCAGTGAGTCCACTACTTCCTTTGAAGTAATAGAGGCACTTCTGCAGGTCTCGATGGAAATTTCTACTTTTCACTGTTCTGAATGCAGTCTTACTCATATATTCAATCAGGAAATAATCATATCTCTTTTCTATAAGAGTACAACATGAACCTTTTGTGTGTTTTAGTAAAGCTTATTGAATTTTTTTTTTCCAGTTTTCTGTAATGTATGTCTGCAGCAAGGGACAGTGGTTAGACTGATGATGATTTTATTCACACCAGTTGCATTGTTGCAGCAGAAATTGCTTATTGCTCACAAAAGAGCTAAGTCTAGAATTCTGACTCATAAAGCACTTAACTTTCTTTCACAAGTCTTTCTCATTATTATACCAAGTGGCAGCAGATTTTACTGTCAAGATCAAATGCCACCTAAGGCTGGATCTGCCACATGGCATAGAGAGAATGATAGGGCACAGATACTTATTTCAGCCGAAAAGCTTGCAGGCATCATAATAGCAGGTGTTGATAAGTTGTTGATTCTTCATGAACCAGTAGCGGGTTGATGTTGAGTGTGTGAATCCCCTTTCTAAAACTAGTGTGGGGCTAGAAACTTTGCTGTGGGAACTGTGCAGTTGTTGCAAGTGTTGGTGACGGTTCAGGGCTGTCCTTGAGTCCCTCAGAGCCTCTTGGCTCACCAGCTCAGTGCACTGCTCACAGGGGAGCATTTTGCTGTAGCAAAATACTCTCAGCCTAGCCCTGCATTCAGGTTGCACTTGGAGCAGGGAGCCTGCTTTTGTTTTTTGACTCATTGGTCCTACATCTGGTAAGACTCTTGATGTATTTTAAACAAATGTGAAGGCTGCTGTTTCTTATTCCCTGCATCAGTGGCCAAAAAACCGCTACTCTGAAAGACAGGGATTAAGAAGGTTTGCAGTTGTGTTAGCCACCTAGGTGAGATGCAGCTGCAAGAGAGGCTACACAGCTGTCCCCCCTTCCTCTTCCTCAGTGATAGGAAGGACAGTGGGATCATAGCAGATGACAACATCCTATATCAGTGTCTCCAGCAAAAATACTGCATGGAAAAATAGACGGTAAGCAGCCTAGGGAGAAGAGGGGGGGCATAATATTTCACCCAAAGCCCCTTTTGCTCATCCATTATCCGGAGCATTTGCAGATTCTGTGCTTTGATATCATGAGAGAGAGAATTTCAGGACTAAATTCAAGACGATCATAGGTTGTTTTATTTTCCTGCTGTATTTGGTTTCCAGCACCAAATACAAGGTGCAACTTTGACCCTTGCAGTGTACCTGCCAGAGCAGACAGGTTTAAGGAGAGTAAAGAGGAGGGCTTTACCCTAGGCACTGGTTGGTACTTGTGTCTCCTGTGAATGCAAGGGGTGTGTTACACCAGAAAGCAGCCCTACTGAAAGGATAATATGCTCATTCATTTGCTATGTTGGTCTAAGGTAACCACAAAGACCTAGAGCTTGTACAGTGCCAGGTACTCCAAGCAGTACTCTAAGATAACATTACCTGGCCCTAGTCCCAGAGAATGACTTTTCCCAGAGTCAAACTGACCAAGCCTTTATTATATTACAAACTATTTAATTTCTTGCTCTGCATCAATTTCGTCTTATTGAAGAAACCCATCAGGGAAACTTTCTTAGGACCTCAGATTCAAAAATCCGGTAGTAATTAGCTAAATATTCTCTTATGTCTCTTAAAAACTCCAGCCTTAAAACTCCTGTTGTGTCAGGCACTGAGATACAGTGCCAGCTTTAGGTGTAGCTGCAACCCACAGAACAAAACACCATGATTTGAGTATGACTTTTAATACAGGCCCAGTTAGTTTATTATTCTCTCCCATGAGCTCAGGCACTTCAACCTCTGCTTTACTTTTGGATGAAGAGTCAAGCTTTTCTACAACCCTATCCCAGCTCCCCACCCTCTCACCCCACCCCGATCCCCAGCAGAGTTCAAGAGTGCAGCCACGCAACCTTTGTCAAACAAGATTCTTGAAGCAACTTCCCCCTCCAGCCTGGGGACTGCGCAGAAATCCCCTTGCAAGGCAGTTCTCCCAACCTATGCTCAAAGAAGAAAACAGTTGCCATAGTAACCAGTTCTTTACCTGCACTGAATTGGCTCTCTCTTCACTCTTAATCTTTGGTTTTATTAGTTCTGGGCGAGAAGCAGCTCGTCAGGTCAGGGCTGTGCTTGGTTCTGCAGGCTGGAGGAATGCGTGGAAGGCACCGGAGGGGGGTCCTCAACCATCAGGTCGTCGTGTCTTGCTCAGTTTGCACCACCGTCCTTTTGTGACAGAGCCACCCAAGCCACAGAGGGACAGACTCTTTGCTTACCCTTCCTGCCCCCAGCTTGTGTTGGTGCCCTACTCGTCTCTCACAGTCCAAGAGCTGACCTGCCACCTGCCATCTCTAGCTTTCCTTGCACATCCTTTGCAGCCTCATTGGGATAGATTTCAGCCTGCCAGTAGATAAAGAAACTGGATATAGTCTCTTTTCTTTGATGGCGTGTTTTTGTTCCTCTTCCTAGGATTAAAAATGATCACAGAAACCACCGAAAACACTCAGGAAATTCCAAAGGGTGATAAATTATGTCTTTTCCAATATGCCTACTGTGGCCAGGTATTGGGCTAATAGTTTTGTGCATTATGAATTCCACTGTGGAAGTGTATAGCTGAAAGCCAAACAAAACATGCCAGAGCCACTACCTGTTTCAAGTGTGCAGCACAGACAAATTGCCTACATAAGGTGGGGCATGTTTCCTTGACAGCAAGTGGTCTGGCATGAGGTAGGTATGATAGGGAGGGGGAAAAAAAGCCACAGAATTAATTACCATGGATGTAATAATGGTCACCAATAAAAGGCTGCAGAGAATCATGTAGGACAAAGCAGGCAGTGCACCATAACCAGGCACCAGGCACTGTCACTGCTTGTGTTAAATGCTCAGAGCCTGTGTGCTGTGAAGAACCCAAGAGCACTCACTGGACACGTGCAGAGCAGGAGCAAGCCAACTAGATGACTTCCTTCTTATGTTCATGTAGCCTTCACTAATATGATACTAAATGCTATATATTCAAGTACAATGCAATAAAAAGATTCCAGAGTACACCTGCAAGAATATGTTGGTTGAACAATAGGCAGTAGTAAAATAAAGATGTGCATACATTTCTAAAACATTTCAAAACCTATTATTTACCCAAATAATGAGGTAGGGCACAGACTAATCTTAAATGTCCTGGACTTCTAAAATATCTTTTTTTCCCCCCTCTGTTTTTGCTTGTTATGCAGCAATTTGCTAGGGTAAGCATGCATAGCAATGGACTAATAGCAAGCTAAAGTGACTGATTTGTGATGGAACTTGCAACTCCAGTACTGCTGGTCAGTCGAGCATGGTGCAGTTTTTTTCCTGTGTTAGGGTGTAAAAAGGTGGATTCCAGATATGGATTTCAGACACCATAGTTTTGACTTGAGTGCTGATTATACTTAAGCAGTTGGTGTAGTTTCTATGCCATCCTGGCAGAGTTTCCCATTTTAGCCAAAGAATGGGTCTAGCTGGTTATTTCCTCATGGGCCATTAAACCTCTATCATGGGTGCACTCAGAGTTAGGAGGTGGCAGAGAGAAGTTTTGGAATCTTTGAGGAGCCAAGCCTGAAGCAATGGAACTCTGCTGGCAGAGCCTGGGGCAATATACATGTTCTAGGCAAGAGCTTCAGCTATTCGCCTCACTCAGACACATTTGTTCCTTCCCAGTGATAACAAGGAGCAGCCTGAGGTTAAAGAAAGGTCATTAAGGTAGAAAATGATTCCAAATATGCCACAGTGTGATTATTCATGGTGAACTGACTGCCAAAGAAGTGGTCACTGGACTTAGAGCACACATGTGAAGGGCAGACAGGGTAAATACAGCAGGATCATGAGAACAAAAATGTTAGAGCACTTCAGGGGCTGGCTGTGTTCTTACATACACACAGACACACACGCACTGATTTTTCGAGTGTTCTAGTCTGAGACCTAGAAAGCTATAGGTCTTGTCTGTTTTACACAGACACTGAGGATTTCTTAACCTATCTGAATAGATTTCAGTCACCATTGCTATTTGTAGGAGGAAACGCATTACTTTGAATTTCCTGCACTCAGTTATTTTATATTAAAAAATATCTCTTCCGAAAGATCAAATAACATTTTCAAAGTAAGTCCTCTGACCTAGTATCTTTGATTAACAATAACTGCTTATTGTATAGATCTTTAGACTTTCATTAATCTTTTTATTGCAATATTGGCATAAAATGAATGGAGTGGATTTTTGTGTGAAACTCACCATCATCCAGACAAATGGCCTTCCCTCGGAAACAATCACTGATAATGCCCAGGAGGTGAGGGTGACTTTACATAGAGCCAGAGTGGTTTTGTTACACACCTAAACTTCACAACTGTGGGCTGGTTTTTGACCCCAGAATTAAGCTCACTGTTAACTGTTACTAGAATAGTGCTGCGCACTATGGAGTTTTTTAATGTGGCATTTTGTAACTAATTAATTTAATCCTAATTTTTTTCCATTTTGACAAAGAGGAATAATACAATTACTTATGACAACTAGAAAATGGTCATCAAGAAATTAATCCAGATTAGAAACCCTCTGAAAACAGAATGAAACCCATTGCCCCTCTAACCAGGGCACGTAGTACTCAGTTACAGCTATTTAGCAAATGTATGAATTAAATACAACATGACATAATTAATTTCCCCTTTCCATTCTGATGATAGCACGTGCCAACTGAATTTACAAATCTGGTTTGTTATGTATTAACCAGTCAGCTGGGAATCTGATTGAGTAACACAGCAGTTGTTGCGAAACCAGGACTCCCATATAAATCATGCCTCAGTCCTAAGTAAATACTGGTTCAAATATTGATTCACATGAGAGATAGGGCTGCAGTTTAAGAGGTTACAGGTGCCGACTGAACTCCTTTAGAAAGGACCGCTCCCTCCATGTTCATTTGAAATTCACATCAAAGTTCTCATTTCACTTTGAATTCATGAGAACAGAGCACTTGCCTTCACTTTTGATACTGACGCTCTCTATATCAGAACCTATTTTTGATGCACTAAAATCAAAGGTATCACATCGTGTATGAGTACTAAGTTATTCAGTTTACACTCCAGAGAGATGTAACTTCTGGGAAGATGAGAGTTAGACACAAGAATTTATTTTTAGGGAGCATGAAAAGCAGGAGGAGAGGGGAGACACGCAATCTTTTTCCTGTTTATAGGTGCTGTAACAACTGCTACACAAACAAATGGAAAAAAAGAATGTGAAGGAAACATCCAACAACAAAATGAAAAACTATCTTTCACACTTTGGAAAATTTAAGGAATCTCTCATCAATTTGACGAAGCTCAAGAGAAAAGGAGGCCCCATCCTCCATTTGTTTTTACACGAACAAGATATATAGGGAGATGCATCTACACTAGCAATCTGCTCTTCCATTGCAATATAGCTATCTCCTTCACTTGGCCTTGAATCCCAATTTTTCTTCTGAGTAGGACAAGTACAGAGGGATACATTCTGGATACATTTCAGTTAGAGATCTAAACAAGAATGAGTTTTCCCAAAGTCTACTGGGCCCTTCTGTCCTAGCAAGTCCTCAGCCAGCATCCAGAGAAAAGAGCAAGTATGCTCCATTCCAACCAGTCTGAAAAAGTGGACTGTGAATAACACAAGCCTGCTATAAATCTACGATACTTTTAGATACTCACTTTTAAGAGTGGTTCTGTCACTGCTATATTGACTAAATTAATTGTCAAGAAAATGGTTTCCACCACAGGAATGAAGTTTCCGTTTTGAGCAATTTAAGATAAGTACATTTACATAAAAAGACCTCAACCTGGCATACCTTTATCGCTTAGAATAGCTCATTGCTTTTATTTTTCAAAGGCGCAGAAAATAAATCTATGCATTGTTTTACTTCCAGAATAAAACAGTTTTCTTAATAATACTTGTAAAAATTCTGTTGGAATCAAAGCTTAGTCACACCACATGAAACACGATATAAATCATAACAGTTTGAAGGGAATAACCAATACCTAACTAGTCACTGAATTCAGAGTAATTAGAATCATAGAATATTCTGAGCTGGAAGGAACCCATGAGGATCCAGGTAAACCCTCTGAGAGCATTGTCCAAACACTTTTTGAGCAGTGACAGGCTTGGTGCCGTGACCACTTCCCTGGGGAGCTTGTTCCAGTGCTTGACCACCCTTTCAGTGAAGAACTTTTTCCTAATATTCAATTAGTCCAAAAAAACCATCTCTAGGTGACATCTTTTCTACGATATGTTTTCCATAATGTCACACAGAAAGTTTTTCTTTGAACTCTGTGCAGACTCTCCTTGCCCTGGACTCATGCAATTCATGCTCAACTGAATACTTTTGGCCTGCAGTATCTGCTGTGGTTGAGCCTTCCTGTGCTCCACGGAATGAAGAACAGAGCAAATTCAGTTATCTCTCCATTCCTTCTAATTGCCAATAGCCATGAGACAAAATCCCCACATGTATCATTCCTCAGCACGTTGTGCAATTTTAAACCCTTTCCTTACAAATGTATTAGCATATTCCTCTGAATTGTGCAAGAAATTCTTTTGTCCACTGCTTGACAAACTAGTTAGTGTTAGGGATACTTTTTGCTATTGCAATCTAGTGCTGCAGCTGAAGCAAACTTCTGGTGGTTTCCAGCTGGTCTGCAGCCATATGTTTTTACTGTACAGAAGTTGCCTTATCGGTCACAGGAATTCAGTTTGCCAGTCCTCTTCAGAACAAGCCACCTTTTTGGGTCAGGATTTGGCCAGACGGAGGTCTGCCTCAGCTTCTCCACAGGCTCTGACATGGATGGGGGGCAAACGCAGCCACCCGGAAAGAGCATAGGATCTCCAGCAGCAGCATATGGGACCTCTCTGATGGGACTTCCCGTGGGACACCAGGTATATTAGCTACGCACCTCACCAAAACATGTCATGCCTCACAACCAGACGTTAGATAATGCACACATTGCTGCATCTGGGCAGAAGGATGAGAGTGGCCACAGCATTCATTCCTCCACATATTACTGGGGGATCTGCATCCCAACCGGCTGGGAAAGCTTGCGCTGCCATTTGGAGAAATGCCAGCAGCAAATTCGGCAGCAGCCAACATCAGCCTGTGGAACCAAAGCTTGGTGGTACCCAGAAGAATCACAGCTGCATTAGACATACGCTGAAACAACTAATTTAGGAACTAACTCCGAGAAGTGCTGCTCTCGGAGTGTGCTCCTTTTCTGTTCAGATAAAAACATCTCCTTAGCCACTTTGCAGTTCTCAGTGCAACACTAGATCAGAGAAAGTACTGCAATCAAGGTGTGATTGATTATTGCAGCATTTCCTCCCAGCCCTCCTCTAGTGCTGGGTTCAGGGAAAGGGAGCAATTTGTACCGGTGTCACAGCCATTACTATATTTAGAGGATTTTCTCCCAGATCCTAGACAACAGCATATAAGAGTTAAGTTGTGTGCTTTCTGGGCATGCTTGAGATGGAAAAGTATGAAAACATATCTCTATCTCCACAATTGGCTCTGCTGTGGGAAATAATTCTAGCTCACCAACCATGTAACCCAAATATTATTGAAATTACAGGGCTACAAGAACAGAAAAAAAATCTAACTTAATTTTGACTCCAAGCACAATATCTGTAAGATTACTGTCCGTCTGAGGTGTCAGGAGACTGTCCTACAGAGCACTCAAACAGGAATAAGCCCTTCCAAACACAAGTCCCTAATTTGTTTTCTTACTCCTGCATCATAGATTTTGCCAGACATCATTTAGCAAGGCTCTTTGAAACTAGCATTTATGCTAAGCGAGGAGCTAGTGGACCAAATTTTTTTCCTTGGGGAATAGATGAAAAAGCCTACTCAAACCTTTGTAAGAGGCTTCCTGCTTTCACATGTGCTTGTCAAGGCTATGGCTGCCAAGGCTATTGCTAAACAAGGTTTCATTCAAGGATGGATAACTTGCTTAGCACACTGACAGAGTGTGCGAGATCTCAGTAAGATGTTCCCCATGCGGAAGGTTTGAAGTGAGCAGCTATCCTCTTGTCTTGAGACTTACCATTCCCTCCTCCTGGAGATCCACTGTCGAGGACATGACAGGCAAACCCACAGACACGTAGTATTTCAACAGAAGAGCAGAACCAGGGCACCTCTTCCCCATCATTAGACTGTTTGGCTTAGGACTTCTTGTCTTTAGAGAACACCAGGGTCCCCTCACCGGCCTGGCAGTTTGTGTTCCCTGGCACAGCCCCAGCAGTCCTGTTATCCCAAGTAGATGGGAGGCAGAGGCCTGGCAGTGATGGGCCCCAACCTGGGTCAGGCCATTCTGGCACTTGTACGTGACCAGCCTGTCAGTGCAGCCTGAGGGATGCTGCCAATCCTGCCTCTTACTGCCCTTCAAAATCCCTCCCCGTGGCTGCGTGGCTGCGTGGCTGCACACCACAGAAGGATGCCGCTCAGTTAAAGTTCAAACCAAATTTGTAGCCAAAAAAAACAACTCCTGGCCCCTTCCAGTCCTGAATTAGAATGACTTCAAAACAAATAGAGTGACCTCAAAAAACCAAAAATAGAAGTGCTACTCAGTCACCACCTGCCTTCCTAGAAAATCCTATTTCCATCCTTTGCACCTACTGACAAGCCCCATGGGAACTTTCCATCGGTGTCCTAAGGATACACAGTCCAGCAAGCTGGCCCTGAAATGGATGACTTGCTGTCTGTAGTGTTTTGTCCCCCATATTGAAGTCTACAGGGATCTGTTACACCTGTTTTTCCCTACTCAAAAACCATCCATCTTCATGTTAACTTGATAAAGTCACAACCTTAACAGGACTTTCTTGTTCCTAATAGATTATTCATTCACAGTCTACCTGTGTTCCACATCTTCCTTTCACAGTGCAGAATGACTTGGGTCCCAGGATGTCCTTCAAGATTTTATTACACCCCGTGTGGGATTTCACCACAGACATCTGCATCTCAGCCCAGACCAAACTTCTGTCAACAGCACCAAGGGCAAGGTTCACTTAACCCTGAAAATTCTTCAAACAACTGCCAATTTGTTTCCTTTGGCTATTAAAGGAACCCAGACTTAGCAGCTTGGGTGTATACACCTGCTTTGCAGATACCTAGAATGAAGATGAACACCATCCCAAGTGACTCTGAGCTATGCCTGAATAGGATTTACCTCCTGATTATTTTCCCACTGCTCACACAAATGAAGGGAAAGCTAAGCTGTGCACCATCAGCATGCCAGGAGCATGCTCTTTTTTCCAGTAGGAGAGCCAGACTTCCTTTGGGTTTGTAACCTTTGCAGCAGAATCTCTTTCCTTCAAAGCACACCATGGACAAATGAGATTAGATCCACCTAAATTCAGTGTAGTCCTCAACACCTTGGGTTAGACAGGCTCTATTATTTCCTTAAAAAGCATCTCCACTCCAGAAAGATGCAAAGTGCCTGCACAAGAATCAGCCCATGCATTTTCCCAGTTCTGGCCCTTATGGGGGCATTTTGGTCAGACACTCATCGTTTGTCTCCCATAGTTTTGAACATGGCAACTTGTTTGTGATAGGGCCCCCTTGAAAAAACAGAAGACTGCCATGATCATACAGAGGAAGAAGAGGTAGCAACTGCTAGAAGCAGCAACAGGGAGCTGTGAAAAAACCTACCATGCCTTAATGGCAAAAGAGGGCTTAGACAGAAGGGAGGGGTTGTAGATTTGCACTGGGAAGGTGGGAGAGTGTTAGCCTGCTGGGAATAGGGCAGGGGGCCTGTTCTTAGACGGTGGCCAGGATTATGTAGTCCAAGACGGGATGAAGGTCTCTGTGTCCCCTTGTCTCTTCAGGAAAGATCTAGAGAAGCAGAAGATTCAGCACACATGCTGCAAAGGCAGAAGGGATGATAGTTTCTGGTTTAGCCTACCTGCTGCTTTTGGCTGATAACCAGTAAAAATAAAGCTTTACTGTTATTATTACCACACTTGAGAGATCAGCGTGAAGGACAACCCTGCCACCAGACAGAGAGTAACACAGGGGAGAATCTAATAGCTCCCTCCTATCCTTTTCTCTTAGACTGTGCTAAAATGATAACACTTGCCTTATCTGCAAACAGCACAGGAAAGTTAAACAAGCCTTGAGTCAAGGGGCTGTAGACATTACCCCTATGCACTGATCACATACTCTTCTAGGGAAAAAAAAAAAGCCAACCTGCAAAAAGAACAAGTTTTGAGGTGTTGCTGACCTAAAACTATAGTCCTGTGGTTCATCATGTTCCACCTACAAATATCTCTCCCAGGTCCTGATCACAGGGTAGCAAGATCACAGATACGGAGTTTTTTGCCTGTAGATCAGCATGTAGGTCCCATCAATGCAGATAATGCTCCAACAGTGGATTTCATCCATGCAACAACAAAAATAGGAAAGAAACTCTGCCATGGAGACAATCATCAATAGACAGGCACTGCATGGTGTCTGAACTAACGTGCCCCCAGGAACTGTACCGCTATGGAAAGGTTCGCAGCGTGTGGCAGGGAAGAATTAAAGTGGGAAATTTCTGCTCTTTTCTTTGTGTTCAGAATCAGGTTGTTTGCAGCTGAATGGTAAATTCTCTTGTACAGTGCTTGTAAAGACAGAAATGCAGTTTGGAGCATGTAGTTTCCTTGCTAGAGCTGTATTAACTCTGGATAACTCCGCTGCAGTGCATCATGCTAAGCAAAATAGGATCCCTCTACTTCTTATAAAGTTTTTGTGCTACTAGTCACTGAAATCCCAGGCAATATACTTTGCATGATACTTCTATGATTCTCCTCCCACGCTACATCAATTTAATTAAAATATTACAGAATTCTCAGAAGGGCTTTATTAGTTCCAAGATATATTTTTTAATGTTCTTAGCTTTCCTCTCAGTAAGGCGTGTTCTTCCACACCCACCCTTTGGCCTTGAGAAGGCCAATCCCTAAACAAACTACTCCATGCTCTGTTTGTTTTAGTAATTCTTACCCAAGGTCTTTATCTCAGAATCCTGTTTGTGCAGCTTTGGACAAGATTCAGTGCTTGGTGGGGAGGATTTCTTAGTGCTTTTAGTTTTTAATATATTATCTTACCTGTGACTATTAAGTAGATGATTTACAAGCTTGTTGACACTGATATGGTGTGAATTTCTGCCCCTTACAGTAGGTGCAAACACAGCTTGACACAGCAACTATAGGAGGGGTAAGGGCTGCATAGAACTAGTTTCTGGACAGTGCGCAAAACACCCAGGAAACCTTCATGGTGGGTAGCCCACTGCAAGCCCTGCTTCTGACCGGTCTGTTCACAACAACAACACACTAAAATCATGTCCATTTTCTCTTGCAGCTGCAGCTGCAAATTCACAGCTTGCAGAGCTACTCCATGTAGTAAATTTGCTAATGAGAGCAGTGTGTCTGAGAGTCCCTGACCAAGAGACACTTGCCAAGGCCAGGCTGCTGCAGCCTGAGCAGCATGAGCTGCTGCTGTGTGAGCTTAGCAGTGCAGCACAGGAATGCCTGGAATGTTTCAGTCAGCAGGTACTTCAGAGATCCTGCTCTAGGAAAAGTCTGCACTTCTCAAAGAAATAGTCCCCCTGCCCGCTGCCTCTCTGATCCACTGATGGTGATCTCTCTCTTCTGCCCTCCAAGCCCCACACAAATCAGAACCCTCCAGCTCCAGTCTTAACCCTAGCTCCCTTTGTGAGGGAAAATCATCATGGGAAATGAAAATTCCACAGATCAGCAACATACCAGTGTCTTTCCAAACATGCTGTGGGTCTGGCTATGACCTTGGAAGGCAGGCTGCTTTCAGAGGATGGTCCCCTCCATAGCAGTGGGGCCAAATGCCTGCAGCCCATCAATTCAACAGCTTCCAACATCCTGGAAAAGAAGCTGCTAATCTGCCTGTTTGAGGCAAGTGGAGCTATCACAGTTTTAAAGACCATCTCTTTTTTTAGTAATCTTCCATATGCTGTCCTCACCTTCCTCCACCTCTCAAACACAAACACCGTGAGTAAAATTGAGTAAAATTTTCAGGCAAGGGCTTCTCTGGTGTCTTTTAAACTTCTCACCTCTGTAAATCAGTGCTTGGTAAAACAAATTTGTCCCTAACACACTTATCACCAGCCCAAGTCCCTACCACGTGAATCATCCATACCAAAGACTTATTCTTCAGTGTCTAGGACTGTTCTGGGAAAGGATGAGATACAGTATGGAGCCCTCTTTAATATATCCTAAAAACACTTCATTGCAAGATTCCCAAACTATTCTAAGTGTGAAATACCTCTGTCCATTGGATTAATTCTTATCACTTCTGGGCAGACAAAATGACTGTCAAGAAACATCTTTGGCTCATTTATAATCGGTTAAGAAACTTCACTTCTGAGAGAGAAGAATGTAAATCACTGTAGCTGGCACTTAAATTGATATGAAGGGTGTGTGACACATAAGATGTGTCAATGAAAAAGGCCTTGAAAGCAGGGCTTGTTGCCAACTTGGCAGTGTAAACTACTGGAAAGTTACCAGTCAATAACATCTCCTTTCTTGTCTCCAAGTTCACTTGTGTCACTTGAAACAAGATACCATCAACCAAGCCAAAAACTTCCAAGTTCTATACCCACTGCCCACCCCATTCATGAGATTTGTGTCAGGAGCACAGTACCAGGAACAACAGAACCAGCTACTCCAAAGTACCTTATAGTCACCCCCTGCAAATAGAGCTTTCCTAAGTAAGCTATAGGTATATATCTTGTACACAGGCAGATAAGCAGAACTTTCTGAAAGAAGAATTGAAGCAATGTTTCTTGCACAGTGGCAGACACAGCTAATTGACTTTATGAATATAAAATATTAATTCAACGTATAAATATGAGAGGAAGGAAGAAATAAATACAAATTTTCTCTGTATGGTAACCTACTAAAACACAGTCACCTCAGTGGTCAAAGGAGAGATTCCTCCAATGTTCAACCCATTCATCCCCACTGTTGATCTGGGACACTGGCAGTAGGCAGCTTAATCCATCACAGGTGTGTAGAGCACAGAAAGTCTTGTTGGGTAGGAATCCTCCCTTTCAGTATCATGAAACCCATCCTAAAATAAGCTGCTGCTGCTTGGGACTCAGCAGGAATGGGTATCTGACAAAGTGATTGTATCAGGGATCTTCCAGTGTGGCAGAGTTAGTCACATAGACAAAGCTGCAGTCTTGATCCAAGGAGCCTGTGTACCAAAGCTGCAGCCCAGCAACAGTGAGAGGTGGGATGTTACTTCCAGCTGGAACATCTAGGTCTGTAGTGTGCCAGGCAAACTGCCTTGGCCAGGTTTCTCAAATGCTGTGTACCCAAGCTTTTCGTAGTGTTCTCTACACAGAGAACACTACAGCTGAGCAGTAGCTATTCCTCTGGGACTCAATGTCACACACAAATCCTCATTAAGTGGAGAAATTCATCTGCCAAGGACACATCCAGAGAAACTTTGAACTAGTGCAGGATGGGCAGCATCCAGTCCAGGTGCTTCATGCTTCTTCTGTACTCCTGTAGGCAAGATAATCCATCCTCAACTTCTCCCTGAAACAAAGCCGAGTAAAGGGGCCCTTCCTAGATTTCTACAGTGAAAATAGGGCCTGTCTTCCATGTGTACTGTAGTGAACTTGAAGAAAAATGTAAGAAACAGCCACCTGAGCTCTTGCATACCACTTCTAGGACCCAAGACAGAGTTACATCAGCAAAATTAAGGCAGCTGCAAGGTTTTATTAACTCAACAGTGCAGTGACATCCACCCTATAGTCTTCTGTGAACCTGCTAAGAGTGTGGTAGAGTTGGCAGGACAGATTTCACTTGGTCCCTTAGTGGGTCTGATCTGCCACTGACTGGAACTCCAAAGCAGATGAGAAATGTGACTTGCTCAAACTAGCTTGCATGGATGGCGACACAAGCTTCAGGGGAGAGGTGAATTTGGCATGTCTTAACTTGTACAGAGAGAGGAATTTCCTTTAAATCATTATTGCTCTACCAGCCACAAAACCTCAGATTTCTGTTTGTACACGACACTTCTCCAAACAAAGGCATTATACTGCATGTGTAAAAATCCACCCACTGGGGAACTGCAAAATTGAACATGCCTTCTGGAGAAGTAGCTTCTAGGAAAAAAGTCAACAACTCTAGAAAAAGGACAATGATTTTCACAAAATTGAGAGAGGAAAGAGAAAAATCCCTTACTCTTGTATTTCTGCTTTCTAACACATGGTGCATATGTTTATCTCTTTCACTGCATGAGAAAATGGCTGCACAGCTGCCTGGAAATCTCAGTGCAAGGTCCCTCCTCCTCAGTACAGCTTAGTCTTGTTAATCTTTCCAAGGTCTCCCCTTTCCACTGTCTATTGCACTTCCATCTTCTGGGCCATCACTGTCTGTTATTTTCTTCTGTCAAGGTCTTACCTCTGTTCTTGTTCCATTTTTATTACTTCCCCCTTTCTCCTGTTACCATCTTTCACGCAAGTGCCACTCAGCCTCTCTGTTGTCTCTCTTGCTGACTCTCTTGATGAGCAGAGCAGCTGAAAGGCAGGAAATTTTTAGAAATAAGAGAAACCACAGCTTTCAAACCTGGCTACAGGACCAATGTTTCTGCTGTCCCTTATAAGCAGAAGTCACAGCAAAGAGACTCTGTGCCCTTTGCTCTGGCTGAAGATGCTGTGTTCTCACATGGTGTCTCAGTTTATAAAAAAAAGGCCTGTGCATGCTGACTAAAATAGCAGAGGAGAGACAGAACAGAAAGGGTTGGGAGGTGGTGTTCAGCTGGAACAAATAGTATTTCCAGCTGAGAATAAGGGTAGTCCATAGTGTCAACTGCTCTCTTTCTGATTCACAGCTCAAGAGACCTGTGTTTTCCACAGCCCTGTGCCCAGCAGGTAGCGGGGCACATGCACTTCTGCAAATTCCAAAGCAAATAGGTGATGCTCACTCCTGGCAGTGATCCGGCCATTGGCATTCCTCAATTAGGCATTCAGCTCCATCCCTGCACCCCGAGTCCAGCAGCTTAAAGCACTATCACCACCCTTGCTGCATAGTTTGCTCTCAGAGCATGAGTGACAGAGGGTGTCCTCTCGGTGCCCCAGAAGCTGGACAATAGCACAGGATTTACAGAGCCTGAGGGAATGATTTGCTGGAGCATACAATGTTGGCCTAGTGCCACTACCATGGAGGTCAGGGACAAATCGGCCATTGGCTTATGAAGCAGTTGGTACTATTGAAAAATGCCACCCTTGGGCTCTGTGAACTTGGGCTGCATTCTCTATCCCACAGTAGAACTGAAAACATTTTTCATCTACAGTCCTGTGGAGAGGATAGACAGTAGAGAAGAGCTATGCAGACAAATGTCCCTTTCTTCCTAACACCACTTTGAGATCTGTCCTTTAACCAGACTCCTCCACAAACTGACAAAATCACAATCCTTTAAATAGGAACTTCTTCTCTACACAGATTTTTATGCAAGTAGAAGTGAGAGAGCCCATGAGTTGTCAGAACCACCTAAGGCCACATCCAAAATTTCAGTTGAATTTAGATTCTTTCAACAGCTTATTCTGTTTGGTAGTTTTTCTCCCCATTTAAACAAATGCCCAGACTCAAGCAAACAGCAACCAATTAAAAATCTTGGGAGACCTACTACGCATGACTGTCATAGTTTAAGCATCACTGTTGTGCTTTCAGATACAGTCATATCCAGGCAGTGCAGTGCCAGCAAGTAGAAGGACCACATGAAAACAATTTTAAAACTTAAGACACACAATTGAAGTAATGAAACATGGAAGCAAAGACCTATAAAGACACTAAAATGAAGCCTAAGAAGACTTGCCAGTGTCAACAGACAAAATCTGATGCACACCCAACCTTAACAGGAAGCAGGAATTCCTTGCCTAGAGATGTCCTCTGAACAGAAAGTCGTGGAGATTGTAGACTCTCTAAGAGCACTTGTCCCTTCGATGGCACTAGCCCACAAGTCTATGGTGAGGTGGCAAAATGCATTCCTCTGAAGTAATACATGCTGTTATCTCAGAGCACATTACAAAACTGAGGTGGAGATGGCATTTATATTGAGGTTCAAGTCATGCTTTTTTATAAGGGAAATGTAATTCTGTGGCCCTTCAGTGATTCTTCAGCTGGGGAGGTCCAGAGTCTAAGGTCAGGCCTTCATAAGTGGCAATTTACTCATGCTCAGCTGACTCTGATGTTGCCCTTTGAATGGACACATCAACAATATGAGTTAAATTGCCTCACCCATTTCCACTAACCCGCTTCCTTTTTTATACCATCTTGTCAATGCAAACTGGAAGCAGAGATGACAACTCAGACCTGCAAGAGTGAACTTTGGCTGCTGTGTGAACTGTTTACCCTGAGCACTGCCTAGTGTCACCCACTAGGCTCCAAAATCAACATGAACTACATGATCTGATGGGCTTAGATAACACTCACCAACAGCAGATAGAGCAGCACTGAAGAAGTAAATTGTCATACTCCAACTACTGCCTCGTGAATTGCAACACTGCTCAGGTGTAATATACACCTCTAGCCAAAGAACGGACACACACAGCTTGTAGCTCAAATCCCACTTTGCTCACGTACACAAAAGGGGACTTAAGCTTAGATCCTGTTAAATTGTAGCATAGGGGGCTGCTTGTAACACACGCTTTTGCGGGCACTTCATCATGCCTACTTGCACTAACTTAAAAGAAGCTGCACACCTAAAAGTTTACCCCCTTTCAGGATATGGCTCTAGCACAGTAGTGTCCTAGGAATGCTGCTAGCACTGATACCTTGCACTGCCCTCAATCTGTCTTTCAGAACTCTGCCCGATGCTCCCTGGAATATTTCCCAGAGTGGTTCAGCTGACAGTAGCATTAAAAATCACAGCATGTGTCTGTAGTCTTCTTTGTATCAGACATTCAGAGATAGCACACTGCAGAGATGCAATTGTTGCAGCTATGTGCTCTTACAAGACTGCTTCTGTCTCAGGGAATGTCTTTACCAGAAATGACCATCTCCAAGCAGACAGCTGCAGATCTCAGCCAGTGAAAATAGTTTATTCCCTAGCAGCTGTATTACTTCAAGTCTTTGCTGCAAAATTCACCACCCATGTTTTGCCCTTAATTTGAGGGTCATCCATACACAAAACCTCTTAAATCTTTCCCCTGGCACACTAAATTAAGAGTAACACTATTATTCATGCCAGTCACTGCTACGGCAGCCTCCCTGCCACACCAGTTTCCCAGGACTACTGTTGAACAGATACCTTGTGCTGTCCTTCTCATCTTGTCCTTGAGAATTCCTCCCATTATTCCTTGGAAATTTTCCCAGAGTGGTTCAGCTTACAGCAGCACTAAGAATCACAGTCACATGTCCGTAGATGGTTTTGTATCAGATGTACTGGGATATAATGCAGTATCCAGATACAATTATCACAAAGTTAGCTCTGTTATATCTCCTCTTGGTTATTTAAAAAACAAAGAAAGAGAGAAAGAAAGGAAGAAAAAAATAGCAAAGTAAGTCAACAAGAAACCACAATCCCTTCCTTAAGCAGTAACCGGGCTACTGTGCT
Source organism: Oxyruncus cristatus (assembly GCA_013399855.1). NCBI lineage: Eukaryota > Metazoa > Chordata > Aves > Passeriformes > Cotingidae > Oxyruncus > Oxyruncus cristatus. The sequence goes on from VXAY01003407.1 coordinate 1,206,545, forward strand.
TTGGAACTTTTCCTAATATAACAAAAGACACCATGAAGACAGGAACTTTGGCAGCAGTGGTTTTGAACTCCACAAGCTCCTCTGATTTTCTATGCATATGTCACTGGAAATACAATGGACTGCTAGGGAAGCAGTCAACCTCCAAAATGGATATCTAAGCTGCAGCAACCCTCTGGAAATTACTACTGCTAGAAATAAAAGCAGCTTTCCAGCGAAGCAGCCCCAAATTCCTGAGTTAACCGATGTCCTGTTTTGCCTGACCACTGTCACCATAGTGACTGCTGGAGCTGCCGCTGCCCTGCGGCTCGGGCCGGAGGCGAGCGGGGCGCTGTGCTGGGAATAGGGTGACTCAGGGCCTGGTGATGGATGTGGGCCGTGGGATGGGGCGCTGAAAGCAGCCTTGGGGTGCACTGTGGTGGGAAAAACAGCCTAAAATGCAAAGAGGTGCAAGCACCTTCCCTGAGCGCCAGCCTCGAAGAGTCAGCGCCGCCAAAGCTGTTGCAATGCTACGAGAGGAGTCAGAAGGTGAAGGAAAAGGATGAGGAACATGAGGAAAGAAGGCATGCACAGCAACGCAGCAGACACGGTTTGCTGGAGCTGGAACAAGCTGTTTCATTCCCCTCGACATCATTTGTGTGGACTGCTCCCTCTCCTGGGGAAAACCTGCCAAAAAGAAAAATCAAAACCTAAACCGTTTCTTCAAGCAAACAATGCACCCACAGAGCTCACAGGCAGAAAGTTCCCATGCTTCCAGGTTCAAGAGAGTAGGGTGCAAGACCGCCGTGCTGCCCTTCCCCGTGTGTGGGTGTGCCCTGGCTAGAGGAGCCCCGGGTGGCCACACCAGCTGTAACCTCCAGGCCGCGGTGCACAGGTAAGCACCGCTCCCACCTGCACAAACAGTCACACTGTCTTCTCCCTGCTGCGGTGCTGCTGCCAAGCACCACCCAGACCATCCTCTGCTCTCAAACCAGTGGAGTTACCCAGTGATGCAACAAGCGAGGATCCAGGAAACAGTGCTTGCAAATACTTTTCAGGGTGAATGCTGCAGTACAAATTCCGCTTTGCTGGGAATTGAACTGAAATCATCAGTTCCAATCTTTAGTGCTGGTAAGAACTGGCAATTTTAGCCACAGAAAAAGAATTCAGTCTGTGAGCAAGAAAAAGGAAGGACAGTCTTGAAATACTCTCATGGTAAGAAATATCACTTTGTCTGTTCAGCCTGGAGAAGAGGAGGCTGAGGGGAGACCTCATTGCAGTCTACAAGTTCCTCATGAGAAGAGGAGGGCTAAGCACTGATCTGTTCTCTGTGGTGACCAGTGACTGGACCTGAAGGAATGGCCTGAAGTTGTGTCAGGGGAGGTTTAGGTTGGATATTAGAAAAAGTTTCTTCACCCAGAGGGTGGTTGAGCACTGGAACAGGCTCCCCAGGGAAGCAGTCACAGCACCAAGCATTCCAGAATTCAAGAAGTATTGGAGTGATACTCTCAGGCACATAGTGGTTCTTGGGGATGGTCCTGTGCAGGGCCAGGAGTTGGACTCCATGATCCTTGTGGGTCCCTTCCAACTCAGCATATTCTGTGATTTTGTACCTAATCTTTATTCCTTTAGGATTCCAGAGGGCTGTTAAAATCTCTGCAATGAAGCTCGCTCAGAAGATCTTGCAATAAGATTAGAACCAGCTGGTGAAAAATGGCATGTTACAGCAGCCAGTAAATATCCACATGAGCCAGCCCTGGAGAGGTGAAAGGCTCTGCTGAGCTTAACAGCTCATGAGCATATACCATACTGTCTGATACTGGTGTATGACTAATGCCTTCTTCCTTCTAAATCCTTGCCCATTTGATGATCTCTGCTGTGGAAAAGATATCATTTAAATGCACAAAATTAAAAATGAGAAAAGAATTATTTCCATTTTACAGGGGGAAGAAAGGGGGACAGGTTTGCCTGTAAGTAGGAAGCAGTCTCAGGGCTGTAAAAAAACCCAAACAAACAAATACTTTCCAAATCCCTGGAATTTGACCAAAGTCATCCACCTTGTACATTACCAAGTGCTATGGCAGCTTTGTGGAAGCTTTCATCCTGGTGATGCAAGGACAAAAAAAAGCCCTGCTTGATTCTTAATAGTCTAGGAGAGTCATCATATGATACCACGTCAGGCAATCACGCAATCAGCAAAGGTCACAAGACACAGAGCCATTCCTCTTGGCTTTACAGCTGCTTTCCACAGCCAAGACTCCTCCTTCTTACACCATTTTACAGTGAAGTGCAGCAGCACTCGTGCCCGCCAAGCACTGGGAAGCCCTACCATGGGTCAGCTCCTGTAAGAGGCACATAACTTTTTAGTGTCTACAGGTGCCAACAAAAGAACCATAATGAATTCTCAGCATCTAATTAGTCTAAATAGATTCTTACTGACTGCAGCTGCAGCTGCCTGGCAATACAAAAGGGGTGCAAGTCTCACCTGTGCAGATATGCTAGGCTGGTGTTGTGTGGGGAGGGAGCTTTTCCAAAAGATAGCAAGGAATGTAGAAAAGTCACTGTTGTCCTACATCTTCTACAAGCTAAAAGAGGAAAGAGGTCTTCGAATGATTTTACTGTTCTAACTGTGAGTTAGAGTTACTTAAGTCAAGACTCATACTGCATACATAAAAGTTTGCATGACTAGGAGGGGTCCTTGTCCCCAGGAACTTAGAGCTTTATTAGACTTACAGGCTTTATTAGGTCACAGGTAGTACCATCACTGTTTTGCAGACAGAACACAGATCAGGAGCCAGACTTCAAGAGCTTCAGTGATGTGTAAGGCGAGTCTAGATGGATACACAGGAATGGGAGAAGGATAAGGTGGAAGACTTCAGGACTTCAAAAAATAATATCCATTACAACCTTGCCTGGGCAATGCAGCCCAAGCAGTCTGATTCCCAGACACTCAAACAAACTGCTCTTCTCCCACAGAAACTGCCCCTCTGCTGCTGGAGCTGTAGCATGGGGTGGCAGTCTGTGCCTCAGACTCCAGAGTGCACACCCCTGTGCTTGTCACCAGCCCACCTCTACCCCAGACCATGTGTGCAAACTGCAGTGTGTGTGTGTGTGTGGGGGGGAGTTCCCTTCTGCCTCCCTTGGCTTGCTACTTCTGGCAGAGGCATTTGTCAGTAAGCTGTGGAAAAGCTCAGTTGTCAGGCCCCTTAACCCACTGATAACCATGACTACTCACTCACTGATTAAAAACATCTACATATGCTTTGGATTTGGTGAAACCTTCTATCTCCCCACCTTCCTTTCTGTGAGTCAGTTTGACTTTCTGGATCACCCAAGCTAAGCCAGACTTTCAGAGCAGATCAGCATTTGGGTGTTGTTCTGCCTTTTCTAAAGAAGTAGAAGTCAGATTCTGGGACCTAGTTCAAGGGCACACGAACAGCTTGTAAGAGACAACCAAGATTTCCTGCATCTCAGACTTCTGTCATCCCACCGGACACTGGATATCCACGTCAGTGTCAGGGAATTCTTAAACCTGCGCAGAAGGTGATGCATCAAGTCTTTTCTCTGTGCTTTAACTAGTGCTTAGGAGATCAGTGCTATTCCAGAGTCTGTCACTTCCGTCACTGCTGGGTTCCCTTAAGGAAGCCAGTTCGTGTTTTTGTGCCCCAGTATCTCCATCAGTTCTTGGTAATTCTTGATCCAAAGAAGGCATGGGCAAAAGTAAGAGTCCAGAGACTAAACCCCGTGGTTTCTGTGAGAGCAGCAAGACAGGCCACACAACGAAGAAAAAGGGCCACATAACCTGGATTGAGGGAAGGGATTGGACTTGATGATCTCAGAGGTCGTTTCCAACCCAGCTGATTCTATGATTGTATGAAGGCCAGGTAGTGCTCAGCTACATCTTTTGCTACTTGTATTCATCCATAATTTTTATTAAGACTTCATAGAAATTGATCTGCCATGTCTGTTTAGGTAATAAATACCTTGCAGTGTAGGGGAGAGTAGCAAGTAAACGAAACATAAGAGTTCAGTATTCTAGAAAGAGATGTTGTCTAGATGGCCAGGATATTCCTAGTGCTGATAGCACATAGCATGGAGGTGAGACCCCCTAGCAAATACTAAATTAAAAGTACTGCACAGCAACAGGACAGGCAGCAGCCAACTTGTTCTCACTTGATTTTGGGAGCTGTACGACCAGCCAACCACCCCTCCCCCTCAAGAATGCATGCAGCATTCCCAAGGCAAGTGTTAATGCTGGATCTCAACCAAGAAAGAATTCCTATAGACCCAGGGGATGAGAGGAGGATGTTAGACTGCTTGCTTCTTTCCACTCTTTCCCCCTCATGCCCCATTCCTCCTGTACTTGTACTGCCCCTTGCATAAGGGCCTTTAACACAGTGGCCAGCAGCTCCCAGCAGGATGCGAGGCACAGCAACACACACGGCCTGCCTGCCCTTGGCAGGAGTTGTTCTGACTAATGGAAACAGCAGAAACTCGAGAGACAGGCATGGATAAGTCTGGAAAGTGCTGGAGGAGGAAACTCCAGGTGGAATGCAAAAGGATTAAAACCAGCAAGAGCACAGCAGCATTCAGCATCAAGTTATTTCCCAATTGCCCTTGCTGAGCATGGCTGGTTGTTTTCTTTCCCCAGGTAACACTCTGTTGCACTCCTGGGATACCTCAAAGTACGAAACAATAAATGGCTGAATAGCTTCTAACTAATACACGCTGGTCTCTAACTGGAAGTGGCGCTGCAGGGCTAAGAAATCCCTCTCTTGGACACTGAGTGCCACCTTGTGCTGGGAATGGTAACAGTCAATGGAGAAAACCCAGCTTGTCCAGAAAAACAAGGGAGAGAAAGGGGACTAGAAGCGGTCGTTGGAGCAAAGCTGCATTAGGCATTTTGGCTCTGGGAGATATCTCCCTGGTACCAACCAGCATCAATCCCAATATCCCGCTGTAGGGCAGAGTCTGCTTTTTGAAGGGACAGGTGGCAGGTATGCTGTGTCCCCAAACAGCAGCACAAGTCAGACCTCAGCTGTAACTGTGCACACACAGCCACCCCTGGAGGTGTCAGCTCTGTCCTTGGCACGGGCAAGTTCAGGAAGAAACATGATGTCACCTCAGACTGTAAAGTTTTGCTGAGTGTCACTGACATTCCCACTGGAGCCTGGTTTGCAACAGGTAAACCTGTGAGTAGTGCAGGTGTGGAAGACGAACCAGAAAAATGCAACAAGGATTTTACAGAGCAAGTTCCAAATGCAAAATACTGCTAACTGAAACCCAAGTGCAGGTGAGAGAAGGCAGCCGGCTTGCTTGGGGAAGATAAAAGCAGGGTTTGAGTTTCTTATTTGTTTCTTTTAAAATTCAAGGCTTTTTTCTAAAGATGAGTTAAATTCCATCTGGTCAAATTATATGCTGAAAATGAACTTCTGAAAACGCCTGCTTCTGTACACTGATTAGCATAGTCAGCCTCATGGAAATGTTCTATTTGTTAGTTTGTTCAAAAATGAGAGGTTGTTACTGTGTGCAAATGTATTTCAATGTCAGCCTAAAAGATTTTGCACTGCTGTGGGCCAATTTAGGTTTAATCTTTTTACAACTTGGAACATTTTCACAAGCTGGCTATAGGATTGGAGACACTATTTGCTTTGAGTTTTATTTATTTCAGGGTTCCTTCACAAACTTAAGTGGAAAAAAAATGGAAAATAGTTCAGTAGCAAGGTAGGCATTCCCTTGCAAGCACCTTGGAAAGGAACAGGGTGTAAGTATCCTTTCATGAAAACTGCTCACAATCAGGATTCAGTAACATGAATTTTGAAGGCAAGACTACAGCTAGGTACTCTTAAGGATTAAAACATCACAAGGACAACACTGTTTTCTCTTAGAACAAGAATGATAAACCTAGGAAATTCAGAATTCAGGCTATTTTCAAAAGAAATCTGACTGTGCCACAGAAATGCAATTAGAGTGCACAGCTCTTATCCCTAAGGGTCTTACACAAAGCACAATTCCAAAGCTACGCATCTGAGCAGTGCCTCTGTCCCCAGCAAGGCCACGGATGTAGATTAAGGCTACCTCTAGGGACATACTCACAAGGCACAGTCAGACAGATTTTTACCATTGGTGATTAATCACCCTGACTGCGCGTGGGCACGGGGGGACACATCTCAGCTTCCTGACAGAACCTAACACCACATCCTAAGGGGGAGGGAATACCATCACTGGAAACTTGAGAGTACTTAGGACAGAGAGACCACCACCACGGCTGAACTTTGTCTTCCACTTCCCTCTCCCAGATTCTTGATCTCTTTGGCATTTGCAGCACACAAGCTCTGATGTACAGGGCAGAGGAACATCATCAGTGACACCACCCACCTCAGAACCAAGGCAGCCAAGCGGAGCTGACGTTGGTTCCCAGCAGCAGGGCCTCTCTTGGCTGCTTTGGTGCAGCTCCTGCTGGGAGCACAGCTCTGGGTTCTTGCTGGCTGTGAGCTCTGCAGCCATAGCACAAGCTGTGGTTTTTCCAGTCTCCAGACACCTCTTCCCTCCCTCTGTAGAAGCACCATTTCTGGGGCAGCAGCTGCATCAGGTGTGCAGGTCAGCTGCGTGGGTGGAAGTGTGATAGTGGAAAAGCCCTTTAAGGAAAGAGACAAAGATGGGGTAAAACATTAAACTCTCAGAGGGAAGGAGGGAGCAGGAAGCAGGAGGACTGTGTGACCCAAATATTTCCCATCAGGGAAGTGTACCATTTAACTGGATGCTCGATGCCATTGAAATGGTATCCCCGTGCTCTGCCTGACAGCGCTGTGAGAAGGGCTATGTACATATGAACTAATTACTGTTTTAACACTCTGCATGTGCACTAAAACATATGCATGTTTTATTATAGCACTCTTATTGACAGCGTAGTAACTGCCCAGCCTAACAGAGAAGCGTTAGACATGAGTAACCATGAGAGAGTGACCAGATCATCCCTTATCTAACTTGTGTTCTCAGTAGCCAACAGCATTCACTTTCTCTTCCTTCCTACCAAACACTCCTCTTGGTGTTTCCCCCTGTTCACATCTCTGAAAGTCCTGTAGGTCCTGTCCATCCTGACAGACCTTGTCATTAGAGCAAAGCTGTAATGGCTCAGCAGGGTCAGACAGGAGAGTTTCTTTAACAATGCATACTTTGAGGGCACACCCATGGCTGGATCCCCAAGCTTGCTCTTGCTTTTTAATTTGGAAAGTGTTATCCACTGAAGCATTAGCAGTTGGGTGTTATGGGAAGGTAATCCCTCCTGGACTGTTGCCTACTGTGACTGGATAGGCCATGGCTAATCTTGGCTCCAGGACATTTTGCACTTAAGCTACAGGAGAGGACTTAATCTCTGGATCTGGAAAGACTACCCTTCTGTCTTGGCATTCAGTGCAATTCAAGAGATTTTGGTAACCCTGAACTACCCAGCAGTCCTGTCCTAATGTTACACATCCTTTATGGAAATGTGAGTACAATCACGTCCTATCCATCGCATTTCCATGGTTGTCATTCCCTGCCTTAGATCACAGAATCACAGAGTGGTTTGGGTTGAAAGGAACCTTGAAGATCATCTAATTCCAATCCCCTTGCCATAGGCCAGGGCACCTTCCAGTAGTCCGAACCTTCAGGTTAGTCCGAACCCCATCCACCCTCGCCTTGAACACTTCCAGGGATGAGGCACACCCACAACTTCTCTGGGCAACCTGTTTCAGTATTTCACCACCCTCACACTTAAAGCATTTCTTCCTAATATTTAATCTAAACCTACTCTCTTTCAGTTTTAAGCCATTCCCCTTGTCCTATCACTTCATGCCCTTGTGAAAAGACCCTCACCAGCCTTCCTGTAGGCCCCCCTTTCAGTGCTGGAAGGTGTTCCAATGTCTCCCTGGATCCTTCTCTTCTCCAGGCCAAACAATTCCAGTTCTCTCTCAGCCTCCAACCTCAAGGGGCAAGGGGTGCTCCAGCCCTCTGATCATCTCTGTGCCCTCCTCTGGACCAGCTCTACAGATCTCTCTCTGTCCCAGCTCCATGTCCTTCCTGTGCTGAGCACTCCAGAGCTGGACGCAGTATTCCAGGTGGGGTCTCATGAAAGTGCAGTAGAGGGGGAGAATCACCTCCCTTGACCTGCTGACCACACATCTTTTGATTTACCACTTTACCATCAATTCTGTTGTAAAATGTTGCAGCCAAACACAGTAGTTACAGAGAATGTTACACAGAATCACAGAATATTCTGAGTTGGAAGGGACCCACAAGCATCATGGAGTCCAACTCTTAAGTGAATGGGGATTAAAGCAAAAAAGAATGCAAATCTATTTATGAAATAGAACTGACTTCTGATGAGCATCATAAAGCATCAGTGGAAAAATCTATAGTTTGTTGGATCCACTGGTAGCTCCACACTCGACTGAAACTCACTACTACAGCCACAAATCTTTGCTAGTTAAGCTAAAATGATTCCTGGGCCTGTACCTGTTTCGTCACTTGAGATACCTGTACCTGTAACAAAGAGTCCTCCAACACCTCAGTCTGTTTCTGTGGCAGGAACCGCTCTGATCAAATTACATGCAAGGATGAATCCAAATAAAATTACAGTTAAATCAAATGGGAAGAAGTCATGGATTTCCCTTGTCTGTGGGGAGAAGGAAGCAACCTGTATACCTTGCAATAATATTTGTAAAATATTTGTAAATAAAATATGTGAAGTCAAGCATGACTGGCACAGAAGTTCCTTTGGTGGGCAAGGCAAAAAAGAGCAAATACATAGTTACTGTTGCTGCCATGAGGTGATGCTGAAGAACGACATTCCACCATAACCTCGTTACCTGAAATCAGGCGTTTAGGAAGGGGGAACAGAGATTATGCAAGGCCATAGGTTTACTTAAGACCCAGCCCAAACAAGACAATACTCACTGGGGAAGGGGATTTAGGAAAAGGCATGATACTAGCAGATAAATGCAAACTTCAATGATTTTGCTTTTTATTTTCAGTAAACCTTATCCTGCACAGCTCCCAAACCTTCCACCTTTCATCCTAGAAAGGGTAACCTACCATACAATTATGGGGAGGCAAAGGAATTCTGTTTCTGATCTTATTTTAAAGAAGGTGCACTGACAGCACTAGTCAAAATGGACAAAAAGGAACCAGAAAAAACCCAGCCCAAAGCAGACATAAATACATACCTTGGGTATGTGTAACACACAGGGGCTGGCAGAGTAACTGAATAAAGCCAGTGCACTGTGAACAACAGGGTAACACTCTGAATGACTGAGCTTCAGGCAAGGCAACACCTGAGCATTCAGAGTACATCCAGCAACACCACCTAATGCCCAACAAATACACCGGAGGGAGGGGAGGAGAAAACAACAAAACCAAAACTGGGCATTTGAAATACAGGAGAAAAAAAAGACAGTCACAGGACATTCACATTAATCTTGCAGAGGATCCATGGCAATTCTATCGGACACAATTTTTTCAGGTCTGAAACTCCCTACTTGCCCACTACAGCGGGAGTTACAGATGGGGCAGAGAAGACCTTGATTGACACAGAGGGGGGACACATTTCATACAATATTGCAATAGCATCTGAGAGTTACAAGCTTCTGCTCTTTGTAGAAACATTGCTGCTTCTTGGTACAAGCTATTTTCCAGAAATTCCCCAAGGTCCAGGGAAATATCCCTGTACATGTGAAGCAGAAAAGGCTTTATTCTTATTCAGATAAATCCAATCAAATTGTCCCTCCTTTCTGTATCACTCTGAAGAGACACAGGGAAAGGTTAGACTGCCCTGTGCAAAGCACACAGAAATACACTGAGCAATCACCTTTTCTGTCTCTGGGATCAACGTGAGTGGTATCCAATAGGATAGAACTGCATGTAACGTATTTTGCAGCAATTTTACTGAACAGTGTCTACGCAAGTTTCTAGATGACCAGTGATCAGGAGTGCTCCCTGTCTCTTGTGCTCACTGCGTTTGATGAACAGTGTGCAGATGCTCTGTTCAGCTCCTCACAGCTCTTGCTGATACAGCCACATCCTTGCAGGGCACAGCACCCAGTGAAAATGCCTGGGACTTCTTGAGGAGAGAGCTATACTACTGTCATTTGTCATTAACTGTTTCCTGGTACACTTCCTCCTACAAAGCAAACCCTCAATAACAAAGCTATCTTTCCTTTAACCCAACATTTAACAACCCATTTTATATGATACAGGACAATTAAAGATCCCACAAGACAATCCACCACAGCTGTCTGAGTACTCACCAAAGCTTTTGTGTTGCCTTCCCTGAACCGAAGGCCCAGGTCTGACTGGAAAGGCCGTACATTGCAGACAGACAGACCCACCCGTGTTTTAAACATTCATGCCCTGTGCATGAGACACGGTGACCTTCAGCACACCATTACAAGTTACAAAGTTACAAGTATTGGGTTTAATTCTACACTTAAGTCTCTCCAGGAATGCTCTCTCTTTCACCACTGGGTAGCACAGTGGCCATGTGAGTCAAGCTCTTGCTCTTTAGGGCGGACATGATAATCCTGTGCAACCAACCAAGGATTCAACCAATCCAACACCAACTGTTTTAGGATGAAACTTCTGTTTCTACATCCCCAGATACAGGAACTCTTAGCTTTAATCCATGGCTGAGTAGAATCACAAACACCACAGACCGAAGCGATACACAGTTATGTCAACTATGACATTTTAGACCTGATTCAAAGAAATGGCTTATGAATGAACTGATTTATACGTACAAACAAGTCCATTGTGCCCAGAGGTTTCCTAACATTCTTTTATTAAAAACCAAAGAGCCAAAGATCGCCCTGATGCTCTTCATCGTTATAAAGCAGACTCTGAAGTATTATGTGAACTACGTATGAGCAAAGAACTCCAACTGATGCAAAGTTTAAAACTAGGTTTACAGTTTCCTATTTTATTGGCATGGATGTATTTCTAAACTTAAAAACCCTTCTGGCAAGTTATCTCAATTTCATATGACAAAATTTCTCACAACACACAAATATTTACAACATATACATATTTTTTCAGTCTTTTACAACTGGTTCTTAAAAGACAAACAATTTATAGGTTACCACAGAACAAAAGCTGTGACTTAGTTGTTTTTAATTTGATAAAACTATCATAAGTTAAAGTGAATAGATTTTCTTTAAATTCCTTGTAGCATTTTACAAGTGCAACAGAAAAATATGAAGAACCAATTTAGGATAGCTGCAGTTCATTGGATAAATGTTGCCCGTCGTAATCACATTATTTCACAGCAAATTCTTGAAAAAATAAGCACCAATCATTCTTGCAAAGAACAATTTTATCTAAAAGTATTGAAAAGTGTTAAATACAAGGTGTTTAATTTACGTAACAAGCAATAAATACACCATATCCAAACTTTTATTCTGCATACTGCTACCCTTGTACATATAATGTACTAAAAAGTCAGCAAATTGTCAACACCTTTTCATATTTTTTTCTCTTTTTTAAAGAAATCAATTTGACTTCCAACCAACGGTTTGCTACTATAACAAAGGCCACAAACAGTACGTCTGGGACAGCATACAGTGTTAAAACTGACAAACTCCAAGGGGGGAAAAAACCATCTAGCAAATAAATTGGAAAGCTGTAGATCATTGCTGGTGATATTAACATATACTAGAAAACCTTAATATGCTGCTACTATGATTTTGTAAATTGTTTAGTCAAATAGTGTAAGAGCAAACTAACGCTCTTACTGATCAAAAATAATTCTGTAGCCACACTGTATTCTCATTGTCCTGCATGGAAAGATCTGATGCAATTTCATAACTTTGCTTGAGCCTTTATTTTACAACAGAGCATTACCTCTAACTCGGAATTGCACATAAGAAGGCTATTAAAAAGTACAATAAAAATCTGCACAAATCAGACTTAAGAAGAGTCAGGATGCTGTACACTTTCTACAATATTACGTTGACAGGTGAATAAAGAAGTGCTGCCACTAAGTTTTTCAGAAAGTTCTTTAGTTGAGGAATAATCAAATGGAATTTTTGTTGGGTTTTTTTTATTTTTTTTTTTTTTTTAAATTTTATTTTTTAATTTTTTAAAAATGACATCCAGGTCAGTTTAAGACCTATAAGCTTATGCATTGAGCCTTAAAGACTGATCTTCTCTCCTCCTGGAAGAAATATCAATATCTATTGAATCCTTGCCAACAATAAGCCTTAATCTCTTCGCTGGAGGAAGAGGAATAAAGTCATCAAATTCATCATCATAGTCATCTTCATCTTCATCGTCCTCTTCTGATGAAGATTCATCTGCTGTTTCCTCTTCATAGTGACCATAATCATCTACTTCCATTCTTGACTCCAAAAGGGACAGAGTTTCACTACAACACATACCATTTTCATGAAGGTCCTCAGGGTATGTCCCTCTGTTTTCTTCCTCTCGTTTTAGCTGTATTTTTAATTTTGTTGAACTATTGCCTGATCCTGAGTTAAACCCATTATTTAGCTTTGCTACATATAAGTTATTATCTTTTTCATGGTCTTTACTTAATTTGATGCTTATTTTTGATGAATTCATTCCATCACTTTCTTGATCATTTGTCTTGCTACTGCTATCATGGCGCCTACGAAGAGTCAGTTTAGGGATCCCAGAGCTATTTTCAAGGATAAGTTGTGCATCATACCTTGTGATTCGTCTTTTCTTTTTACTTTTTGCAGTTCTAAAGCTGTCTTTTGCTTTAAAATTGTCAGTTGTTACAGAGCAGCCACCAGATCCAGGGATGCAGTCTTTAAAGCCAACAGGAGTGTCCACCACACTATTCCTCTCTTCAAGTTCTGAATGAGAACTAATCAAATCTGGTACTTTGTCTTTTACAGGTGTGTTGTGCATAGTATCGGTTTCCTCTGTTTTTGAAGATGTTTTCACAAGCTTTCCTTGTCGAGATTTCTTTTTTGATGTGCCTGCATCATTTTTCTGGCACCTCCCCTCCCCTTTATGTGATGGTCCATGAGCCACCTCGCTTTCGTTCCCCGCACGAGACTGCTGCTCTACAATGTCCGATTGTGTTCCAGTCAAATTATTCTTATAGCTATCCAACGTATTTGGTTCAAGCTTTGTGTCAGAGGTCTCCTTCAAACTCATCCTTGTTCTCATTGACCTCCTTGTTATGTATGTGCAGGGTGTGATATCACCATGCTCATGAGCACCTTTCACAGAATTCAGTTTGTGTTCTCTCGCTGCATGCCTCGTTAAGCATCCGCTAGAGACTGCAACTTTGACTGGTCCCTCCAATTCTTTATCCTTTTTAATGGGCAAGTTTTTATACAAAACTACTTTAGGCTCTTTGAGAACTAAATTTCCCATTTCAAGCTTTCTAGAAGCATTCTTTTGCTCTGGCCTTTTGCACTGATTTCTCAACTTTATCTTTGAAAGTAAAGGCTTTGCAGGCTTTTTCAGTCTCTTTGGTACCCTGGAATTATTTATATGAGTTAGTTTAGATGAGGTAGAATTTGATGATGCTGGAATTCTTGATATAGACTGTCTGGTTAACGTTCTATTTTTGCTGTTCTTTTTTACGCCAATTGAAGATTTTCTGTTAGCTGCAAAAGAAAAAAGTGGTTTTATTATGGCACTGCTTTATCCTGAATTTCCCGCTCCCAAATACTGTAGATATTTATTTGGAACACTTCAACAAAATCCATGAAATAGGACAGGCAGTATGCAGTAAGCAATGAGACGGCTTAACTTGCAACTCAACACATGAAAGGAATTGCCAAACAAGCCAAAAGTACAACTACATTGCAGATAAACTTTCCCTCACCACCCCCGACATTTGGTTTTTACCAAATTTCTTCTACTGATTTAAAACAACAGCAAAAAAAAAAAATCTATTTGATATTATCCACAGTTTTTCCTGAGTATTATTCCAGCAAAATCTGAGGATCAGCATGCTTCAGTATTAACTCTGGGATTTTTTCCTCAAGAGGGAGATAAAAACCCCAAACACCTTAACTAGTGTAATGGTTTCAGTTTCAGGTATCACTTACTGTGGCAAGCAAGAAAACCTTCCTCTGCTCAACACAGGTGCAACTCTAAATCCTGGTAATTAGAGACCATAAAACCTTTTGGGGAAGTGTTTTGAGTTTTTTTGTGTGTGTGTTTTGTTTTTGTTTTCTTTTATTTCATATCACAGCAGCAAACAGGAGACAACTGGCACCATAGTATTTTATGTGGCTCCAAAAGTAAAGTCAAAGTTTAAATGATTTAAATTTTGCCCATACTAAGGGTGGTGAGGGTGGGGAAGGGAAGAAGCAAATAAATGATACTCACTACTCCATGAAGGGAAGTTTTGCAGGAACATTAAAACAAAAATCCCTTCCAATGTCTTCTGAAATTACTAACTGTGCACTTTCGTTTCAGAATAGGTACCTGACCTATCAATTCTGAATGTAGAAAGGGAAGAGTGGCCCAATGTAAACAATCTCTAAAGGAAATGACTATTTCTTTAATAATCTCTACTAAGAGTATTTATTTAAGAATTGTTTTCCTACAGAATGTAGATAATTCAAACTACGTAGGTTTCCTTTCCTCAACCATACTTACTGCCTGTGGTAGTTTACCTTATTTTAAAATACAGGCATTATTGACAGGACATTAAGTGTTTAAAAATATTTGATTTTGATATAAATAAACCAAAACAATAACATACCACCTATTGTTCTTGAAACACTTGCTGAAAGCCATGAATTTGATATTTAAATTACCTTCAGATTCCTGAATAAATTAGTTTTAATGACCAGGATCTGAGAACATCTCAATACTAAGAGAAGAATTCCATCACAGTGAAAGTTTTCCATGTTTTTATGAAACCTTTAATGGCTCCAAGCTTTTCCCTTTACTTACTTGCATTACCTTTTTCCTGAGTGGTATCTGCATCAGTGTTAGAGCTGACAGACTGGCTGTCTGAATTCTTGCTGCTGTCACCCAACTTTTTAAGCCTGTTCAATCGTTTATCCGTTTCTCTCAGTCCATATTTACTATTAATCACAGGAGTAGGTGCTGGCAATCCCACTCTTGATTTAAAAGCACCAGTTCCACGTCTACAAAGAAAAAGAGGACAAAAAAGTATTAATAAATCTCAATGTAAACTTACAGCTTTGTTTCATATTCAAACAGCAAAGCAGTAGTTTGAATCCCAGGAATATCTGGATAAATGATACCAAGAACCACTGAATTGATTAGCACTTTGTAGATTGTTTTGTCTTCTGACGTTATCTTTGGTGCCTACATGTCTCAGCTGGCCAACATGAACAGCAGGCTCACCTAGAAAGAGTACGTGGACAAAAGCAGAGATACGCCAATCTTCCTGGGGATGACTTTTGGAAACTTGAAAAAAATTGTACAGCACCAAACTTCCCACTGCTCCAAATATACCCACAGTTTATTAGAAGTCTGGCATTTTAACATTACAAATTAAGACCCTTTACAGCACAGTCAAAATTGAGTCACTTAAATATGTTTCTTTTTTTTGGTGTACAAAGTGACAGTTGCCTCATCTGTCTTGAACAAGGAAAAATGAGTCCTTACTATCTTCCCTAAAATAAAGTCTTCCATATTTGATTGTTGTAACACAGCCTTGTGACTGAAATGCAAATTGCTAAAGCTCGAATTACCCAAACATTAGCTTTAAAAAATGTTTTCATGCACTTGAAATACAAAAATGACAAGTTAATGAAAATATTTAGACACATAAAACTAGTTTGCCCTCAAAAAGAAAGCATGTCTGTTAAAGACTGAAATCAACAATCAGGGTGCCCATTTATTCAACACTGAACAGTTCCCAGGACTAAAGTACATTTTTACTAGCAGCTCTTGAGATGAAGTCTGAGACTGTGCCCTTCACTTGGAAAGATCTACCAACATCACATGAGCTTGGAGGTCCTTTCCAGGTTTTGCATTGAATTGCACGATTTGTTAGTGACCAAACTAACCAGTAAAAATGAAAGTAGGATTACTGAACTATTTATATGTAGCTGCACTATGCTATTGTCAATATGACAAATTCTCATTTGTCATATGCTAAATATGACCAATAGTTTGTCCTTTATAGGGTTTTTCCTTCTACAGTTAGATCCAAAATAACAAAACTGTTAAGAGTTCTGTGCAATTCCTCTTGGAACTGTGTGAAGCTCTCTCAAATGATGCTGAGCCTGTCTGCTCACAGTTTCAAAATCAACTATGAAATTCTTTCAACTGATTTTGTGAAGAAAGGAGATTGGGACAGCACAGGTGAAAACCAAATATAACAACTTTGCTGCTATTGTGCAATGCACAGATATAGGCAAATACTGTCCAAACCAGTAGATCTTTACAAACACACAAACTCCCAAGTTCTAATAACATTGGGTGAAAAACTACCTTGCCTATTCCCAGCAGAAGAGAACTTCAGGTCAACATATAAAAGTGAACTTTGGTTTTTCTAGTGCAAAAAGAAGCAAAAGTTGGGGAACAGTTGACAATGGTCTCGTAGAAGCTGTAACTGTTTTTCCTTCCAATTCTACTTTATTCAATACAAACGTTAGTAAGAATCTACATTTATGATTTAATCCTCTTTGTCTCATGTTGGGCTATCTCCAGAAAAAGAGAATCTAAAGAAAAACAGAATATGGAGTTCTGAGGAATTATGACCATTCTGTAACAACATAGAAAAATCACTACAGCAAATACCTAGGAAGCAATTATTTTGTGTCCAAAAATCTGAGTACTCATAATCAAGGACCTTCAGTTTTACAAAATATATCATGAAACCTATTTACATCAATGGGTACCTTTCACAGGTGTAACATTCGCAGTATTCATTATTTTCTCCAAAAAACCCATCTCCATAGTAACAAGAGATTTCTTCTCCAGGTTCAATATCTCTCAGAGCTTTCACACATGCCGTATCTCTGCCCGTTGATACAAACTGGGGAAGGAGATGACAGGAAGGGAAAAGTATAAAATAAGGTTAATCATTAAGGCTGTATGGTGTCTGAGTAAGAAATAAAACAATTGGGGAAGAAAAGTTGCAGGGACAAAGAAAAACAAAACAAAACAAAAAAGCAGGGTGCTTTATTTATTTACTTAATTTCTTGCTTACCTTACAGTTAGGTCTGCAATCTGAAAAAGGTCCAAAAGATAAAGTCAATTAACTGTGGATAAGACCTGAAACATGAATAGTTGTAGATATCTAAAGTAAGGATTCACTCTGACTTTAATAACTGTAGAATCTCAGCTAAAGACTGGGAATTAAGTTAGTATTCCAAAAGTCATACAACAAAAGATACCTGTTTTGACACAGTTGGGTTTCTGAGCTCTTCCCTACTCTACCACAAATGTACAGTTACCCTCCTCCTTAGGGTAAACAGAATTATCTAAAGTCCTACCTGCTTTTCCCTGAATCAGCTAAACTTCTGTGTAAAACGTTAAAGAGGTATAAGAAGTTTACCTAAGAAAGATGTTACTGTTGACTAAGTTCACAAAGAACTCAAGGTAACCCATAATATACTTCACTGATTTAGCTGTCAGTTCCAAAATCTATTTCAAGTAAGAAAGGCATCACTTCTTAGAGCCTTCTGGGAGTTTCCCAGTTCACATCTGATCAGCTCTGGCTGGGAAAATCCCAACAGGATTTTGTCTTAAAGTAATAGAATATGTCAGACTCAGACATTTTTCTCCAAGTTCTTGCGTTATTGAGCTCACATATACTATCACTTCTGAGTAGAATTGCTTATGTCCTGTACCATGCTTCCTATACTTACTACTCACCATGATTGATAAATGCAGCAGGACCAAGCCACAGCTGTGCACAGTTTTTTCGTGTGGAATACATGACGCTGAAGTCATTTTCCCCATGTCTCAGCAGCATGTTTTCTTCCATTTCTGATAGTTCAGCAATGCAGCCCACGAGTAATTCTATTTTATCATTTCGTTTCCTTTAGTGCAAAGAGTAGCAGAAATAAGAATACATGCGTCAAAATTACAAAATAATTTCACAAAAAGAAAAGCTGCAAAACATTTCTTGTTATTGACAAGCCATTCCGCAATCCCTATAAGCCTCACGTTTTAATTCAGTGGGAGACAGGATATTGGTCTGAATAACTTTTTTCCAGACTTGAAATAGATGTTTTTATGCTACTATATAGAATCAATTAATCAAATCTGATGTCAGTAACAATTATCACCATTGTTTCTACAATTTCCTGAGATTGCAGGCAAGAAATTGCATGTGTTGATTACTTCAGCTTCTACAGTTGCTAAAAGCAAAAGCAAGATCTTTCCTTTTGTGTACACTCCCTCCCCATCAGCACTTAAGATATTTTCACTTCCTCCAGCTGCTCCTGCTTGGCATTTCTTATGCTTCTTCCTGTGTCCAGGAAAACCCAACATAATGAAAATGCTTAGAACTCCATGGCTTCTCAAATGAGGCCCAGTATTGACTCGAACAAAGGCCAGAATTCAAGCAAGATGTTTTCCTCTCTCATGAGCAGATCTTCAGCATGAAGCTGGTAGTTGAAATAGACCGAGGAGGGGGAAGGACATACACCAACAAAAATCCACAAAACCAGGAAGCCTTGGTGTGCAGGCAGCCCATCTGCCATCATGAACACAGCACAGCAGAGGCACTGACTGCTCAGCCTAGGAAGAAGCACATCACATCTGCTTCGCTGCATGGGCACTGTTTCCACTGCTCCTCAGAGTGGCCATTCCATATTTTGGCCTGATTACTCTGACACAGATGAATATGGAGATACTAAACATACATGGACACATACTTGAAGCCAAGTCTTTTAAGTGCAAAATTCTACTTTGACAGAGGGCGCTGAGAACTCTATCAGATTTGAGTCTCAATTGTTTTCCAGATATCAAGAGGGTTGAGAAGCAACCATCCAGTCTTCCTTGCTCTCAGGCCACTCAAGATTTGAGTGTGGAAAGTTAATTTGTTTCCAACACATCTACACACAAAGCTTCAAGAATCAGCCAAGGGGTGAATTCAAACAAAAAAAGAAACCAACCCGTATTTTTTGGGGTTGTATCCTCATTGTGGAACTTTCAACTACAGTCATGAAGAGTTAGAAACTACCCTCAGCCTTCTTCAAGATTACTCTACAACATGTGGAGGTTGTGTTGCTGCCAGCCCAGTGTCCAGCCACTCCATCCTAGCCTGCACATAACAGCATTTTGTCACCTCAGATGCGCTGGTGTGAATGTCTTACTGCCACTAAGGAAAGCTAACGTAATTTGTGTGTGAGTTTATTTTAAAATCTGAATTAACCTGGATCTACTGGTGTTGCCATGCACATGCTTATAATGAAACTCAGATGTTCCAAAATGAGATGCAGACACAGTGGGTTCCAACTTCGTGTTTCCAGGGGAGATTTATCTTGGACAATCAAAATATGCAAATAACATCCCTGTTTCACAAAGACGAAAAACTCATTTCCCCCACAATAATTTGCTCTGTAACAAATCTGCCATAGTATCACAATTCTCACAGGAGGCCAACAACTCATGACTAGAGGAAAACAATTATTTGACTGAAAACAAGATTAAAAAAATCCTTGTATAATGAACACTACGTGGATACGCCCAAATATACAAAGGAATGTCTTCCAGAGTCATGTATCCAGTGTAAAGTACTTAGCAAAAACACACACGAAATTCAATTTGCAAGTAACAATACAGAACTGTATTTCATGGGTTGCAGTTTTAGTTCTAAATCACACTTTTTAGTATCTTTTTAGAGTCTTTCAAAATAATTGACAGGAACAGAATGCAACAGTAAACTGCATTTCTTACCATTCTTTCGTTGCGACAATTTTGGCTCCATTTTGCTCCGAAGAATACCGATTGCAAGGCAGGATCTCAAACCCACTGTCAGTTGCAAACATTCGTAAATAAATAAATACCTGCAATGAAAAAAAACAGTACTTTCCTGTTACAAGCAAAACAAAAGCAGTGAGGAACTTCTTATATAAATAATGAAAGTCAGTGAACTGCACAAAAACACACACAAAATGGATATTGCAGCGTGATACTGTCTGCTGAAATGCATCTCTGTACATTTCAGCTATACACATTCTGTTGATCTTATTTCTTCACAGTGACTTGCAGGAATTCTCATGTGGGTAATGTGACTATCCAAAGACTTTAAGGAAATTAAAGATGCCTTGAATGGTACAAAATTGGACTAACCAATGAAAACAGATAATGTTTTTTCTTAAAGTCACTGAATAGTTGCATTCAAGTAACCTCAGATCTTTAAGAACCACTGAGATTTAACAATCTACAGGAACCCATTTTATTATTTGAAGTTCTGAAAAAAAGGTATTACTTCCACGACAAATTTAGATAATGAATTCAGGGACTGTTGGATCAATTTTTTTCAGGTGAAATGTGGTTGTATTACTCAAAAAGCACCTTTGACAGAGCAGAATTTTTTTCCGTGAATTTTTTTCTACTCTACTGGATTTTGTGCACCTTAAAGTAGGCCAAATTCCTTTTGATTGTATCTGGAAACAAGAGACTCATTAGTGAAGAAGTTTCTTTTTTTTTCTTAAGTGAAAGAAAAAAAAAACATGTTTTTCTTGCTTTGAACTTTGAGAATCAACAACTTTTATGCTACATACAAAATGGATTTGGGGTATGGCAAATGGAGGAAGAGGAATAACACTCCCACATAAAGCCCCTATATCCAAAACAACTGAGGTATTCTGAGGTAACAAGGTTCCTCCCTTTTCCTTTACCTTCCTTTGTCACCCAATTTGATTTAAAATAGCTGTAAGTAAAAAACAAAAAAAAAACCCCAAAACAAAACAAACAAAAAACCCCAACCAAAGCACAAAAAAAAAAAAAATAAAGGGGAAAAAACCCACCTTCTTTTTTTACATGTCTATTAATAAAAGGCACTGTAAATTAATGAAAAAAATAAAAGTGAGGGTGTGTCTAGTTGCCTTTAAAAAACAAAGGAAGTTTCTCTTAAAAAACAATCAAACAATTAACATATCACAGAGCAACTGATTGTTTTACTACAGCTACATTCCTAAGAAATTTTCATATTTTCTTAGCCTTTCAACCATCTGAAAAAGCACATTAATTACAAATACACCTACATGTTCCTTGAACAACCTTTCCTGCATTTTGTTCTTGTTAAGAAAATAGTGCCGGGCCCAGTCACCTGACGTCAAGGACTTGAAGGCTTTTTCTAAGTGCTCATCTTTCTTAAAACGTTCAATCACCTCTTTTAGTTCTTCTTGCCTTCCTTTAATAGGTCGAAATCTGAAATAAAGAATAAAGCTATTCCAGTCCACTGTC
This sequence comes from Oxyruncus cristatus, assembly GCA_013399855.1. NCBI lineage: Eukaryota > Metazoa > Chordata > Aves > Passeriformes > Cotingidae > Oxyruncus > Oxyruncus cristatus. Next base: position 1,227,890 of record VXAY01003407.1, read on the forward strand.
AATCATTCTCAATTCTTCCTCACAGTTACTCGCAGTACAGAGTTCTTTTGCTAGCCATATCAATATTTAACTCCTAGCATAAAAAACCTGACCATCAGGTACTCAAATCACAGGTCCTCATTTCCTGAGGTAGAGGCAGAGGTAAGGCAAAGCCAAGCATGCTACCTGGAACCTTTAAAATCCTCTATTCTGCCAACAAGCATGATTTATTTACAAAACAAATCTCTGATAAGGTTAACCAATGCAGAATAATATTTCCCTGTTTTCAGCACCTGTTATTTGGAAGAAAGCAGATAAAGAACTACTATAATAAAAGTGTTACATTTTTAATAATAGTATAACTTTAGTTAACAAATTTATTATCATTCAAAGTGCTTGTACAAAAAAATTCTGCAAATAAACTGGATGCTGTTAAGTTTCCTAGTTAACATTGGTATTGAGGGATCTGTGCACAGTCCTGGCTTTTGTAACTGGGTTGTGTGTATGTGGGTATATGTGATTTTAAAATTTAAGTACTCAACATCACATGCCACACGTTTTTTTTTAAATAGAGAGCAAACAATTAGGCAGTGCAACCGAAAAGACTGAGTAAGAAATTTCAAAACAGAAAAAACTCACACAACTATCTCCAAGAGTGATTTCAAATCAACTTCTGTAAAACACAAAGCATTATTATCCTGACAAATTCACTATATGGTTTTATGTGGAATGCAAACTTAACAGGTGCGTTCATATAAAATACACCTCTAAATGACTACAGAAGAAGAATCTATAAATTGTAAGACACAACAGAGCTACTACATCCATGGAAGATTAAAGTTCCACAAGTTAGTGCAGTCGTAAGAATTTTGCTCCCAAACACTGGCTACAGGAAACAGGTAGCTGAAAAATCATGGGCAGGTAAAACATGAAAATAAACCCCTGTACATTAGCAGAGAATTCCACCTTCTTCCCAAAGCCTGAGATTTAAAAGAAACTGCCCTTCATATATCCAACAGTAAAAAAACAGGTAACAGAAAAGAGCTGCATGACTGCCAGAAGCAGAAGCTCCATTTTGAGCTGAGAAACCATCAAGAGAAAACAGCACTTAATTAGAGATTATGTCGACTTTCTATAAATTGCCTTTGACTGAGCACATACCCATATATGCTGTGCTTTGGGGCAGAGGTTGGGTGTGTGTACTTTTAAGTGTATCACACACCCCAGGGGACTCTTCACAAAGATAAAAATTTTCTAGGGTCATGAGAAACAGTTTTCTGCGGATCTTTTTACAATTTGTATGTTTTGCCTACACAACATATGACTGAAGAGCTAAATAAACTAACAGCTTTTGAGTAAATCTGTAAGACTAAGTCCTGTTACTTGCTGCTTGACATGCATTACCACGCTGATTTTATTTCCTCTTACTTACCAAATGAAGTTGGTATTCTACGACAAAAGTAAACAAGGGGAAATAAATTCTTGAAGTTGGTGGAAGGAAACCTCATCAACTTCCTCACTGATACTGTTTTTTAAATTACCACATAAATTGGCTTATTCTTATCTCTGAATGCTGAGTGTTGCAAGTAACTTCTTTTCAAATGACCAAATAAGAGTCGCTGCTCCCATGCAACTTATGTGAAGGAAACAAAATACCTTTAGTGTTAATTCTCAATTTTATTTCACCTTTTAAGATGCTAAGAATCTAATAAGAAATAACTAACAATAATCAGGATTCGATTTCCTTCATTAGAAGGAAAATGCTGTATTAATGCTCCTGATACAATAAAGACAGATCTCCTAACAGCAGTATCACTTCCAGCAGGTTATCAGTGTTCCATGCTACTGCTTTTATAAATCTTCTCTGCATTCTGCATCAGAAAAACTTCCTTGTAATGACTAAGCAACCTTTGAGGTACTTTTAAACACAGCAAAATTATCAGCATAAACCTATGAGCTTTCAGAGAACATAGCACAGTAAGGAGTTCTGAGCAGACATCAGGTAAATTTTCTTCTGGCTGGGATATAACATCTAACAACAGAACAGGAGTCAGTTAGGAAACAGATGCGCACTTAGAACTGTAGCATGCATCATGTCAAGAAGTTTCCAATTAAGTTCTTCATTAAGGAATATACTTATCCCCCCAAAAAGCTAACTGCCTAACAAGCTGCTGAGACTATACCATGGAAGAAAACTCTCTACAGATGACATGATCATCATTATTTTTGTTCTGCAGCACACCAAAGTCTCCCTCAACTTGCCAGTCACATACAGGCATCTCTGTTCTCCCAAAACCAGAAAGACTTCTCCCAGATTGGATAATCATAACTCACAAAGCTTCCTCATACATCAAGGGAACGTAAAGTCATATAGCCTGAACTGAACCTGACTAGTTTCAGAATAGGACCTGCTGTCATTTTTAGTTTTAATCAGAAACAGTTTTACTAGCAAGGACACATATCAGGAGAAGCAGAAGTAGAATATGCACAAACATGAGGGGTTAACATTTTGCTTACACCTTTATCTGCAAACATTACATGAGGGAAAAAAACACAGGATTTACAGCTAAAATTGGTCTTCAGCTGTGTCTGTTCTTGCTTGGCTACGTAAATGACTGCCCTCTCCATTACACATTACATGTTGAAATGCACCATTTTTTTTAGCTAAGTGACCTGCAGGAGCAAAGACAGCTGGAAAAGCCACCACATTCAAAACTGCATTAGCACCTCAGACAGGCAATGTATGTGCTGATAGACATAATCACACTTGTTTATCATCAAGGAGCTTGGTAGAGGCTGGCTGAAGAAAACAGTATCCCAAATCAACCACCACTGGAAAGAAAGCTATCCCAACTGAAACCCCAGTGTGTGGGGGGGGAAGGGAGGAGCAGGGCAGATGCAAAGCTTGGCAGTGGCTCAAGACCTACTAAAGAAGAATCAACACCCTACATTTTCTAGCAATTAGAAGCACATCATACAGCCCCAAAGTGATGCTTATATTTCAGGTTTCTACCAACCTACCATTCTCAGAGGCTGAGTCAATGTCTACATGACCAGCCCCACCTTAGGTAGCTCGGAACCTGGCCTCAAGACTTGAAAAGTCACCCACATACCTCCATGGACCACATTCAGCATATGTTCCTACGGGTTCCTATCTCAGGCATTCCACACTGCTGGTGGTACTCCCTTAAATGATTAGTAACACCACTTCTAAGAAGCAGAATAGTTAGTGCATGCCCAAGTCTTGAAAAGGCCAAAAAGGTGGCTGGAAACAAGAAGGGGGTGAAGAGACTGTACAAACCCCCAAACATTTTAAGTTCAGATGAATGCTGCACTGAATGTCAGGCATTTCAAACAGGAACTGAGGTTTTTAAACAACATGACTCTGCACCCACAGGTTCAAAAATCAATACCAAGGGACCTTCTGCAGCACCTCTATCAAAATGTTGTACTTACTTGGTGACAAAACAGAGATAATGAGAAAAGGAAGTAGGAATCCAAACAAGCAAGAAGTATCCACAAATACATGGGAAGATGCTGGAAAACAACATGATGTACAGAACTTCAATTCAAGGGTTCCCAAATCAAGTGAAACAGAAGGACACTGTGCACTCTGAGCTTGAGCTACTGAGTTATTCAGAGTTCAACAGCATATGTAAACTGTACTGAGAGCATATAAAGTTTACAAGCAAATTGAGAATACTGCAGTCCAGACTCCTCATGAAAACGTCAGTCTTTCACAGGTGTGTCTCCACATGTACTTTAAAAGGTACCTCCTGATTTGAGACACTGAAGAAGACAAGAAAGCCTGTAAGTCCAGTGTTCCGTAAGAATTTGAGGGTCTGCTGATAGATACCTCACTTCTCCCAGGAGTATAATTTCTTATCTATATTATATATAGATCATGTAGCTATATTATCATAGTTTATTTATTAGTTCTTTGCAACCAAAAAGCCAATTGGTTTTGAGAAGCAATCCTCTGTCCTACCATTTTGGTGTTACAGGGTTTCCACATTTACACATGACAATAAACCCCCCAAAACCCATAAACCTGATGGAAGAGTCTACACAGCTGTTTTTGAGCTCCACCATGACGAGAGCCTGAAAAGGCCCAACAGCAAAATGTATACATACAAAATGAGCCAAAGAAACTGGCTTTTAAGTATCTGTAAAACAGGAGACTAATTCAAAGAACAGAGAGATAGAAAGGGCAGAAGGAAACCAACAGCACAAACCAGCCAATCCAGTCTCTAAACCGCTTTAAACGGTTAAAATCAGAATTGTTTATGCAGACTTCTGGTTTGCTCCTGTGAACAGTACCTTTATTAAGTCCCATCATGGAAGCTGAACAAGACACTTTGGTGTTTTAATCTGCTCATAGGCACAGACTCCTCGAGCCATCCTACGAACAACTTCAGGGGTCAGGTCTTACAGAACATGAAATCTTCTGCAAAACAGTCTGTTTTTAAAAGTAAGCTAAGAATGAAAAACCCAGCTATGACAGTATCTTTAAAGAAATAACAATAGCCCTTCTTTCTCACAAGCTGCAGAACAGAAACTTTTCACACTTCCCTAGAAAATACTTATTTTCCCTACTCAACAAGATCCAACAAAACTGTGGCTACTACAGTTTCAAATTCAGATAGAAGATGATCTTATCCCACTAAGGGTAAACTGATGTGGTCTCAATAAGGAAGACATAGGAAAATGGCTTTGGAAAGCAAAGCTCTTTCTCTCTCAAGTTTCTCTTACCTCGGGAGTACTTAAAGACTCTTGAAACTCCAAGGTATAAAGCCAAAGGTCAGTGAGATGCTTGCCTATAAAGGAAGTTAAAGGAGAGTTTCTGGTAAGTTCAGAAGCACAGCACCTTGCTCAGTCTCAGTCACTGAGAGCAGTGAGTTTGAACAAAAAGGATAAACTGATCCTGAAGGAGATCCAGAATGGAACTCCACAAAGCATAGGAGTGCATGATAAAGAGTTATACTTCCAAACCTGTTTCTTAATTTCTGACTAGGGAACATCAAGAAGAGTGAATTTATCAAAACATATCATCCAGATAGCCTCTTAACAACAGTCACCTTGTCTGGATGATATTTCTATTTAAGTTGCTGTGGAAAGACAGCAAGTTACTATTCCCACAGTAGCAGAGATTGAGCACAAAAGCTACAACTGCAAGCCTGTTAAGCATTCAAGACAGCCCAACAAGACTTGAAAGTCATCTATCGAAAATAAGTGTAAGCAACTAAATTAACATACATTTTGGCTTCCTCCCTGCCCAACCCTGTAGTATGAGCATTTTTTTCCTCTCTCAAAGCTGGTTGTATCAGTCATAATCAACTTTTTCTGCGTTTAATCACCTGTGTTTTCATATGGGATCTCACGTTCTTTAAAGGCCAAATTTCAAAACAGCATTCTTAATGAAAAAAGTAATCTACGTTACTTAAATTTCTTGCACGCTAAACACACACCAGGTCTGGCCAAAACTCCAATACAGCCTAGGGCAGAAGAAAATTCTTTATATAATATCATTCTCCTTAATATGGTTAGCGAAGAAGTATTTTCTTTTAATAAATATGGGGGATGCAAACCCCTTACCCCCCAAACACTCTCCCCCATTCCTACTATGACACTCCACATGGTAAATTAAATTTAGCAGTTACCATGTCTACTGGATGCAAGCCACTTCATCTTTTGGAGGTATAATAATTTTTATTGAAGCTGAAAGTACAAATAAAAAAAACTTTGTCTTTTCTGTCTTTGTTGCTCAATGATGACTAAGGGATGAAGCGTGGCATACCCTGTCTAGTTCAGGAATGACTGTTTACACCAAAGCCAGAGACTACTCTGATGCAGTGTTGAGAGACAGCTGCTTTCTGTACCTCATCCCTGAGCACTTCATGTTTGCAGTGGGAAACATGGAAATTCTCAAAGCTTGGTCCTTTTGTCCCATGTTATCAGACAACACCACCCACATCACACACCAGTTTGTAACTTCACAAAAAGCAGCAATATGGAGGTAAAAAACACCCTTAGATTCTCCTAGAACAGACCACAATGTATTTTACTTCCTAAATCACTTGCAAACTTAGAAATACATTGGAACTGCTCTCAGGATTCCATAGCATGATGCTGGTGCTTTAGGGAACCAGGAAACAACACTGACTGGTAACAGCAGCAGTATGATCAGAAGTCTGGCTTAAGGTTTAAATACTAACATGTCGTATGTGAGACAGTAAGGAGCAGATTAGCCATTAAGTCAGGCAATTTCAAGATTCAGTGCTCAGCCTAGGGAAAAGCATCTGAAGTAAGAGATGGTAAAAGACAGGCAAGAATTCACTTTTGCTTTTTACAAGTATCAGTTTTAATCTCTAGTGTTCGACAATCTTAAACCCAGCATGTATAGCTTGCAAAATGAGTTTTGTTTCCAACACAAAACCAACCAAACAAGGGCTGATACAACAGGATTTGTACAAGAAGCAACAAAACCTCTTAGAACAGCTGCAGTTGACAAGAACATGCTTCCTAAGATATGGGAGTTTCTTCTACTGCTAGCCCGCTATTCTGTGGAGATAAGAGTTACCAATTGGATGAAAGAATAACAACTCAGCATGTAAAGAGGATTGAAAGTTTTGAGGAAAACCAGCCTCCTCTTATAAATCTAAGACAATGAAAAAAATTACTTTTGGGTAAAACCACTGGAGACACTTCCAGAGCTACATGTTATGCTGTCCATCAATTCCCTGGTGACAAGAAGACATTTCAGAGGAACACTGGACAAATACTTTGGGGAATTCAATTGCAATCTTTTGAGAACTAGTCTTCAGCTCTTTCAGACATTCCTGACTTGACAGCTTCCAGAGCTAATAGTCCAATTCCCAAGATGGAGGGCAATCAGGACCTACAGGACTTTATTTTTATGCCCCTCAGAAAAAAATCAACAAAACCCCCAACTCCCCCTCCCCCCAAAAATAAGTAAAATAACAATCAAGTTCTTGTCACCATCATACCAAATCACTAATTCAGTATGATGAAGATGAAGTATAAAGACATTTGAACAACAATCTAGATACTTTACTATGAGTTTTTTTTTCCTCTAATCAATATACTCTGGACAAATCAAGTTCACAAACTCTTCATCTAGAGGAATGAATGAAGCAGAAAAAGTGCTTGTAGAGAAAACACTCATACAGACAAAAATGCAGACTTGGCTCACAGAGGTCTGCATTTTGCAGAAATACAAACCTTTTAAGTGCTTCCAACAGCACAGCAGAATGGTGGCACAGGCACTTTCACAAATCAGAACAAGGGAACATGAAATACTTGCCACCATAAATGGCCGTTTTGTTTTAAGCCCACCTCAACACAAAAACTATGTAACTATTATGACTCCATCCCACTGAAGCATAAGATGCCCAAACATAAGCCATAAATCTTTATTTCTACTACATCGTAGTAATTGGGTACTGGCATCTGGCATTTTGGAAACAGTCTAGCTTTTTCACACTTGCTTTCCCCCCACCTTCCCTTAAAGACATGAAAACAACAATAAATTTCAGGAGCTCTAGAAAGGTTACAGTTTACTAGATGGAAAAAAGATAATCTAAGCATCACAGCTACAGTAACAAGCAGATGTCACCTCTGCACCAAAAAGATAAACAAGAACTATGCTGATGCCTCTATTTTAATTCATTACAACAGAAACTCTCACAATAGGACAAGAAAGAGGCAAGTAGATGTGCTTCTGGTAGGAGTTGTAAGCCTCATCTAAGAACTTCCTATACTGCTCCAAGATTATTAACTATGCTCCTTGAAGACTGCCTGTAACTGTTCTCCACGTCTGAGAAAGAAGAAACAAAGGATGATGGCCTTTGTGTGGCCTTTCGGTTCAAAATAGTAATTAAAGAAGTATTTTAGGTGTTGACACCCTATGAACATAACCCACCATTTATGACAGTAGTTTCTCCAACTACTAAACAATGAATCATTCCCTTCGCAAAAAGCATAAGAATTAACTACCTGTGCGTAAGCCATAGGCTATCATTCGGGCAAGGAAACAAAATTTGAGCACGTATATTTAGCTTGATTAACTGATCAAAATACAAAGACACTTCAAACTAAACTGTGAAAATATCTACCTGGACACTGGACACAATGTGATACTGTAACCAATAGCACGGAGGGAACAGGAAGAACTCAAACATTCCTCTTAAAGGTGGATGTTGCGCTCTCTAGCAAAAAAGAAAAATCTCTTTGGAGTAGGTCTTTGCATTCTTTAGGACCAGACAGCTGAAACTTCATGTGCAACTCATGCTATCAGTTTATAACAGCAAGAATTTATGTAATGTGACAACAATAATTAATTTAGCATTTTTCATTTTTGAAGCAATCGCTTTGCTGCATACGCACACACACAAAATCTGCTTGAGTGGCACTGTGGTTATGTGACTGTGCTGCCCAGGTAAACTGTCCTTCTTTACAAATAGTCACAGCAACAGTCTGAAGGGCTGAGCAGTCTGTTTCCCAAGATGTGCTGCCTTGAAACCCTAGCTCTTATTATTACACACTGATAAGCACCTGATTCCAGTCCTTAGAAACTTAATTTATAGATAGCTTTTCCATTAAGCTATCAATGCAGATCTTGTATGCAAACAAGAGCTTAGTAGAAATCTATAGAATATACTTATCATCAGTAGTACATCTGTAAAAGAGGGAGGAGCGTGAATAACTAAACCCTGAGACCACCACCTGAATTTACACCAGAAGTATTTAGACAGACGTGTAACAGTGCAAAAGTGTGTGCAATTCTGGTAAGCAAGTTTCCAGTTGGCACATAAATTTATCTTATACATACAGACATGTCTGAGTAGCAATTCCTTTAGCATGGGTCTGCAAGAACTTCAGATCAAGTGGCACCAACACTGAACTGTTCCGGAACTACATCTTTCTTGTGACGTTGTAAGTAAGAAAAGGGGGGAAAAACAAGGCATCCAGGCACATGAAATAAAGAGAGAAATCACCAAACGCTGGCTTTTCTCTTTGAAACATTTCAAATGACTAGTGGTTTAAATTATGATTAATTAACTGTTTCAGCAAGGACATGGTGCCGAGTAGCAACTTGCCCTACGGCACAGATACAAGAGGCTAATGGAAGGACCTATGATGGAGCACTGTGAGAGTGCACATTTGTAGTGCTGAGTTCCAGTCTCAGGTGCAACACCATTTTAAAGGCAGAAGCTACTCACAAACTGGCATTTTTTCACTTTCTTAAACATGCAAGAAATTCCAAGAAGACAAATTCTTTTCTAGAAATATAAAGACAAGTTACCTAGTATTCATTTTGTGTGTCTGAAAACCTAAATAGGGATCAAGAACCAAACTAGTCGCTAGGTCATCATTTTCACAGAGTTCCTTGGCAGACATTCCAGAGGAAGGCACATAACGACTTTGACCCTCAAATCCTGAAGCACCGCTACCTGCGAACAAGAGAGTATAAATTAGGCATCATCTAAGGGACATTATAAAGCCCAGCAACATCTGGGGACAGACAGCCACAGGCTGGAGGCAAAAAATATAAAACGGTTAAGGAAGATGATAAAATACCTGACGAAGCAGAGGCACAGTTAATTTTCCCCTCTTGCTTTTGTTCATTTAGGTAGTAGACAATGAAAAAAGTATTTTAGAATGTCACTTTATGGGTTTAATTAATTTTGGTTTCCTTCTCTCTTCCCTTTCCCAACAAGCATCTTTCCAGACTACACAGCTCAGTCACACCTACCTCTCGAATTTCTAACCTATAAATATGATGAAGCCATGAAATTTCAAAACTGATTTTCCCAAGATCTGAATAAAGGACTTAGGACTTTATTTGTGTTTAGTCGTTCATCCCAGATCAACAGTCAAAATAAAACCCCATATTCCTTAAAACCATTTCACAATGACTATTGATGTGACTTCATTAAAAAATGGTGTTTCCTTCTACAAGCACATTCACCAAAAGTTGGTCAAGTACTGAAAATTACGTTATTCACTTCAAATCATAGTAGTTTTTACTTAGGGCCAATCATGTATTTTATAATTATATGAGATCAAAATTAATTTACACCGGTTATTCTTACTTAACTTTTAAACTAATCTGAAGGGAGTTAACACATCCAAAAAATACAAACATAATTAATACTCCTGATGTTAGCTCCATCTGACTGCAGACCTCCCTCATGAATTAAGATAAGACAGAAGTCTGACTTGCAAACTGATTAGTTTATCACATACAGCACTAAGCAGCATAAACATGTACATACATCTGCTTGATCTTCTCTCGACCCCATTTTTGCCTGTCTTTGGATTCTCCTTTCCCGCATGCTGCAATTTGGTCTGTGCGTGGTCATTAGACGACTTGCTTCCACTTCTCCTGCCATTCACCACCATGTTCTTGGATTCTCCCAGCCACTTCATACCCACAGACAATCTGACTCAGTTGCATTTAGTCACTTTTCAAAAGGCTTGGAGAAGTGGATGAATAAATTCAATTCCAAATCCTACAGGAAGTAAAACAAACATAATTAGAGCTTGCTGGGAAACTGTTTCCAAGACACAGATTTTAACAAAAAAACCCCCAAACAACATAATAACAAATAAATAAATAAACATAAACAAAAAAGTGGGGAAAGGGAGGAAAAAAGATGGTGATCTGCACTGGCATTAGAAATTAAAAAAAGCAGTTCTTTAGCACTAGTACACGGAACCGTGAACAGGTGAAATATTGTCCTATAACTTACAATGACAACTGGCAGCAGAGACTGAAGTCTAAAGCTGATAAATTGCTCATGACAACTCATTTCTAAGAGCTGGACTAGACACACACACGTACCTGTACAAATACACACACACGGATAAACACACACAGAGCTATGTGACTGCAAACCCACAGTACTTTCAAATACATATCCAATTAGGATTATATCCCCTAATAAATAAACCCTGTAACTTATTAAGAGCTCTACAGCAAAGAATGACATCTACAAGCATCCTTCAAGAACTAAAGATGAACACAGTTCAGAAAAACAAAGGGAAAAAACCCAATCAGAAAACAAACATTTTTGGAATGGTGGGGGGGGTAGTTTTAAAATATTTTTTTAAAAATCAGAGTTCAAAGAACCCTCAATGATGACCTCAAGGACCAAGGTTACTATTGTTACTGTTCCATATAACAAAAAATACAGTCACAACACACCTGTCTCAAGGTGACAGTACTAAGTGGGGTCACAAGTAGAACTGCAATTTTACAATACATAAATGTCTAGCAAAGCACATGCTAGCTTTCGTGTGCTGTCTCAATGTCTTTTGCATAAATAAGAAAGCTAATAATGTTTTTGTACACAGTTGTGCTTAACTCTGCACAAATTGCAGGAGAAAATCAGAAACTGATTTACAGTTATTTTACAATTGCATTTATGCATTAGTAATTCACTTGATTTTAATTCACCCTCCTCACTGCTTCCTCACAAAGAAATAAATTGTGCCTTTTTACTTTACTGTAATTATAAAAAGAATGTCAGTGCTCTGCTCACAGCAGGTAACAGGCATATTGTAACAGGCATTTCAATCTGGTGGAAGAACATCGCAACAAACTAACAGATGCTTGAAATACTGTCTTTTGTAGAAAGCCTGTTTTTAATCAGGTAAGAGTAGTAAATTACTACATTTCTGTTAGACACCTATGTGATCCAGCCACCGAAAGCTACAGAAACTTTTTATGGCCAGATGACTACTAAGTAAGTTACTAACAAAAATTCCAAAGATTGAGGTAATTAGAGAAAACAGTAGAGACAAGTGTATCATATATTAACATGCATTGGCTCAAACATCTTACTAGAACATATGACCCAGAAATCTACAGGTCTTAGAACTTTTTACAAATTGTCACAGGAAGACAGTAAAGCCTCTCAAGGAAGTGTAACAGACTCATACTGAAGAAAAGCTGGATCAACTACTGCCTCAATATAAGGAAAAAGAATTCAGTGGACAAACAATTTCCTTGCTGCCAGTGATAGAAAGGATTTGCTTTAACCTCAAGATTAGGAAAAAAAAAAAAAAAAAAAAAAAAAAAAAAGA
>VXAY01003407.1:1246735-1372550 GCA_013399855.1 Oxyruncus cristatus
CCCGCTGAGGGACGGAGGGAGGGAGGGAGAACGAGGCCCGAGTCGTCTCGCACGGCCGTGTGTGCGAGAAGAAGTACCGGTCGCGGGATCCCTCCGCGGAGCTGCCCTTTAAACGCGGGGGACTCCCCGCCGCGGGGCGAGTGCGGTGGTGGGGCCGCGCTGTCAGTGGTTGTGGTGCTTCCCGGAGCCCCTTACCCGTCCGTCCCGGGGGTCTGTGAGGGGACAGCGTGTTCTACCCCGCCTGAGGGGGGAGCGGACACCACAACCTCAGCGCCTTCGGCACCTGCTCGCCCGGCGCCGCTGCCTGACAGAGGCATTTAAAAATGGCCCCCACGGACCGGAGGGGCTGGGACGGCACCTCCCTCCCTCTCTTCCCGGGGCAGCCCCGGGACCATCGGCACTTCCAGGTGCCCGCGCCCCTCACGGGGTGGCGGTGCCGCGGGCTCCCCTCAGCGGCGGGGCGGGGCAGCGCCGCCGCCGGGCCGCGAACAAAGGCGGTGCGGGGCTGTCGCGCCCTGTCGCGATAGCGGGGCTGGGAGCGGCGACCGCGATACCGCCCTAGTTCAGGAACGGGCTGAGCTAAACGCGTTCATGGGGAAAAAGGCTTTTCGGTGCGGTAGCTGCTGAGCGCTTCGGAACTCACAGGGATTAAAAAGCTCGGAGTTCAGGAAAGCTGGAAGTTCAGGAATTTTACGGCGGGCTTAATGTTTCGTGTTACTCCTTCTGTATTTTGTTGTACGATATGCTTATAACAGTACGGACTGTTCTCAAATAGCAGCTGTATTTTAATACGTTTCCTAAAGCTTTCAATTGTTTGCACTCATTCCAAGGTAACCAGAAACGTCAGTGGAAGAGGAATGGATTTGCCATGTAACACCTCTCCTGTCAACAGCTACTCACCAGGAGTACCAAATCCTCAGTTTTGTTCGTAGTAGGATGCTACGGATTTTCAATAAAATATAATTTTGCATGTGACACTGTTTAATTTTGCTTTAATAACACAAGTGAGATGATATTGGAAAGGTCATTTGTCTCAACAAGCTAAATTGCTAGGTAAATTGATTTTATTATAATTTCATAACAAGAAATTTCCTCTGAAGCTGAGATTTTGCCTGCCCAGTTGTTAAAACAAATTAACATAGGCTTCTATAGATAAATTATAAACCTCTGAAAGATTTAATTCAAGATGGAATGGACTATCAGAAGCATAACAAGGAGTGACACTGTGATAATATCAGTAACAACTTGTGTATATTGTTTTATAGTGCACCAGGTTGCTCTGTATATTTATGGGAATGGCTACAGTCATCTTGGAAAGATAGACACTGCTAAACTGGGATATGCTGAGTTCAGTCCCTACAGCAAGGAGAATTTTCCATAGCTCCAACAATGTTTGTTGAGTCTTAATGTGATTGAAGCAGCACACAGAAAAAAATCCAGAACATTTACATCCCTTCCATAGACTCCAGCCAGTGATCTGGTAACAAAGCCCTGGCTGCATCTGAAAGGATGATACTTTTTTTTTTTTTTCAGAATTCATTCATTTAAAATTTATTTCCTCTGCTATGGTGAGATTTATAAAGTTAAATAAATAAAAAAAAGAGCACTGTTTCCAGTTTAATTACAGTTGGGTTTGTTATTTCTTTTATGTCATAGCACTCTTCCATTGTAGGTTTTTGATTCAATAAAACAAAATACTGTTTTTGAAAATAAGGAAGTTGGGTAGTCAAACCATGGTCAAATAGGATGCTTTAAGAGTAAATTTACTATGTTAAACATGTGCCCATTATTTTTTTTTTCTGAAAACCATGTCGAGTATCTCCATCTAAATGTAATTTTAGAGATTTATTATATTTCTTATAGTGAACGACCCTTAGGTAGTTTCAACATTGGTTTCACTTTCTAAATTAATGCTATTGCATCAGCCTTACCAGAATCTAAGATAATAAACCTTATTGTTTTCTACTTTATTATCCAAAGCTGGTCATGATAGCATTATTTGTTAGAGGTATAAAAATTCCAGTCAGTCACATGTTACTGAAGTTGTCTGTAGCGATTTTTTGACTTCTGCTGGAGAGTTTTTTTCTGGTACTATTAGACTGAAAGATTTTGAGCATGCACCAGACAATGGGTATGTTTATTTCAGTGTGCATTGGCAAGAATCAGTACCCGGAGTCTTTATTCCCAGAGTAGTCTTCTTAAATTATTACGGTTATAAAAAATTGCTTTTTGCAGATTTTATAGATGTTCCCACTTTGGGAATAGTTTTTACATTTTCAACATCCCATAAATGCTATGACAGTACAGTCCTAATATCGCAAACATTTTTGGTCATCCAGTTGTTCATGGAAAATTGTAATTATTAAAATATTTATGTCGTGAGGGATTTTGTACAAACCATGTCTTTCAAGGAGCAAAAGGTGAACTTTAGACTTCAGTTACATGTAGAACTTGCTGGCGCATTGCAATCGCTGGGGCTTTGTGTCAGTCCAGACTTCTGCTCATGACTGCAGAGCCAGAATCCAGCCCAAAGCCTCCCTATTCCAGACCACCCCTGCAACAAAACCTTTCCATTGATATGAAGCCAAATCCAGCTTAAGCTGAAAAAGATGCAGCTCTAGCTGAGCAAATGATGTTTCGTGCCTGTGTGTCCACTCTTACTTTATTTGCAAATCTGAGCTAAATACTGTGGGAAATTTGGAGATCTACAAACATATAACTACAATTGAAAAGTCCATCACCTGCCTGACAGTTCTAGTCAGCCATTTGGGGTTTTTTTTGCTTTTATTCCGCAGTACTTTTACACAGCCCCAGCGTAAGCAGTTCTGAAACAGACATCTGGGAGTGTTCCTGTGCCAGTGTCAAAGCAGGGTTGTCGTGTGTGTTCTGGCTCTTCAGCAGGCCTGCCAGGCTATAATGCACCTTCATGCCACAGAAGTTTTAAAGCACGCTGTGACTTGTATTGTGACTTATATGGACCTTCTGTTGGAATTTTAAACTGGAAATACTGTGACGAAGTCCTTACTACCAGTTCTACCAATTTTCCAAGTCCAGCAATATCACTGAGTGAAGTACAAGGAAACAGAAATACAAGGAAGGAGCCAAAGTAAATTGTCAGGTGTAACGAGCTTGGTCTTGCATTTATGTTGATGTTTTATCTTCTATGCACAGCAAGGAGATGCTCTGCAGCCCTTATTTTCACTATTGGGAAGAAATAACGATATGCAAAGAGGTAACAGGTTCCACATTGTGAGCGACACTTTCCTGTTGGCATGGTCACATGAGAATTTGTTTCCTTTGTATGCTGGGTGAGAACATACCTTCCCATGACACCTTTGAGAGGATTGTTCCCTCCCCTCTGTGCAGGAGCAGGGCCTTCTGCACGATGCCCCGTGGCTCTCTAAAGGTGCTGTGACGTGGACCATGACTGTCAAGGTGTCATCGCCTCTGGCTGGCGTCACAAGTTGGCTTCAGTTACAAATCCAAAGTTGAACATCCCAGATGAATATACCTAGGAATAAAATTAAAGATGTTTCCCACCAAAATCTTAATAATTTGTCAAAAGTGTACATATTCTTAGTAGCAGATGGTCAATAATAGATGATAGATGGCCTGCTCTGTGTAAATTAATGGCTGTAATTCACTTGAGGGGATCTGGTGATGTCATAAGCTGCCAGAGTGCAGCTTGAGTGATTTATTAACAGCTGCAGAAATCCTGGACTGAATTACATCCTTGTATTCACTTATGGTTTGGAGATTTTTATTTATAAAATGTGTAGGTTTGTATTTCTTGATTATTTTAGGAATCTCTTCTGTGACTCTAAGACAGGGGCACAGTGAAGAAATGCTGACTATAAAAGCTCAGCTGCCTGCCTGCTCTAAAGGCAGATTTTTCAGATATTATCCACTGATGCTTATCAACAGCAACCCTTTCCATTATTTTTGAAACAATCTAATCAATATCTGCAGAGGTTTGCATAAGACCTGTTTTAGGTTTTGTTCCCCCCCCACTGTCAAATATAAATCATGTCAGTATCTTCGGATCTGTCATTTAATGTTGTAGCACAGCTTCTGTGCACACTGAGCTGTGTCCAGCACAAAAAGAAAGGAAAGGGTAGGAGAGACAAACAGGAATAAGTGTTCTCTCTAATAATAACTGGATTTTTCTGTTTAAGAAGAAGGCAACAGATACAGAAGGTTACAAAAGGTGCCTGGAAACCAAAATTCTTTGTGTACAGGGAAGAGACTATTCCTGTTCAGAGAGAAAACGCTTCCTTTGCTCCATTGAATTCCTGTATGGTGAAAATAAAAATTTTCTAAATATGGATCCCAGGTTTATCACACCCTTCTAACATGAGAGCATATGCAAGCAAATGAAATAATATTAATTTCTGTTCCTTTTTCCTCCTCCCCCCAAATCAGGAGCTGATTAGGATGTTATTAAATCCTATTTCTCAAACATGGGGTACTTTTTCAAAATGAAATGCAAGTTGTAGAGGAAGAGAAAAAGGGAGATGAGAATAAATTATGAAGAGTTGCATGGCAGGAAGGAACAGGCAGAATTAATTTGCAAATAACTACGCACATTATATTTGCTAAAGATGCAGAATTTCCTGACAGAACTCACAGCAATTGTTTGGATGCTGGTTAGATCTCAGTGAAAACCCTTCCAGCCTTCTCTCTTCTTTCTCTCTTCTCTGAGATTAATTTTATTTGTTGATAGTTAGATTTTACAAGTCCTTGGGAGAGTGCTGCAATTGTTGTCCTCGGCAGGAATGCTGCTTTGCTACCGAACAAACAAGGCTTTACTCCTGCTTTCTTTCTCCAGTGTCTGTCTGGCCTGTCTCTGCGAAAGAGGTACAAATAGGAGGAAGGCAGTATTTGTGCAGAAAACAAAGGTTAGAATTTGAAGAAAAACAGGCTCCAGAAATTGTTCACTGCCTTGAGGCAAAGCCCTTTCATTCATTATGAGTTTACTAATTTCAGTAAGCCTGTTATTGATCTTACAGTGTCATGGACAAAGCCCAATCACATCAGGATCCCACTATGTTAGATATTATACAAATGCACAGAAAGGTATCAAAAAGGTGTTTAAAACATGGTTATTTTTTTCTCTCACCCTCCCTCCCCCCCTGCTTTCTGTAATGAAATGCTCACCTCTGGATGCTTTTAAAATTGCTTATGGTTTTGTAGCAGCATATATCAGAAGGCTTGACTCTCCTGTCTTACCTTTAGCTGTAGGAACTACATATGTAGCAGATGATCAGCTGGACCACAGTCTGCCCATGATTTGCAACTTCCAGGTCAGTTCTGAATTTGAGTCCTTCCTTTCCTCTCAAATTGTATCTGAATCCATCTCTTTCCTTTTCAAACTCAAGTTAAGTTGGTTGGTGGTTTTTTTTTTGTTTTGTTTTTTTTTTTGGTTTTTTGTTTGTTTGTTTGTTTTTGTTTGATTGGTTTTTTTTGTTTTGTTTTGTGTTTGGTTTTTTCGTGTTGTTCTTTTTCTGTTTGTTTGTGTTTTTGTTGGTTTGGTTTGTCTTTTAAAGTACAGGATCATGGAAAATTTCTGATGGGTACTGATCTGATTCCAGCTAAGCATGCTGTTCGAAGTGTTATTTGTTCATTTATATTATTTGTATTAATTATTGCACACTTGGAAAAAGTAGTGTCTGTTTCTACAATGATCCAAAGAGCAGAAAAAAGGCAAAAAAAGGACCCAAAAATGTGTTTCATATTCTCCTTTGCAGGTTTTCATGCACTGACACTGTTCTGCGATTATCTGATTATAGAATCTAATAGTAATTTCTTCTCATCACTGCTTTTGGATTTGTTGGGTATTCATCTTTCTCCCTCTCCTACCAGAGCCTGCCAGGCCTTTGGTTTTCTCTTGATGGGGGTGGTTCTCAGGTGTTTTTTAGGTTGGTTTTTTTTTTCCTTTTTTTTCATTCATGGAATGCTCCATCAGCAGTAGAGAGTTACCTCACAGTGAGCATTGGATTCACATGCAAATCATGTATCCCTTCTGACATAAACCACACAGGCACTTTGCCAAGAGTAAATCCCATGAGAAGGGCATTAAATCAAGCACGATGTTCTGTTTTCCCTGTGGATACCTCAAGCCCCAGCTATTGTTTCCGGAGAGGCTGCCTTACCCAGAAATGGTGCAGTGACATGGATAATTTGAGCACTTGTAATTTTGACTTCATGTCCCAGGGCTAGCATAAGAATTTTTCCTCTCCTGGAAAAAAAGAAAAAAAGAGAAAGAAAAAAAAAAGAAAAAAAAAGAAAAATATAGTATTTCTGTCAAGTGACAAAAATAAGTTGAGTGTATCTCTGCATCATTTTCATCAAGAGGAATGGAGTTTACTGTGTTCATTGCTTGCTCAGAAAGGGGAAAAATGTCTTCTACTGTGTGATTACACTTTTTGGAAGCATGCAAGAGGTTAATTTAGGGGAGGGAAGGATGAGGAGTTAAAAAAAATTCTGCCTGCCCTTTCAGCTTCTTCTTCTTTTGGGGAAGAATAAAAAGTATGAGCTGAAGTAAGTTTGGACTAGATGTTATATCAACACCTGCAGCAATAGAAAATGGAATATGCAACTATTGAGCATCTTTTTTTCTTGCATCTCTGTTACATTGGAAGCTTGTGTCTTATGGAGGTAGCTTTGAGACCAGGCTGGAAGGAAGCCAGAAAAAATCTCTTTCAAAGCCAGTCAGTTTTTCTAAGGCATTTGGATCCAGTACCAACTATGAGTTATGTGGGCAAAACCACTTCAGTTTTATTTGAGATTGAAAGACATAAGGAATATTGGTGTTTCTCTGTTGCTACAACTCTACAGCGCAAAGCATTGGGTTTGCTGTACCACCCTTACAATTCTGCAGATGGGAGTGTCACACCATTTTACAGGATTTTGGCCCGAAAGGAGTACTTGATCAGCATCAGGAGAGGTTCACAAAGGTCCAAGGCAAATTCACTCTGTAGAGGTGGAATCTTCTGTGACCTTTCCTTTGGTTTTTTGGAACCACTATCCATTTAAGGTGCCAAACTTAGGCTGATTGAGAGAGGACGTTGCTCTGCTCTTTCGTAATCAGAGATCACTGTAAAATATCACAAAGTGGGCACTCTGTCTCTATCTGCTTTTCAAAATTTTGGCCATAATGCCCAGTTGGCTACTTTGTGCTATGGTGAGTTCTGCTAAAGCCTCTGTGGTAGATAATTTGTTTACTCAGAGTGAAAGAAAAATAGATCATTTGTCTGTGCTTACTTTTGAGGCTTTCACTCAGTGTGCCTGTGATAAGTATGTATATCTAAGTGCAATGGAATGACAACTGTGGTAAGATGTCTTCCTTAAATATGATAGAAAGTCTTGCTGGACTCCAAAGAGCAATGCAGTAAATCTGCCTCAGTTATTAGTGCTTCAGGAACTGTCATCATTGACCTGCTTCCTTGTGACCGTAAAACATAATGAAATATGTCTTTGGAAAAGGCCTTTTCACTCTCTTTTCAGCTCTGTCTAGAACTGAAGTTTGGAAAAAAAATATATCTGATTACTGCCATGGATGTATATGGAGGTGGTTTGAGGCCTCTGTTCTTAAGCAGTGGAAAGACTGTGTTACTCATCAAGGCAGAATGGAAGGCAAGAGATGGAAATTTTTTCTGTACTCATTTTTTTCATACAGGCAAGTGTGAAATTACCAACACATCTGGCCTGGGCTTTGCCTTGGCAACAAGGTTTTTTTGGCTTGAAAGGTTTTGGTGTTGTTGGTTTTCATGTTTTTTTGTTGGTTTGGTTTTTTTTCTGCTACTTTGTGGGCTACGTCTTTATGACTTCGGCATTTGTGTGAAACCAGAAAATGGTAGGTGTAAGAGGCAGGATTGCAAGCTCTGAACTTGGTGAGTGGGCTAATACTTCTAAATGACAGAAGGATACAATTGGACAAACTCAAAAAAAAAGGGATATTATGTGTTCTAGGTATGTCTGCCTATTCTTCTGACTTTGTTTCTCTGCAGAAGACACCTTCCTCTTGGTCAATCTCACCAGCCGTCTGTCTGCTTTTCCACTTAGAGTTGTAGCACTTTGCTAGCAGTTTACAGAGGAAGCATTATGAAAACATAAAATACTTCTGCTGAAAATGGTGCCATTAAAGGTTAGGGAAGGACTGGAATGACAGATGCATCAATGCTGTTTTGGTTTTGCATGTGAAACATTTCACTAATCTCCTGTCTCCCTCTGTATTGTCTTTGTAGTCTTCTTTTTTATACTCTGTCAGTAAGTTAATGAAGTCTACTCCAAGGGTTTGCTATGTGACTTCAGAATATTTAAGAAGTGCATTGCAGTAAAGTAAAAGGTCCTCCTGCATTTCAGCCTCTCACATTCTCCTTCTTTCCCTTTAGTGGAATAATAAACTTACATCCAGATTTCTGGATGATCTGGAAAAAAAGTTCTTTAGTATTATTAGAAGCCAAAAACTGTCATTCTTGTTCAGACCATATAGAAGGAAATTTGTCACAGCTATAATCTGGAGACTATTGCTCCCCAATTACAAATGCAGATTGTACCCACATATATTATTTGATCTGCTGTAACTTTATGATATTCCTTCTCCGTCTTCTGACAGAAGTAACCATGGTCATGGAACTGCAGTGATAGATCTTGCAAGATGAAGACTGGTTTGGCAGTTTTGGCTTTCTTGAAATTTCTGTGTGTTTTGAAGACCCGGATCAGCAATATAGGAGGGTATAGTTTTACCAGCAGTAGAAAGGAGGCACCAGTGTGCAGATACTACATTAGTGAAGTGTTGACAAAGAAGCAGCCTGTGCTCCAAGGCTGAGGGCAGGTGTGGCTGACATGATTCAGGGCTCTGAGTCTGTAGCTGAAGGCCAGCCACTTAAATGCCAAACCCATTTACTTCTTTGAAGAACTCTTAATATGCCTCTGAGGGGAGGTGGAGAGGAACAGTGAAACTTGGTCAGTGGTGCATCAGGATAAACAAGGAGTCTCCATGTTCAGAGTTAGTGAGAATATGGATGGTGTGATCAGAGAAGATGCTTGCACACATGTCTACATACAGAAAGCAAAGGAATTTTGCTTCTTCTGCTCTGCTGTCTTTTCTAATTCCTATTATCTGAACACAAACGAATATCTGATGATAGGGGAAATTTTTCTTGAACTTTCTGAATATTGATGGGAAGCCCCTTTTTCTTTTAAGGAGCTTTAAGGAGCCTTCTTTTAAGGACTAGAAAAGCCTGGCTTTTCTAGTCAGTGGTTTTTCATATGAAGAGGAACATGAAGTGCACTTTACCATTGTTCAGAAAGCTGCTTCTCTAACGGATGTCTGCCAACATGAAAGGGCATATCTGCCTGACCTGCCACGAGCAGAGAGGGACTGTTCTGTCTCAAGGAGTCAGAACCCAGTCTATCAATGCAGCCTTCTTCACACCACGATCACCCTGGAAAAAAACCCTATTTGCTGTCTGCCAGGCAGCTAACAAATGCGTAGTCCCAAGAAAAGGCTACTAAGTTCAAATCTGTAGGCGACATGGCTAGGAACAGCCATCTAGGTGGCTGCAGGATGCATACAGCTTGTGATTTAGGGAAAGCTGAAGGCACTGGGAAGGCCCAACTGAGGACCTCGAGGGTAAGAGCAATGTCTTATTAAATGTCTAAGTCTGATAGATTCTGCCTTATGTACCCACAACAGAATTCCAGTCTTGACATTGGGCATTAAGGGCTGCCTTGTGTTCCTGTGCATAAAGGACACTGTGTGTAAGGCCCAGCTGCCAAAGATGTTGCTGCATGTGCAGTGTTGTGCTGAATGCAGAGAGATTAGTGCACCTTGACAGCAAACCCTGAAGGTTTTCCTCAGCTGCCTCAAGAAATACAGCGAGTTTATTCTTCTCTTTGAAACAGCTTCTATGCTGAAACTGAGAAGCACTGAAGAATAACCTTTTTTTTTCCCAGTCCAGCTTTTCTTTCGGTAGTGTGTTCCCCTCCCCTAGAAAGTCATAGAGCTGGTATGTAAGAGCAATGCCTTTAAAGGACTGCATGACTGAAATGAGAACTTGTTATTTATTATTATATCTCCCAGGAAACTCTTGGCCTTCTTTTCGTTATGGTTAAAAAATATATATTTGTCTTAACTTTTTCATAGTAACACCTAATATCTGATGCGGGAATGCTCTTGGCTTCTGCCAAGACAGGGTTGGCCAGTCTCATGCATCCTTGCCCCAAAGAGGCCACTTCACACTGATGCCCCTCCCCCAATGATTGTCTTGTCAGAGCTGCTCTGACCATCTGGTGATCCTTGGGTTGCACAATAGATACTCCTTGTAATGCTGTTGCATCTGTGAGCCCAAGCTCTGTGTGTGGATTTCATGTGACACCTTCTGCATTCACACAGAAACACAGATACTTCTTTTGCATTCTTCTTCTAACTGCTCTATGTTAGGGATGAAACTTTAGGTTACTACCATATTTGACAAGCAAGCAGCAGTGGTCCAGTTACAGTCCTGGCAAGCTCTTAAAGCCAAATGGCTCTCCTAAGTGAGAACTCATAAGTCTAGAAGCAACCTACTTGTTACTTAAACTAGACATAAAAAAGGAAAAAAACCCAAACCAACAGACCTCTCTTAGTTGTTAATTTTTTCCTCATACATTTGTTTACTCGAGGCAGAAAAGTGTGTTTGGTTAAAGTACAAGTAGGAGCTATTTGCAGGACTAGCAGGAGTGGTTGTACTTTTGGTGTATTTTTCAGCAGCATTTTGTGGCTAGTGCCTAAGTGCTGTACTACTGAGTTGTTCTGCTAGAGCATGTTCTAGCCCATATTCCTCTCTGCTGAGTAAGGGAATGGCAACTCCACAGGTTATAAGCCAGTAATTTAGGGATTCATGATATCAGACAGATACTATAGAGCAGGCATTTTGCAAAATCCTGCTGCCTTAGTCTAGCTGTTCATCTATCTGTTTCTTGTGGGAAAATTTTGTCATGTCTTATGGGTAAGATGATCTGATTTTTATTGGAATTTTCAGTTTCTTTTGAAGTAAAAGGTTTTCTGAAGTAGAATTTTGCAGAGGGAATCTGTTAATGGACTGACTCTATAACGTCTTGTGGTGAGATATTAGGTGCCCTTTTCTGTGGGAGGGAGGGCAGCACAGAGTCAAGCTTACTTTCAAACAAGGGATTACTAGATCCCTGTTTGCTCTCCTGGTGTTTGCAACGTTATTTATGAGTCTACACATAATCCTCCTATTTTAGGAGACAATTGTGAAGAAAGGTGATTCATCCCTCAGGATGCCTGACACCCTCTGACTCTCTGGAGTGTGGATAGTTTGTATACCCTGTACAAAGTTGGATGACTGCATTAGTTTTGTGGCTGCCTGTGGTCAGCACTTGGTCCTTTTGGGCCATCTCTCTCTGGTTCTCTTGGCTGTGGAAATACTGACATGCTTAGACATCATGTTCTTTGATGGCCTTACTTTTTGGCAAAAGACACTAGGAAGCTTTGCTTACCTGTTTTGACTCCATCATATTCCTCTGTTATCTCAAAGTGAATTGTGAATTGTAAGTTTTTCTGCCAGCCCCTCCTCAGTGCTAGAGCCATTTCAAGGTAATAGTGAGACCACACAAGCCATGCTGTCTGCAAGGTGTTGAATTTCTTGTTTTGGTTTGTTTGGTCAGTTATGCATTGTCCTGCTGGCAGCAGGGCCTGGACACAGACATGGTCACCATTGCTGTCAGGAATGAGGTTAGGTTAGGAATTTGGAGAAAATAGCAGTCCATGCTTGTGTCATCTGAAGGATGTCAAATGAACCGTGTGTCCTTCGTACTCCTTGTGCCTCAGGACTAGCCACGAACTTCAACAGTCAATGGGCAGAGTTTTTTCCTGAGGAAACAACTAATTTGTGCTGTGCAGTCTTTGCTGGCTTCCTGATTGTCCCATGAAATGTGCTGGATGATGTCCTAAGTGGATTGATTCCTGGTTTCCTAGAGAAGAGAGACTGATACTGCTCCTTACAGGACTGTCTGAGGTACCTGGGCTAATAGACTTTTCAAAATAGAGTTGCCAGAGAAGGATCTAGGACTTTTCTTGCCAATTAATTTCTGATGAAACGTGTTTCCCCCATCAGGTTGGTACTCTAATTTATTGATTTTTCAGTTCATATTTTGAGTCTATACTTGTTTTCCTGAATCCCTAAAAACTCAGAAGCCTGTGTGCATGCATTTGTCCATAGTTTCCTAATGTTCTGAACTGTGGGGACCTGGACATACTGCCTTCTGTGGAAAGTTGCTCTTTGTAATACATTCAAAAATGTGTTCTGTAACTGCTTAATTTTCACCAATATTTAATAGGAACATCCTGTTATCCACCACAGGCTGTGAACTCAGAAAACTGAGAATTAAACTATAGAGAGACCGTGGACTATCCCAGTATTGACCTTCTAACTACCCATTTCTTGCTCAATGCCCCAAATTATCTCTTTTCTATAGCAGAAAAATGTGACCATCTTACTTGCTCTCTGTGATTTTTTAAATAAAAAAAATTATCACGATATTTTAAATTAGCTGTTAGAAAGTCTTTCTGATTTATTGCAGGCTCCTCTGGAAAGTTAAACCTCCCATAAAGCTGTCTAGCAGTGATTTGGAAATTTAATTATGGTTTTGCTTCAGAGGTTATGAAAAAATTTTCTTTGTGAGGGAGGGGAAGGGAAACTGAACTTTTGAAATCACTCTCCTGCACCAAGGAAGGCCAGCTAGAGCTGGGTTCATGAATAAAACTTATTTTTAAGGAACAAAGTTTCAAAGCAAAGGAAAAGACAAATTGTAATGGAGAGGCAACATTCAAGGAAGCTTTTGAGACCAACATCAGCAAAACTTTAGGTTTACTACCAGAGCCCAGGCACAGTTACACTGTTGTAGAATAACTGAGCCAAAAAAATATTACCATTTACCTCTGTTATGAATGCTAAGTATTAGTGTACACAATTACCCATTCTGGGTGCTTGTGAGGATGATGATGCACAGACAGGACATTACCATCATCTCTATCCATGGAAATCCCTCACCAGAGGGTATTAACATGGGGGAGTTGTTGATACTGCTTTCAGAAGGAAGGATAAGTGTTAGGGCCCTGATATAACAGCTTTAAGACTGTCTCTTTGCCCTTTTCACCCCTTCTATGCCATTCAGTTAGTGTATTTTAAAAGCTTTATGCTAGCTTTACATATTTACCTACAACCAGTCAAAATCAATACATTCTATTTAAAATTCATTCGATGCATTACAGTACTGGAGAGAATTTCCAGTGGGAACATTGAAAAATTGGAGGTTAGTTACCAAGTAAATATCTGAGGTCTGGTGCCAGAAGGCTATTCTAGTTTCATAAGGACAATTTAATAATTTTTGCCTTTATGTATGTCAGAGTAATAACTGAATGATTTTTGTTTGTGCTTCTAAAGATTCCTTTCCTCTTATTTCTTTCAGTGGCAGCTTCTGGACTGTTAACATAGTTGTGAAAAAACCTGGTCGAATCAGGCTACACAAGACCAAATGCATCTTCCACCTTGTCCCCTGGGTTATCAGAGCTCTTCTCTGCATTGTTCCTCCTGATGCTTAATCCAACCTGCTGTGCAAAGGAGGCTGCTCTAATTTTGTTTGCTCCCTACACAGATTCGTGTGGTAAACAAAGATTTTGCCATATTTTTCATTATGCTAGAAATCTTAACAAAACACTTTCTCAACTAATGGCTTTTTCTCCCCCAACAATTTGGGTCCAGTTGTTCATTTAACAAATAACGGTGTTGCTCTTTTCTTTTAGCACTGTCTAACAAACCAAGAGTAAATTACTGACTGACCTACTTACTGGGATTGCTTAAATAATCCTCAATATGGCAGTATAATTTGATGCCTTAAAATACTAGGCATACAAGTTGCAATATAAAAGAAGAAATATTGAATGTTAACAAAGACACAAGTGGGTAACATAATAGCCTGAGGGATATTATGTTTCATATCTAACATTCCCCTCCCTTTTTTTTTTTCCCCTTCAGCAGCAGCATTTTGTTCTCCCCTCTTGTAGGTGAACTAATTCCTTAATCTCTGAATGAGTATTTCTCTCATCTTTGAATGGGTGAAATACTAATGATCTGGGGCTAAAACAAGATGTGTGTTTTCTATCTTTAATAGGTAGTATGTTTTAAAGGGAGGGCAAAATGCATGCTTGCATTACACCATTTCTTGCTTTGTGCATTCCTTGTGCATTGCTGAGCAAATCCCAGTGATGGCCCCATTTAAAAAAGTATAAAAGTATTTCAGGAGGGGGAAACACTAAGATACTAAGTTTTCTTTTTTAAAAAGGCAATGGAAATGTTTCAAAGTCAAGAGTCAGGCTATCGTCTTCCTGATTTAGCAAAGCATTTTACTTAATTCTACCTAATAAGCATTTTGTTACAGATTCCTGTTATAGCACTGAATCTCGGTTTCGATGACACAAGTCTGTATTTGTCTGTTTGGGACCACTTAATCACAGAATCACAGAATCACAGAATGGGTCAGGTTGGAAGGGACCACAGTGGGTCATCTGGTCCAGTCTCTCTCTACTCAAGCAGGGTCATCCTAGAGCACATGGCACAGGATTCCACGCAGATGATTCTTGAATATCTCCAGTGAAGGAGACTCCACAACCTCTCTGGACAATCTGTTCCAGCGCTCCGTCACCCACACAGTAAAGCAGTTCTTCCTCATATTCAGGTGAAACTTCCTGAGCATCAGTTTCTGTCTGTTGCCTCTTGTCTTACTGCTTGGCACCACAGGGCAGAGCCTGGCTTCATCCACTTGACACTCTCCCTTCAGATTCTCATAAACATTGATGAGGTCTCCTCTCACTCATCTCTTCTTGAGGTTGAACAGGCCCAGCCCCCTCAGCCTTTCCTCGAAAGAGAAATGTTCCAGGCCCTTAGTCATATTTGTTGCCCTCTGCTGGACCTGCTCCAGGGTCTCCATGTCTCTCTTGTACTGAGGAACCCAGAACTGGACACAGTATTCCAGGTGAGTCCTCACTAGGACAGAGCAGACGTGCAGGATCACCTCCCTCAACCTGCTGGAAATGCTCTTCCTAATGCACCCCAGGATACCATTGACCTTCTTGGCCACAAGGACACCCTGCTGGCTCATGGATGGCTTGTTGTCCTCCAGAACTCCCAGATCCTTCCCTGCAGAGCTGCTTTCCAGCAGGTTGACCCCCAGCCTGAACTGATGCATTTCTTTCAGTAATAAGTAAGATATGTGAGAAAGATGCTATCCCCTCAAAATTCTCTGATTTTTCTTTCTAGTTGCTACTTTCTTTCTATTATGTTGTTTTGAGTCCCCATGTTATAAAACTATAACACACCAGTGTTTGCCTACATAAATAATTGTCAACTAACTTCAAGTTTCATATATGACAGAGTGCAGTTCAAATCTTGACAAGGATGAATCTACTTTTGCTTATGTCTGCATAGACATGGCAAGCTCCCAGTGGTCTCTAACTGAGAGACCTTCAAGGCAGCTTTATTCTTAATGATTCACCCTGCTTTATAATAGAGTTTTGCTTCCTGTTCCTTATGGCTGAATTTCAGAGATGCTGAATGCACATCCCGGTCATCACTTTGAATATGTTATTTCATCACAAATCCATGAGTAATGGGATTTCTAATTTCCACTTAGTTGCTTAAGCAACCTCTTGGGATTTGGGCCTCAGTGTATATGCCACAAAAGACTTAGAGTGAATGTGTGGTTACTGGTAAACTAAACAACATTCCAACTTCAGCTCTGTAGAAGCCTTAGCTCACACCTACAGTCTTGGCTTAAACAAGGACCATCTATTGCACAACTAGGAATCTCTCTGCCTGGGTTTGTTGGATTTCAGATTTAACAAGAATAAGTGCCAGTCATTAAAAAATGTAATATCTGATCCAATATAATTTGCCAAAGGAAGAGCTCTTTTGAACAAGGAAGACCTAAACAGGAAACTGATAGCAAGCAACTTGGTGTGGTTAGAAAAATGTCTCAAATCTACCTTGGCAACTTTCAACAAAGAGCTGGGAGCATCTGGATTAGAATGAAATGCTTAGTCACTTCAGTGTGGAACGAGACTAAAAATTAACTAGAGACAGCACTCAGCTTCTGGTTCTAACCAGGAGTCACGTTTACATTCAAACAAGACAATGAGGAAAAAAGGACTAGATAAAGAAGAACTTGGCTGTACTACAGAGGTTTGATAACTATCTGGTGGTAGTTAAAATATGCAAAGAGAAAAGTTATGGGGCTAGATTCGTTCACAGGGAGTCTTTACAGAGGAATTAGAATACAGCTTCTCTTGCTTAATTTTAGGACCTATGTACAGCTGTCATGTTGTCTAGGAGACTGATGAATTACTTCACAAAGAAAGTGATGAAAGCTTTTTTGTGAGCCGTGTAAGACTGGACTGATAAAGCAGTAGATAATAGTACAGAAGCAATTGGATATTGACACTAAATGGGGAAGGACTCAGTGGATTCAGCAATCTTTACCTCCACAGTGGAGACCAGGAGAGAAGAGAAAAGGAGAAACTAATAAAACATATGTGATGCCACTCAGCTGCATTTCTCCATTTGCTCAGGGTAACAAGTGTTTAGCCAGCATTACTGACAGAGACTTTACTGTAACACTGAGCTCCTTCTTCAGTGAGAGGCACTGGAACAGTTGTTAAATGTAAATGCCAAAACTGTGCAAAGAATAGAGAGAAGAATAAAATTCAAAATCTCCTTTGCCTTAAAAACACTTCTTTCCTGCCCTTTCCAATCAGTTTATTCTGCAATAACGAACACAGGAAGATTGGGGTTGGTTGTAATTATAGTAAAAACTGTGCCATATGTTAAGCTTTTGGCATTCTTTCTCTTAGTATTGGTCTTCAGAGAAACTCCATAGATATGGAGGTACTCAAAGTAAATGCAGAGTAAGTGTAAATTAGCCTGTATAAATCTTTATGCTGCTTGTGCTTTATGGTTTTCAGGGATAGCTCTTTTAATACTCCATGCTAGGATGACATCAGAAACCCACCAGTTTTCAATCTCCATTTTTCTGTAAGTGATTTTCCTGTGGCATGGCCATAGGTGCCATGCCGTAGGAAATGCAGCTTTTTGGTGTTCCATGGTGAATGTGTGCTATTTGTTTTAGCACCATGAAGATCTGAAAGGAGACTGCAGAAATCTTTCATTACATCACCCTTTCTGAAGCAGCAGGGTATCTCTAAATGTAATAGGCATGCCAAATGAGAAGCGTTTCTTCAATTTGGGAAGAAGGGTTGAAAGAAAAGAGGAGGAGGAGGAGAAGGAGAGGATTTTCTCAGCAGTATTAGGAATAGGGTTTTTCCCAACACTTGCATGGTCTACTGAGATGGGTTCCTAATTTCCATGCCAGAGGTCAACAGGTGGAAGATCATGTCTCTCAGTAGGAAAACCTGCTCTGAGACACTCCTTCCAAATGGTTTGAAAGGGTGTGGTTGTATGTGCAAGCCCCAGCAAGTGCCAGTTGCACTTCTTTACTTGACAGGGAATCCTCTTGAAGTCTTCAGTAGTAAGGCAATGCCCTACCTGAGAGGAGGCAGGCAGAGAAGACAATATTTAGAGCTTCTTCAGGTCTGTGGACAAGATAAATTAATGCACTGGGAACCAGAGAAGAAATGAAAGGGAAAAAGAAGCACAAATTAAGTAGTCAAGAGACTAGGGTTCCATGTTTAGGTTGGAAATTTGTAAGGATGTCTGATGGGCTCATTATGGCTATGGTGTTTCCCACTGGATAGACACTATCCAATGATGTTTCCCACTGGATAGACACTACAGTCTATTCAAATGGATAGTGTATATAATCCTAAGGACACTTTAAGGGACCTGAACCTGTACTTTGTCTGTCTTTTGTTTTTCCTTTGGGCAGACTTCATGAATAAATTGTGAGAGGGGACATGTCCTTCTGAGACACTTGTTTTGTACTTGGGAGAGAAGGCAGCCTCCTTTACTGCTCAACAAAGGACTGCTCTGCAGTGAAGTGTGTGTCTTCACAAAGGAGAAATATGCTCTGGTAAGGAATTCCTCCTATGAGATGGGTGTAGTGGTCCATAAAAAATACATGTGTTGTGAAGAAATTCTCATTGCCACATGGACCTAGGGGCATAATTGCAGCTGAAGTCAATGACTACATAGGGAAGGATGTTTGAAAGAGCAATATCTCCCAGGTGAACATAGGAAGAAAAGCTTGGACTGTGCAAAATAGACCTCATTTTGTCCAGCAGATGAAGCCTTAAAATATTATTGGAGCATCTGGAAAAGGATGATGGTCTCTAAAATCAGGAGAGATAAAACATTTTTTCCAACCTACATTAAAGCAGAAGTTTTTCTCTGACCCATGCTTGTTTACCTGAAGTAGTCAGTCTGAAACCTTGCGTACATGACTTCTAAGAGCCCTGGAAACTCAGTGTCTGCTAGTGTGAGGAGATGAAACAGAGCACTAATTTGGTAGCCCTTCAGAGTCTGGCATGGTGTCAAAGATGATCTTCAGTGTGTTATGAGGGAAAATTTGTGTTTGCTGTCATCTAATCTCTTGTGCTCAGCAGTTCAGTGATGTCATTTAATGAAAGGAAATGAAGTGTGTTTGGTCTTTGTGCTGGTTTTGTCTGTGGTGGAGTTAATTTTCTTCCCAGTAACCAGTGTGGGGCTGTGTTTTGGATTTCAGAACCTTCTGGAAACAGCACTGAAAATGCAGCAATGTTTTAGTTATCTCTGAGCTGTTCTTACACAGCCTCTACTTCTCACACCACCCCGCCAGTGCGAAGGCTAAGAGTGAATAAGGATTGGTAGGGACGCAGCTGGGACAGCTGACCCCAACCGACCAAAGGGGTATTCCAGACCATATGGCATCGTGCTCAACACATAAAGCTAGGGGAAGAATAAGGAAGGGGTAGATGTTTGGAGTGATGACATTTGTCTTCCCAAGTTACTGTTACATGTGATGGAGTCCTGTTGTCCTGAGGATGTTTGAACATCTGCCCATGGGAAGTGGATTAATTCCTTGTTTTGCTTTGCTCACGTGCATGGCTTTTGCTTTACCTATTAAACTGTCTTTATCTCAATCCATAAATTTTCTCACTTTTATGCTTCTGATTCTCTACCCCATCCCGCTGTAGGGGATTGAGTGAGTGGCTCTGTCTGGCTGAGTTGCCAGC
Organism: Oxyruncus cristatus; assembly: GCA_013399855.1. Lineage (NCBI taxonomy): Eukaryota > Metazoa > Chordata > Aves > Passeriformes > Cotingidae > Oxyruncus > Oxyruncus cristatus. The sequence goes on from VXAY01003407.1 coordinate 1,265,967, forward strand.
TGGGGTTAAACCATGACAGTCTTAGATCCAAAATGATATTCACCTTGAGAATTGGGAGGGCAAGCCACAGGGTCCAAAAATGTTGTGTATGCATTTTGTCTATTCCAGTTGTCAAAAAGACATGATTTTGCATCTTGACAGTTTGAGATTTTCTAATCTCCTCCAAAAATCCTTGTGACAGTATTGTATCCACTTGTATCTTTTGAATATTCCCTGATGACATTTCACATGAGTTGAAAAAATGGTCTTTGGAGAAAGTAGAAGGATATGGAACACTATTAAATATATAGTATAGCAAAAGCTGGACACTCTTCACTTACCCTCAGTGCTGCTGCATTGCATTTGAGACCATGTACTTAGCTGAGTCTGGAAATCTGTTTGCTGTGGGCAGCACAAGCACCGGACTCCTGTTCTGAATACCTGCTGAACGGCTGTTTTTCTGTCTAAATGAAAAGTTGGAGAGAAACAAGGAGGGAAGGGACTAGTTTCAGAGAGCTGTGGAGCTGGGTAAGTCTGATTCTTACTCCAGGGCTTTGCCAACTTGACCGTGCTGCTTCCTCAAACTGTGCAGGTAGCAGGGCAGTTCCCAGCCTCTGCCAGGGTATATATGATTCAGTGGCACCCAGAAGTGCAACAAGTCAGGCAGCAGGCAGGACGCAGGGTGAACACAGCATTACTTGATTTGAACTGGCAACATTTTGATGTAACACATCAGAAGCTCTGAAGAGACAGGAGGCGTTTCTCTTTAGCTGGACTGCTGATGTCAACTTGGATAGCAGGTGCTCCAGCTAGATTAAAGAGGCAGGATAGAAAAGGTCTCACTTTCTCACAATATCTACTTGCTATTTTTACTGTTTTCCCCTAGCCTTCTCATCTTTCTCTTACATTACACTGAGACCTCTGTGATTTTCATATGGAAAAAGTTAAAACATGCAGTCCCACTTCTGCATCCCTTTTCTTACAGAGAGGTAGGATTGGCAGGAAAATGGTGATTAAATATTTCCACTTTCTCACTTTCCATTTATTTCAGGAGTCAGCATACACCTGCACACATGCACATGTTGAAAGCCAAAGCTGGATGTCCGGTACTCAAGATTCATACTGCTCTTTAACTGTGCCTTGTGCCCTCAGATTTTATTCAACTGTATGATGCATGAAATGGCAGACAGAAACATTCTGTGGGGACTGTCACATAGCAGTGGCAATCCTATCCTATGCATAGTTGCAGCGCTGCATAAACCCTGAGTCTCACAGGAACCTAAACCTGACCTGCACAGAATAAGGAATTGCTACACTTTAAGTAAGCTGAGGCAACTTGAGAAGGCTCAAGTGCAGACCTTCCTCTATTTTGAATCCCTGCTGCCCTAACTCAAGCAATTCTATCATGAGCCTGCCAATTAATACATATTCATACTGCTTATTGAATGAGACAATGCCCTGGCTGTTAACTCTCATACTTGCTTATGGGTTTGATGTTGCTGTGGCTGTTAAGCAAAATGTGTAATTTTTACTTTCTTCTTAATTTGTTCTCTTGGAATTTGTTTCAGCATGTTCAAGTTGCTTTTGGTATCATGAGTTGACTAATTTCTGTATGTTATTATTATTACAGTACAGTCTAGAGAAAAACTTGGGGTTAGGGTGCCAAGTAGAAGGCACTGTATGTACATATTATCTGCTTCTCTGCAGTGCTTTGTTCTTGCAAACTTGCTCTTGCAAACACATCACAGAGAATGACAGAAGAAACTGAGACCTAGACGTTACTTGCCTTAATGATCCCTATCAGGAGAACCAGACACTAAGTCCAGCTGCTGGACCCAGACCTTAGCTGATTGGCCTGGGCAGCCCCTGGATGCCAACAGATCACATGTGGTTATCCCACAGGTGTGTCTGGGCTTGTGGATTTGAATTATTGGCTAGTTATGGTGTATGAGATGGATAAGGAAAATGTTTGTTGGTGATGTGATTCAGCAGCAGAGGGAAATCCCTTGTGTCATCTCCCAAATACCAGTGGGAGGAGACAGACCTTCTTCTTGTCCCAGCCTAGCAAAAAAACGCCACAACCAAAAAAAACCCCTTGCTGACTCAACCTATGGTTTATTTGTGAATAAACAAACTGAGTTCTGAAGATTAATTACTAATCAACTTGGGGTTTGTTCCTGTTCTTGGTGTCTTGGATTTCTGTTTGTTTGTGTTTGTTTTTGTTTTTGTTTTTTTTTTAATCCAGGAAAACAGTAGTAAACGAGTAAGGGGCGGTTCCTTTGTTTGTAAACTGTTTGCATCCATACGAGGCTATTGGTATGAAAACCCGCAATTCCCTGAGCATCCTGGCTAAATAAAAAACCTTTGGAGCAAAGTGCTTAGAAAGGGCAAACAAGAAATGCAGACGTGGGATGGGGATGCGTGTGTTAACATTGGTTTTTAAATTACATTGATATTTCATTGACCACTTAGAAAGGAGTTAAACGACAGAATCACCTGACCCTCTTTTCACCTCCCAAGGTTGTACCTTAGAATGAGAAAGGCTTTCCTGCTCGCTTTTGAAAGAAACAAGTTCAAAATCTTTGTGGCTCGGGATGGCCCAGATTCCGTAGCTGGGGTGGCATCATGTTCTGCACGGCCCGGATTCAGCAGGACCGAGATGCTGCCAGCAACTGCAAGATAAAGGCAGAGATAATGAAAACGGGGACTAACCCAAAGAATTAAGGGAACCGAGCAGCCTCTGATGAGAGCTGAAAGGAAAACCCGGCTGGTGTTTCCGAGCACTGGAAAGTCATCCCCAGTGCAAGTGATCCGTTCCGTCGCCGGATGCCGGGAGGTGAGGATGGGACAAGCGGGCCTCTCCTTAGGAGCTCCCTTATCACCCACAGCATAACGTGCTTCTGGTCAGCTACAGGAGTGCAAGCGACATGAATGGAGTTTTCTCTTCCCTCTCCGACAGAATTTTGCAGAGAGATGGGAAGCGGAGGGAAGGAGTTAATCTCTGTGCAGTCAGACTGTGCCTCCTCCCCGCTATTTTGTCGCCGACTCCTCTGTTGTTGCTGTACTGTGATGCTCGGGCAGAGCTGCCGATGGAGCAGCTCCCGCATTGCACTGCCCAGGCGCACACAGCACCTTCTCCAAAACTCAGGCGATTTACCTTTTTTAAATTAAAAACAAATAAACAAACAAACAAAACCCAAAACAAAACAAAACAAACAAACCCCACACAAAAGGGCTCATTTAACATATGCTAGCAGTTTGCTTTTCTTTTCCCTGGGGATTCAGCTTTTAAGTCTCTGTAGTAAAGCCTCAGCCATTTCTTTCTTGAAAGCACTCCCAGCCACTGTGTAATTCTGCTTTTTATGTGAATTCCTAAGCAACAGCCACCACCACTGTCAGCTCTGCCATGAGTATCATCCTGCCTTCCCACTACTTCTTCTTTTATAAGCTTTGCTGCTGTCAGAGATCTGTGTGATTGTTCCCATGGGGCTACTGCAGAAAGGCAGAGTCACAAACTTAAATCAAAAGGATCACTATTATTGCCTAGCTTCATCCTTCCCACCTAACAGAGGGCACAAAGCTCCTTTCTGTTAGTCTTGGGTTGGATCTTGTAGCTTTTGGCTGAAATAGAGAACAGCCTAGATACTTGTCTCCACCAAGTCAGGATAGCAGAGCAAATTCTGCATCAGATCATCAGTTTGTTTACCCTGGAATCATATTTTCTTAGGTGCTAAAATAATTAACACTTCAAAGGCAAGTGATATAACATTTTACTTGACAAATTGTAGGTAGGGTGTTGACCATAATACTTTTGGATTCTGACATCAGCTATTTCCTGACAAGAAAAAAGTGATGGCATAAAATAAGATCTCAGTACAGAAATTTGAAAATTGCCTAAGTCCAGCATGCCAGTGTGCACTTTATTATCTATCCCTAATTTCTGAAGGCTTATCCACAGCATCTGACCTAAGTAGTAACCCTTCACTCCCTTGAAAGGTGCAGCTGGATGTTTTTGTCCATTTTCACATCTAGGGTATTCCACACCTGGAACTCCATAGCTTCCAGCATGACCATGGCTGTGCACAGCACTCTGTGTTATGCTTTTCATGTAACAAAGGCACTTCCTCACTGCTTGGCCCTGTGTTGGCAATGAGGTCTGAGTTTTTATTTCAAGATTAAAACTGGAAAAGCACTATTGTTTCAAGAACCTCTGAACATCAGCAATTCTAAACTTTACTTAGGATTTCTTATGGCATGTCTTGGTTGCCATGTGGTCTTTTCAATTTTATTTCAGAAGTGTGTGCAAGTTCAAAGTCTTTCCAAGTACGAGCATGTGCACGTCGCATTTGGCATGAGGGATATCTGCCATGGCTCCAGGGCAAATTACTGAACTCAGTTTGGCCCAGGGATATAAACCAGCCTTCTGCTTCCCATGCACAGTATCAGAAATACAATTACGTAGCCCTGTTTCTAGAAGACTCCTGAACTACACAAGCTCTGCCAGTAGGATCCCAGTTTTAAGTGAACTATGAAACAAAAGAGCTGTTGACTGACACGGTGATAGCACTAGAACATTGCAGAAGGCTTATTGACTTATCTCTGCTTAATTTTATTTCCAATTACAGAATCAATAAAATCTGGAAAAACTTTGTAGGAAAATAGTCTCTTAATTGACAAAATCAAAGCTTTGACTAACATAATATAAATTTTATGGCTAGCAATAAACTTCTCCATTTAACACTGGGTTTAGTTTTACCCTGAGAAAACCAACTATGCTGGCCTCTTGCTTTTCACAAGGCGTTTATCTTGTTGCAACCCAAAGCTTTAACCTTCCTTATGGAAGAAAAATGAACATTTTTCTTTAAGAGGGAAAAGAAGAGTATTTTTTTTGACTACTCAATGATGATATCACATCATCTTGCAGAGCATGATGGAAAGAGATGTGTGACACTCTTTTTTCAGAGCCCTCAGACACAAAATATTAATCTCATAATGCCCTTTGCAAAGAGATGTTCCTTGCTAAGAAGCTGATTAAGTTGATAATGTTAACTCACCTTACACGTTGTAACTCATGGGAATGCTACAGTTTGTACCAAAGCTCAGTGAATTCAGTGACCTTTGGGATGAGCTGGGAAATACATGCTTTCTTCAGTACTCATTGAAGCACAGCCCATCCCTGTGGCTTCAAGGAGTCGTAGAGGACTGGGTGGAAAGTGAGCTACCCATTGACAAGCAACGTAAAGGTCATAATAGATGCTCATAATTGTCCTCACTGGTGGACACAGGAGGGGACCCTGAACTCTCACAACCTGAATAAGAGCCCCAGGGCTGGGAAGGAGGCTGACAAGCTGGTCTTGAGTGGTTTGTATTGGACTGTACCAAAATCCAACATGTGACTGGGGCTTCTGCTCAGGTTCAGGGCAGGTGGCACAAGCTCTGTCTCCACACAGTAACCCTGATCCTTCCTGAGCTGACAAGTTGTTGGGTTTCCATGGCAGTTTAAGGCATGCTCAGAGTTGCACTCAAGTCTTAAAATCTTAACCTAAAAAACTTTGAATTTGAACCATGGATTGGCTCTGTCATTGCTCATTGCAATAGAAAGACAGAAGAATCACAGACTAATTTTCTGTAGCCCAGAAAGCTGCCAAAAGAAGTTTGTCAGGAAACAGGGGACAACCTGAATCATAGCACTGTCAGAAGTTCCAGCAGGCAAGTGGGAAGCCAAGGTGGAAAAGCAGATTGACATTGTTTGGTCTCTTTTTGCTCTCAAGTGAGGAGTGTGCACTTACAAGAGCAATTAATGTGTGCTTTGGGCTTGATTTCACAAATCTTATCATTAGGGGTGTGTGTCTTATCTCCTTCCTGTTCTACTGCTGCTGGTGGTTCAATCTTCCTCAGGTAATGAAGCCTTTACATTTTTGAAATGTTGTCCCCAAAACTGAATTCCATTCAGATGGACTACAGCAGATTTGGTTCTATGGTAGCATCATTGCACTTTTATTACTGTCTCACTGGCTGGGGAATGGAGGTGGGGGAATGGGTGGTTTGCACTTGTTTCTGCAGAAACAACATTCTTAAACTTTCATTTCTGAACAACATTCTAAACTAAGACCTAATCAGTTTGCATGTGGTGTCTAAAGAAAAGGCATTTGAGGCATTTTCAAATATCAAGACCGTAAATTTTACCACTGAGCACAATAACATGGGAGGAAGGGAGACAATAAAGACAGGGTTGCTGCGCTGTTGGTTTTATTGACGTCTTCATCCGAATACAACCACCAGAATGCTGTTGATTCTCTGCTTTGATCTGTGAATGACGAGTGGCATGTATTTGTAATTGTATGCCTGGCAGTAATTGACAGTTTAGAGGTAAGGAAAACCAAGCACAGCGGTGCAGAGCAACTTGTCTTAAGCCACAGAGATGGTCAGTGCACAAGTCTGGCTGTTTAATTTTCTGATACTGGAGAGGTTAGTAATACTGCCTGGTGAAAAGCCCCCTGCCCTGAAGGATAGCTATTGGGGGTGCTATTGGACCACAGTACAATCTGGTGTCCAGAAACACCCTGCTACTAGAGTAGCCCCAGGGTCTAATCTGGGCCCATCATGGGTGTCCCACATGAGGTTCTGACCCGTGTTTGCCCACACAGCTTTCAGACACCACTAACTCTGTGTGTATGGCTGCTGGATGGGACTGTGCATTGCCCAAAATGCAGGCAAAGGAGCGTGTACTTGCCCCTTGTACACAGTCCAATGTTTCAGCTTCAGTTACAAGTTTGAACTAAAAAATTAGTACGTGAACTGGAGCACCTGGCAACTTTTCCCCTTCTGCCAACTGTGCTGCAAGGTGTTCTTCTGCTGCAGCATGGCTAGCAGAACCCTAAGGATGGCGGTATCTTAAGCTGCCCCAGGAAAAAAATCATGAAGTTTGCCCACCTGAGTCTATAAACTTACCTCTTTAAAATTGCTACAGTGGTTTTAATCATTCAGTATCAATGAATACCTACAAATGAGGTTGGGGAGACTCATTCTTGTAGTTACAGCTCACACCTCTTCACCACTAGGGAAGGAAGGCTAGTTCTTCAGGTCTGAGCTTTGTTGACGCTGGCTTGTATTTTACCATGATTGGTGTTTGGATGCCAATATGCTAAAGGAGAGGCAGAGCTGGTTTGACAGATCCATGCTTGTGTTACAATGAAATTCCTGGAGCAGTGAAAATTTTCAGCCATGTGGAAATCTTTGCTGTTTCAAACTGTGTTCAGAATGGCAGCAGTTCTTCCCAGAGCCTGTAGCCATGAGTGTGTGGATATTGACTCTAAGCAGAGACAGGATGGCACTGGGTGAATGTTTTATTTGTGAGATACTCTGCCACACAGATCTATTTGATAACAACAAAGGTGGAGAAAAGACCTGAAGCTGAAATAATTTTTTCCTTCTCTCTTGTCTGTAAGGGATACATAGTCAATGAATGTATCAAAAGCAGATTTCTATCAACAAGATGAACTGGCCGAGTGCAATATTGCAAAGGCCAGTCCTGATAGTCAATCTGCAGAGGTAGAATTGCAATAATTTAATAATAACAGTTTCTTGCACTGTGAACTGTCAATTCAGAACCTCATTATCAAGTACTGCTGAAAAATATATATGTTTATACTTGGTTATACAGCAATCTGGAGCTTCATGAGGACAGCAGAATTACAGTGGTATATACATTATGAACTCTCAAACGTTATTCCATTACTGGAAATCTCAAATATCACAGTAGTTTGGATTGCTGTGCTTTAACTTTGATCCTTTAAGATTCAGCTTAGAATTGAGCTTTTGGGGTCAAATTGAGGTGAATCCAAGAAAAACTTTCAAATTTTTCATTATTTCCACCTGAAGTCACCTCACTCCAATCAAGCCTCATCCAGAAGCTTCAGAAACTGAGCAGGTTTCAGATAATCTATGGAAGCTGGGGGTTTGCACTGAAACCTGAAGTTTAATGAGATGCGCATGTTTGATGACCAGTTGTGCAAAGATCCAGTTGTGGCATATGGACAGGCTTCAACAAGCGTGTCTCAGCACACCAGGCTGCTAAATGTCAAATAAAAGAGCACAGGGACAGTGTATGGTGACAGCCTGCACCTAGGGAAGAGCAGATTTAAAAAAACCCAGATCTTTTTCCATGCATAATTTTCATTTGTCATGAAGGGTTTATCATGAAACCTGTCTTGCTCATCAAGAAAACAGCAGTACAAAAAGTGAGAGACCTGGAAAGAGAGGTGTATTTGAAAGCTGGTCCTGAGTTAAGAAGCCTTGAGAATCATGGGACCCACTAAAAATGTGTGGGAGTGTCAAATGGAAATTAAAAGTTACTGGGACAATGAAACTGGAGGAATATAAAAGACTGCTCAACAATGCAGACCCAGAAGTGTGAGGTAAGGCCATCACACCATGTGATGGAGTGGGGGAGTAAGGCAGGGCTTTTTGTGGAAAGTCTGGAACTACTAAGGTATTATTGCAAAAAAAAAAGTCATTTACTGACTTGCTCAAGGACAGCAAAGAGAAAACAGTACAGAGATTTGTTCAGGACTAAGAGGTTATTTCTATCAGTAAGGGATAGTAAAATGTTTACTGACCGATTTTACTGACCAGATAGGTGCTGGATGGATAGTTGCTTCTCCAGCATGATGTCAGGGTAGTTAAAATCCCCTATAAGAACTAGTGCCTGTGACTTTGAGACTGCTTCAAGCTGCCTATAGAAGGCCTCATCCACTTTTTCCTCCTGATCAGGTGGCCTGTAGCAAAAACCCACAATGGTGTCACCCTTACTAGTCTACCCTTTTATCCTAATCCATAAGCTCACTACTTGCCCATCATCCACCCCAAGACAGAGCTGCATGCATTTCATCTGTTGCCTCATAGAGGGTAACTCCACCACTGTGGCTTCCTGGTCTGTCTTTCCTTAAGATGAAGGTGCTGAAAAGATCACTAGTGCTCATAGCTATCTCCATTCTGAGATGGCATTAGCCAAATTCTTAATAAATTGAACGCAATGGCATGATTTTAATAGTTCTGCTGGAACACAAAATGCTCCAAGATCTCTGCTTAGAGAGCAGCATTTGGCAGATACTGCATTCTTAAATGGCTTTTCTGAATATATCCAGCACAGTTCTTCCCGCTGCAGTACAGTGGGCCCAAGTGCTATGTCTAGCAGAGAAGAAAATGTTCATTGATGTCCTAAGAGGCTGGGCAGCAAGGACCCTTACCTCAAGAACAGTAGAGGACAGGAGTGGAGATTGTAAGAGCTTAGTACACTTAAACCTAACAAAGCTGAATATCAATTTCAAAGAATGAAACCATTTGTAGGGTGAGACTGTTCTCAAAGGGAAATTTGGTTAAGGTTGAAAAGACTCAAGCACTATTGAAGATACAATCTGAAACAGTCTGAAAAAAATCTGAAACTGTTATTCAACTTTGTTTATGTCAGTAAATTTATGCACTGAGGACCATACTGCTGCTTCTTCATAATGTCACCCAATGCGTATGTCACACATGAAGGAACTGAAACATATCAAGGGTGTTCTGACATGAACATCACTTCTGGAATTATTCTGACCCATAGAAAGACACAAAACTATCCATGGAGGCTGTGCACCGATAGCAAAGGGAAAACAAAGAAAAGTACAGTTGTAGTGCCAGGGGACAGATCGTCACTCTTACATGCACAACAGCTGCAGACAAGATAAGCAAAAAAATTGAGAAAGAGACAAAAGTCTTGCATATGGATGCAGATGTGTTCACAACTTTTTCTGTATGACCTTCTTTTCAAAACAGAGACAAATGAAAGTCAGGAAAACAAAACAGAACATTGGACTCCGGGGCACAAAAAAAAGACTTGGAGAAGTATGGCCAAAGATACATCCAAACCCCAAAATACTTTGGGATCCCCGCAATGCAATGCAGATCCTCCTTGGTAATGATAACTATGCATAACAGTACATGCTCCATCTGCCAATACACGACCTAATTGTCTGGATCAGATGTTTCACAGCCATGATAAGGCCAATGTATCTCTCTTTCTCTGAGCATATGGGCCTGGAGTGTGAATCAGGTAGGAAAAAAAGGCTGCAAGCTTGCTACAGGTTAAGGAGGGAGATAAAGCTTCATCCCTTAATCTTCCATTTTTCTACTGTAAAAATGAGCTCCTCCTGAAAGGCTTTTGACAGGCGCACAAACCCTCAAGGAAGACCCAGGGGCACTGACCATGCTGTCCCCATTCATGTTAATAGCCTATTCCTGTGGCTAATTGATAGGATTGATTCTTGGATTGGCATCCAAAATATCCTGTGACAGCCCTGATTCCTTTAGTCATATGATCAGAAATTACTGGACTGAACAGCAGAATAGCAATGACTGTCTTCAGAAGGAAGAGACAGAGAAGTTGCATTTTGGACATAGATCAGTGAAGGCACAACACTAATGCAAGAGAAGCAGTCAAGCATGGACCAGCCGAGAAGAACAGAGATTGTCAGGAGAAAGGTCTGAAATTGCTCTCTGAACAATTGTCATCTTCAAGGGGAAAGTTAGGATGTGGCCAACCAGTGGCTGTACCATGTGAGAGGCCATTAGACGGGACTGGGGTGGATGACACTGGGCTATATGAATACTTGACCTATGGAGGAGATGTGCCAGTAGATGTTGAGACAGATATCACCAGCTCAACCAGGAGTAGGCTTGTAAGAACCTATCTTCCTGAGAGAACCTGAGTATGTCCCCACCCTATTCCCATCAGTCACCTCCAATACTGAAAATTATAGACACTGTAAACTGACATATGGATATCAACTGGCTGATGTGGCTCCTTACATCTTGCTCACAGTCATAAAAACAGGTGAAAAAATGAACTCTACACAATTCCGAGTGCATGCCTAGGACAGGGAAATTGAGAACAGATCCTGTGAAAATTATTCACAGAATTATTTTGTTGTTAGTTCCCAAGCTGAACAATCTGTTGCTAGTATGGACTTATTTAAAAAAGTTGCATAACAGCAGATTAGTAAGATTGGCTGAAATCCCTGAAACTGCCTGTGCCATACTTACCACAATTTTCAAGCAACCTGAAGGCTTATGGTATTTTGTCTGTTATGGGTTACTATCTTTACAGGTTTTTAAGTAAAAAAGGAGATTTGAAATGGATTCTGAAAAGTGGTATGGTTTGATATAGAACATCAGTTCTTAATCTGTTGTCTATGAGACATCAGGAGGTAGGCTGTAAAGCATTATCAACTTATTTTCTTTAAAACCCACGCACACATATTCCCACGTATTCAGACTGAGAAAATTACCTCAAATTTAGTAACATCCCACAACATATCTCTAGAACTCGTTTATTTTAAAAGAAGGTACTGTGCCTATAATAGCCCATTCAACTATTTTTGTAATAATTTCACCCACTGTACTTAAAATTACTTTGTTTTCATATGACCTGGCACAATGACAAAAACAATGACACATGAGCACAATGGCAAGTGCTTGTCCCAAGTACCTCCAGTATTGTGTTATACACTTAAGGGGTGGGTGGGGAATCTGATTCAAGGGGGAATTTTTGCATGCTGACAGGACAGTGTGGCATTGAATATCTGGTAAAACCTGACTGCTGGCAAGGGAAGATTGGAGAAGTACAGAACACATTTCAGGTTTTAAATACAAAATAGGCGGAAGGTTTTGTTATTTTATTTTGCACATAATTTCCATTTTTAATTAGAGGTTCATCTGGAGATCAGTCTTGTCTGTCAAGCAAACACTACTTCTGACATTTCAGCATCACAATGTTGGGGTCTGTGCACTATGAAATTGTACACGACAGCACTAATGCTTAAAAAGAGCCTGGCAGGACTCATTTGGCTATCTATGGTGAAATAATTTTCCTTTTTTTTTTCTCTGCCTGGTAAGCTATACCACTGAACATTTGCATGATGTCAGATTTCCTGTCTAGGACTTTACCTTTGTAAAACTTTATGTCCTTATGGCTGTGACACAGCAAGCTGTAGAGAAAGAATGCTTCTCATCCAAGGACCTAAATTAAGGGTCCTCTAACTTGTGACTCTTGAGTTGCTGAATGATTTTTGATTATATCTTGATAGCTTGCGAGCAGCAGAGTAGAATAACTGCAGGATGATGTTAACATGCTCTCTGGGTCTCAGAGGAGCGAGGGTGTGAGGCTTGCTTCACTACCACTAGTAAAGCTTGTCAAGATTTTTGCATAAAAACAATTGCAGAAGCAGTAGCAATATAGCCATTACATACACATTTTACAGTGTTCAGAAAAAAAATGGGGCTTCTGTAACAAATAAGAGAACCTAATTACGATGTATCAGTAGCAAAGACTTATAGATAAAGTCTTGATGTAAATAGGGCGGGTTTGAATTTCTGTGAAGATGAGATTGCTGTAAGGAACTGACTGTAGGTCCCTAAACTAGGATCCTTTAGGCCTGTCTCATCTCAGCTCAGTGAGCCATAAGCCTGCTCAGCAGTGTGTCTTCCTATGTCTGTTCCATGCCTCCCTGTGTGGCTCTAAGACGAAAGGGTTTTGCTCTTTTTTGACCACAGCTTGGAGCTCAGTTCAATTAGCAGCACCAGATGTGGGTCACTTATCTGTCTAAAGGAAGGAGGAACTACAAGGAGGAGCTGAGAGAGATTTGGGGAGCAGGAATCCACACTGGACACAAGAAACATCTTTTTTAGTGCTTTGTTACAGAATAAAACTCGGGTGCAAGAGATGTACGGGTGGAGTTGCAAGCAAGCCCTTCCTCTGCTGGAAACAGTGTCTGGTGGTATGTCCAACACACCCTTCCTCCTGCCCCTGGTGCCCTGCAGGGTGGGGACACGGGCGGGCTGCCACTGGAGGAGAGAGCAGTCCTTTGTACGGTGCATCTGCAGGGAGTTCCCCCTCAAAGGGAAGCCATGCTTGGCTTTGGTGGGTGTTTAGGGTCTTCTTTGGAAGGATTTAGCAAATCTGAGAGTGTGGTTTGGTTCTGCCAGGACAGGAAGAGTTGCTCAGGACTCTGTCAGGAAGTTGAATTATCTGCTAACAGCAGTAAGGGGTTGCTGCAGCTTTCCCTGGACCCTCTGGGCCTGGTCTTGGTGGCGAGGAGACTGAGGACAGCCAGATTAGGGTAGGGGAGGTGCTCCACGCTTAGTTGAGTAGCTCTTGAGTTGACAATTCCTACTGCTCCTGCTTCCACAGGCACGCTCTAGAAATTGCAGTGCTGTTACCTAGCTCGTGCACCACCTCAAACGCAAGCAGACTTGACAGCAAGTGGGGTCAAGGAATAAATGAACTTGTACTGTGTGACTTCATAGGTCAGCAGGACAGGGAGGGATCAACAGGAACGGTGGAGGAAAAAAACCACACAGCAACTTACAGCTTCATTTCAGATCTCTTTCTCTCTCTGCTTCAGTGAAACAGGTTTCTGCTTAAATCAGGCCACTCCATTTTTCATTCTGAATGAATCACTGCAATTCTGAAACAGAAACAATGAAGTAAGGTCTGACTATGCCACCCAAATCATTATGACAGAACAACTACGGCTAATGATGCGGCATTTGCCTTTTGCCCAACTAGGAATCTTTATCTGCCTCTGTAGGAAGTCCTGTGACTCACTTTCTTTTCAGATGGATACATCCCATTCCCTAGCATAAGGTGAGGAGAGGGATTCTTGATCCCTCAGCAGTTATTTCTAAGGATGCAGGAAGCAATGCACTATACACAGTTCTGTATTTGCCAAAACTATGTCTGGCAGACAGCCATCACACTGCTCTCCCAAACCACATGTTTCCATGGGGAGGAAGGGATAGGACACAAGTATCAAATTGTCAGTAGTCACTCTCAACTTGTCTTGCATGACTGCAGAGACATCCATTTCTGTTTGCAAAGTGGGTAACTGTGCTCAGAAGCCATAGCAAATGGGCATGATGAGCACGTGTGATTGATTATGGGATGTGGATACTCAAATCCTGTGACCGGTTCTAGGCCCCTCCCTACAAGAAAGATGCTGAGGGGCTGGAATGTGTCCAGAGATGGGCAACAGAGCTGGTGAAGGGTCTGGAGCAAAAGTCTTTGGAGTAGTGGCTGAGGGAACTGGGATTGTTTAGCCTGGAGAAGAGGAGGCTCGGGGGGGCATTATTGCCCTTTACAACCACCTTAAAGGGGGTCAGCTTCTTGACCCAAGGTGATGAGAGGAAACAGCCTCAAGTTGCACTAGGGGAGGTTTAGTTTAGATACTGGGAAAAATCTCTGCACTGGAAGGGTGATCAGGCATTGGAACAGGCTGCCCAGGGAAGTGGTGGAGACACTATCCCTGGGGGGGTTTAAAAGACGTGTAGCTGTGGCACTTAGGGATATGGTTCAGTGCTGAACTTGGCAGCATCAGGTTTATGGTTGGACTTGACGATCTTAAGGGTCTTTTCCAAGCTAAATTTTTCTATGATTCTATAACTGTGAGACAGCACGGTGTTATGGTTTTGGGGGAATCCATCATGGATGACAGATGAAGGCAGAATTAATGCCACTGCATAAACTCTGCTGAAATTGCATGAGCAATGCTGTATACTGTTGGAGGCACATACCCCCCACGCCACTTCCGCTTCACGGAAGGATTAATTCAGGCTCTAATGAGTATGCTCAAAAAAAGGTTATTAAGATGACAAAGGAATGAAGATCTTAAGTGAAGAAATCAGAAAAGCTGTGGCTGTTCATCCTGGTAACCTGAAATGGAGGAGGAGAGATGATTCTTGTCTGTGAATCCTGCATCTATGTAAATATTGGCTGAGAGGAGAGAAAGTTAAAGCCATGACACATGTTGGCACAAAACCTAACAAGTTTAATTGGGATATATAGGGGTATATATAATTATATGCAAGAAGTTAGAAGGCTTTTAGCTGTTCCAGGGCTGCCTCAGCTGCTGGGCAGTGGCTTGCAGAATAAAAGCCTTTGCTGTTTCTTTCCAAAGTCTACAACAAAGGCATTATTTGTCTTTCCATGAGGAAGGAGAGCACATGTCCCGAAACATTTCCAACAAACACATGCACTGAAGCAATTTGTGTTCCCTTATTTGTATTTCCACAAGGTTTCATCTTAGACTGTCACAACAATTTCTTAAATGAAGAAACTGGTTTTTAATCTAGGTTGTTTCCTTCTTGATTTTTTTTTTTTTTTTCCCCCACCCAGACTCTCCATTTATATACAAGTGTTATAGGTCTCTCTTGAGCTTACAGGGGTGGAGAAAAATTTTTGCCCTCAATTATTGTGGCATCAAACAAAGCAGAGGGAAGGACACCAGCTGAGCTTTTCTGCAGTATCCCCATAATATCTGATCAGTCTTATCACAGGCAGTGGAGTTTTATGAACTACAGAAACAAGCTTTGTAAGCGTAGCATTTCTCCCTGCTTTTGCCTAGTCTAAATGAAGCCTTACAGGAGTATGGATAGGTGTGATGGGTTTATCTGTGAAAAATGGGGACAGTGCTTGCAAGCCCAAGCAGTGTTTTCTGTTCTTATGTCTCTTTTCATTCAGTGCTGAACAAACTGATATTTGAAGAAAGCGCTGTCCTGCTTTTTGGATGGGACATAGAACATGAGCAAAGACTCTCTGCAGATGCTGAGGTGCTGTAGCTATACTGAGAGGAGAAGTGGCACCCATTACCACTGCTACTGGCTTTATGGAGGCAAATCTTCTGTTCTGCTTGTGGAATAGGGATAAAGCTAGCAGCTGAAATGCAGTCACATACAGATAAAGGCACATTTGTCAAGCAGTTGAAGCTCCTCTGAAATTTTTTTTTACCCTGGAAACCACAATCATGACATAGATTTCAAAAGCATCAAGAATCATCTGTGAAGCCTGAGTTGACCCACTGGACAGGCCACGTGCCCTGCAAGAGCAGTGCCCACCAGAGACCTCCTGCATGGTCCCAGCTGTCATCCCCAGGCAGATCTCAGCAGTATGGCAGACAGGGAGCAGACTCCTGGGCACGGAAATGTCTCTGGTGGACCTGTCCAATCTGCCTTGGATGTGATTCAGTGTCCCAACATACTTGGTGAGCAGCTGGTTTGTGGTGGAGTCTTCATTCATAGGGGCAATGCTTTTGTACCCATCTCCTTCAGACAGCTGACAACAATGTCTGATAAATTTTGCTCAGATTACCATTTCTCATCTTTCAACAGCTGAGAGGCAGAAAAGCTCAGAAGCTCAGGCTATTGCTTTTTAAAATGCTTTTATTTAGAAAAAGGAGGGTTGTAAAGGGAAATTATTGTTTTTTAACCAGGTCTAAAAACATTCATGATGATGATGATGACATATTGATAGCTCAGCTGTAAATAACAGCTATAGTATTTGTTAGCAAGGTGAGCTCTTATGAGGAATGGCTGAGGGTGCTGGGGTTGTTCAGCCTGGAGAAAAAGAGGCTGGGGTTGGGGGGCAATTATTGCTCTCTACAACTACACGAGAGGAGGTTGTAGTGAGGTGAGTGTTGGTCTCTTGACCCAAGTGACAAGTAATAGCACAAGAGAAAAGCCATCTTTGAATTGTGCCAGGGGTGGTTCAGATTGGACATTAGGAAAAAATGCTTTGCTGAAAGGGTTATCAAGCATTGGAACAGGCTGCCCAGGGAAGCTGTGGAGTTCCCATGCCTGGAGATATTTCAAAGACATGTAGACATGAACCTTAGGGACATGGTTTAGTGGTGGACTTGCAGTGTTAGGTTTGAGCTCAATGATCTTAAGGGTCTTTTCCAACCTAAATGATTCTATGAGCCCATATTTACTGACATTTAAAATTAAATAGGAGACATCTCTCACAAGAGATGACCATGTTAAAGACCATGACAACTTTCAGGGAACAGAGAAGTTCTATTTCTAGCATTTCCTCTTTCTAAAATTTATTTTCTTTTCTTGGGAGCTTTATTCTTTATCACCAGGGTGGTACTGGTTTAATTACTCTGCTTTCCCCCTACTCCTAACTCTGCCCTCTCCCTCCCCACCTCAGCATCATGGCACTTTGTTGTATTGTAATGTCTCCTTATGCACTTCTGGTGTCACATTCTGTCACGTGAATGGGCTGCTGTGCCACTGCCAAAAATAAATGCTGTGCTGGCCTTTCCTAAATGTGTACGGACTCAGCTGGGTCTCCAGGACTTTTTATAGCCCTCCAGCACAGTCCTATCTTTGGTAGCATCAGCATTTCCATAGCAACCAAATGTGATGTCAAAGCAACATGTTTTGGTTTTTTTTGGTGAGAACAGGCTGGAAGCAATGAGCTCTTCATAAGCAAAGATCCAATTTTAATGCAAATGTCTCTCATAATGTCTGCCACCACTGCTGTTTATGGTTCTAATCCTAATTATCTCACTGTTACCTTGCTGTCCCCATCTGTCATACTCACCTGTTGCATGATCTTTAGTTAGGTTCTGCAGTGTGCCCTTCCTTACAGGAATACATGTGTGCTCCTGTGCTCCGTTCAAAGCAAGGAGGAGTGCTAACAGAAATGGGAGAGATGTAGCAGTAGCATTTGTACACAAACTTTTTTTTTTTTTTTCTGAACTAAGGTAATTGGTCAAGACCAGCCTTCTCCAGCCTTCTCCCGTGGATATATTTCCAGTGAACGGGTAGGCTGTAGTGATGGGAACTGAGTCTCCTGACTATACTTTCCAGGACCTCTTCCAGGCAGGATCTCCAGGGGGAAGATATATTGGATTGATATATTACACTGAAAGCTCATAAGGGAACAAGGGTAAAAAATGAGCTTGTAAGTCCCAAAGGCTGCTTACTAACCCTATCTTAAATAAACTTTCAAGACCACAGATTCTGCCTCAGCCTTGTCCACTTGTGGTACTGCCACTATGCATGTCCTCTAACCCAGAGGACAGCAATGAACAGTGGGGGATTTAACTTTTAATAGGATCTATCTGTCTTTATCTGCGGTACTGCATATTCCTTGGACCAAAAGACTCACGTGATGGAGACTGCCTTGTGGTATTAAGGATTAAGCCTGTAAGAATTTTGATTTGTAGGGCAGACTTCCTCCCCTGCTGTGGGTGGGAGAAACAACACATTGTGACTTAATGCTGCAAAGAGTAGAATTTATCTACTCTGTGCTCTCCTAGATGTCATCTGTTTTGTTGGACTGATTGTGTTTTTACAGTTTAAATGAAGATATACGGGTGATTTCTCTATCCACAGCAGTGAATGGGGTTTACTCAATTCTAATTTGGGCAATGAAGAGTCAACGTACTCCTCCCTGCCCAACCTGAATCAGCAAATAAATGAGTTTACCCGCTCTTTAATTACAGGTAAGTCACTGGCTCATTGGCAGCAGAATATGTTCTGTGGTTTTCTCTGCTTTTAGTTCTCTAACATTATAAAATAAATACATACATATAAAACAGAGCTGAGAGAGAAAAACATACGACTTACTCTCTGCCCCTGCAGAGGAAACAAGTCCACACAAAACCTTGTCTGCATTACTACATGGGAAGACATAGGCAGGCGGACTCATCTATAAATTGCCTTGCAGACTTGCTTCTCTCCCACCTCACAGGCACTGGCTGGTCCCCTGCACCCTCTGTGTCATGGTGCGACCACGGGAGCACTGGATGTGGGGCTCCCTTGCCCAGATGGGGCACATTGCAGCCCTGTGCAGACATTGGGACATCTCAGTGTCCCAAGGGCCCAAGTGTCTCACACCCTCTGTACCAAGCTCAGGGTGGCAAGAACATTCTCATCTCACCCCCGTGTGATGTGCAGCCGAGCTGTTTGCTGTGCTGAGCTGGCTGCTGGCTCAAGCAACGTGCAAGACACTTCTGCACACAGCAAGGGATCCTGCATAGTCCAGCCTAAAAACTCAGCCTCCATTTGCCTTGGTGCAGTAATTAATCCTGAAGCCTAATAATGGCCACAAACCTGGTAATTATGCAATTAATAATTTAAAAATAAATGCATGTAAACTCTGGGTCATGATAGTTCCTCCCATAATGTAGCCATCACTGTGTTTTGCAAAATGCTGCTGTTACAGTAGCTTATTACAGACATAGTAAAATTTACTTCAGTTTTGTCACCATTTGCAAAAATTCTATCTGTTGGAAAGTTTTTCAACTAATATGATGACAATAATAATTATTTTAGGACAAATCAAGCAAGTCAAAACAACAAATACATACTGATGCACATTTTATGACAAAAAATCCTAACAGAATATAGATAATAGAGAATAACAAATCTTGCAAGATAGTTCTTAAATTTTATGGCATATTGATTTTTATACCAAGAAACTTTGTAAGGGTTCTACTTCCTAGCCGTTACATGCATGATCTCTCATTTTTTATTGACATAACTTGTTTAAATCTATTGAGAAAATGGGTGTTTCTGCGGTCTGAGCGCTCACACACATATTCCTTCGTGCTTCTGATCAGTGTTAAACACCTATACTACAGACCAAGTCTACAGAAGTAATTTCAAGCTGTGCACAGAAGTGAGGGGCATCATGGTACCAGAACAAGATGTATCTCTTCATCATTGTAAGGGAGGCCAAACCAATGCTCCATGCTAACGAATTTGTGTTAATAAATCCCTTAATTACTAATTTTGTAGCGTATAACCCAAACTGACAGCAGTGGATTCACACAACAGCATTGTGCCTTGCTCGTGAGCTGCTGCCCGTGACTGTGACTTTAAAAATTGTGCTGGTGAGGTCTTGTCTTGAGACCCTGCTGCCTACCCATTTCCATGCTGAGAGAGCTGAACAAATATTTACTGTTTCTCAAGTAACACCCAAGTGCACTCATCTTAGTGCATGCTTTTTTTTTTTTTTTGAGGTTTTTTTGGTGGTTTATTTTTCATGCCTGTAATGCATCATAGAAGCTAAAACACAAAGGTCAATCAGCTCAGGCAACCAGTGTTTCCTCAGAGAAGATATCCAGGTAGCCCCTCAATGAGATTTAGAAAAGGAAACACCTGTCAGCACTCAAGCAACCATTATCAAGTTCCAACCACCTTGATCTCCTCCCCTATGCAAGTCTTCTTCACCTGCAACACTACCAACAAGATGAGACAAATCAGTGCCCAAGAAACCCTGGTTTCTGCCTCTCTCTAGGTTTGGCATTTCAGTGCTAGCAAGGATATCAGAAAGTTTTGTTGTTTTGTTGTTTTCTATCATCACAATGCGATTTCATGCACTCTGACCAGCACACTTAGGTTTATGAACTATGTGCAGAAGCTGGTCTTTTTAGCAGCCCCTTCACATTTTGTCCTTTCAGTTAAAACCTTTAGATTAAATACTGACAGTGTTCTGCATCTGTGTCAAGCAACGAGGAAAAGTTAAAAGCTATGGAAGTAACCCAGACCTAAGCAAAATCACCTGCTCCTGCTTTTTGGGTCACACTGTGATTTTTACAACTGATCTGCAGTGTCGCTTTCTGCATAGAGTTTTCTTAGCAACAGTGTTAACAATTGGGCCAGGGCTAGACCTTAACATTAACTCATGTTTTGGTTCACATGCAGGGCCAAAAAAGGGGGAAAATAATCTGCTTATAGTTAAGATAAAAAAATGTTGAGATTTAAAATGACTAAACTTCTTAGCAGATCCTCTACAAGAATCAGCTGTACTTGACCAATGCTGTCTAAAGAACAACCTCCTGTTTGTATCATGCTATGAGTATTATATGGGATTGCAGCACGACCTGCACCTGGCTGATCAGAAGCTGTTTGCTGTATGTTTTGTGACAGGCCACAAATAATCCTGACCTCGTATATTTGTAGAGATATTGGAATATACTGAACTTACTCAACAAAATTTTATTCACTTATTCAGTCAGCAAAACCAATTACTGTCTCAGGATGTGATGGTTGTACTAGGTAAAGGCTCAAAGCAAAGTTTTAGCCCTGAATCTTTGGAAGTCCAGAGAGAAAAGGGGAAAACATAAATTAGGAAAATGACACTACCTCTGAGACCACCTCCATGTAAAAAGAAAGGCTGTGTTTACTTCTACTGGCAGCAGAAGGGCAAGCTTCAAAGGTAACACAGGTAAAAGAAAAAACTGCTAATGCCCTGGAGGCTACTAGCAAAGGGGATATCCACAGCTGTTACACTTGTTACATGAAGCTGACTGGGAGAAGGGGGGAGTTGGAACAAATGTCTCTGACATCTTCATTTTGGTGTTACTGGTATCATGTCCTTTTCCCAGCTTGTGCCTAAGTGCCTGAATAATACAGCACCCAGACACCATTTTTCTATCCTTCCCCTTGGAAGTGCTCAGGGCTTCACTGACAGCTGTTGCAGAGAAGCAGTGTGACAAGCACATCTCCTTCTACATAACACATGCATCGGGAGGGGAACCAAACCAGACTGTCTATGTAAGACGTGACCAACACCTGATTCCTGTATGGTATTGATCCTGCATCCACATTTCCACTTGGTGAGCTCACAGACACTAACACAAGTTGTCTTTGCATACAAGTGTAGTGATACTTCTATGTCTTGCTTGAGCTGGGGGAAACAAACACAGCGAGTTGGCAGCAGCCTTGCTATTTCCTATCCAGTTTGTTCTTCATGAGGTGCCATGGACCTTCCTGAGACCCTGCTGAGGTGATGAACGGGGAAGACAACAGGGCAACTGGAGAAGCTGAGCTTCCATATGTAAGGTGAAATTGAAAGATGGTGTGCCTCTCCTCTCGTTCCTAAGCCATGAGGGTCCTGTCTTGATAGCACTCCTTTCTTTTAGGGAAGTGAGGCATTTTATAAAGCCTCATCTGAGAAATTTCTCTGGCCATCTGCAAGGAGACAGCTTCTGCCTTGCAGTGAGGAACGAGTTAACTGGGTTATAGAGAGGCTGATGTGTGACAGGGGAGTGTTTATATGCTGCTCATGAAGCAAGTAAGGTTTAACTGCTTTTGGAGCTACTTCATTGCATTTAGATTTTTATTTAAGTTTCCCTAAAATAATAGACAGCAGGGGAGGACATACTGTACTCTGCCTGCAACTCATTTCCAGATGCCAGGATTCCTCAAGGAGCTGAGACACCCAAGAGGACAGGTACTTTCAGGAAGCTGGGAGAAAAGCATCGTTCTAGGGATCTGAACTGTTAGCATTCAGAACCTGGTCCTGATCTCCCTCCAAACTCTTTGTCCTCCACACCAGCCTTAGTCCAGGTTGCCCTGCAAATCTGATCATGATCTTGCCCTGGCCTCTCTGCGTGAATAGGACTGGGGTTGACAGGTTTTGGGGTGGTTTGTTTTTTTTTTTTATCATCTTTCCTGAAGCAATCCAATGATTATGGAGAAAGACAGCAGAATGGCAGCAATGGCAAGATTGATTACGCTGGGCTGGATACAAATGCAAACTGGCAGTCCAACAGCAGGACTGGGACAGGAGCCGTGATGGATTTGGCTGTGGATTTGAGCACTTTGGGGTGTTAGTTGGGTTGGCATGAAAGAAAATGGTTAATGACTAAAAAGATGAGCTAGAAGCTCTTAGTGAGGCCTCCATCTTTGTGTTATCCATCTTTATTATGGCAATGCCTTCAGGATACAAGCATTTTTCTGGGAGTGGAGCCAAGTAAGGAACCCCATTGATTCCTTCTGGAGCAGTTTAGAGACGTCTCTCCTCAGCAACACATCCTTGGCCAATGTCTACTCTATAAAAGCTGGAACAAGCCTGGATTTCATCTCTTGTTTGTGCCAGGGCTCCCTTAGGATAAAGACAGTTGCTGCATTTTCTTACCCTCTAAAGACATTTCTCTGTATGGGGGAACAAGGGAGGGATCTAACATTCTGCATCCACATGGCTGGGTGAAAGGAGGCATGAGACCTTTTCTTGTGGTCCACTGAATGGGAAGGAAAAACTCAGGGAAAATATCTTCCAGCTGGTTTTGCTCACTCGTTGCTTTTAAGCAAGACATTTTTCTCCTTGGGGCACAAAGGAGGTTGGGTATATTCTCCTCGGAGCCCAAACCCATATCAAGCACCAGGAAGTTATTTTCCAGTACTGTCTTCCTCTTCACAGCTGAATTAAAGGACAGGACCACTGCTTCTCTTTAGCCTCTGAGTATGTGGCAGGCTGCTTGCCCAGTAAGACATATAGTCTCAGGCTGGCTGTCCCTGCTCTAAGCCCTGCAGAGCTGCTGACATCTCTGAATTTCAGATTTTGGGTTGAACAGCTCCCATATGCAGACTGTGAATGACTCAAATGCTCTTCATCAGCAGTTGTTGAATCTTCCCCTTTCACTTTCCAGGAAGGAGGAAGGAACTGATTTGTTCATTCTGCTGGGTGGCAGAGGACAGAAGCAAACTGTAAGAAGGAACAGCATATTCTAACATTCAAACCCGAAGGCTTAATGCATGCAATCTGCCCTTCCAGGATTTCAGCCTTCTCATGAGTGATATCTTAATTTGTATCCAATTCCAAATAAAGTGTGCACCATTTAACTTTCTAAGGGAACTCTGACAAGCTGACATGTGAGATGTTCCTTGTAAGTTAATGATAAACTGGTTGCAGAAAGCTATTGCAACTGTGTATGTGTGGTTATATCATTGCTTTTCAGAGAGCTCAGACTTTGTCATGGGTTCCACGCTGCTTGGGGAGATTTTTGTTTTGCTGAAGAGTGATAGAAAGGGAAAGGAGAGAGTGAGAAGTCCATTTTTTGAAAGGAACATCATGCAAATCCCCCTTCCTGTGGTGCTGAAGTCCTGAGCAAAGGATTAGTTTTATTACTAGTATTTCCTTTAACTACGATGATGATTAGAGGTATCAACACTTTTAATGGGTATGATGCAAACATAATAAATTGCCTCTCCCGGCATCTCCAATTACCAATAATCTAACAGTGTGATGTCAGCAAATCTGAAACCATGAAGTGGCTGGGAATTTATTACCCCAGAGAGAAAGACACAGATCACTGGTCACCTCCTCCTCGCATGCTCAAGCCTTTAACTCAGTCCCCTATGCAGTGACACCTTTTTCCTTTAAAAAAGGAGAGCAAAGCAAAGGTCTATGCCATGACCCAGAATTCTGTAGGTCCTGAGACTCCTGAGCCTCTTGGTAGGGAGAACAGCCCAGTCTGTGGCAGACTTGCAGCAAGTGGCATTTTGCAGCCAGGCAGCCTTCATTCCTGGGTGGTTCCATCTCCCTGTCCAGAGCTGTGTGTTCTACCAGCCCAGCCTTTTTAAAGCTTTAAGCTAAACAAATTCCAAAGGGACTCTGCCAGGACACCACATTCAGTACTGTTAAGGTTTTAAAAAAATCACTTCTATGGTTTTAAGGGTATTTTCTATTTCTGCTATAATTTTTGCTGGGAAGTGGTGACAGCCTTGGAGGGATGCATTTGTAAACATGCACAGTTCATTCCTGGGTAACCCTTTCCTTATCTCATACAGCTGTTGAAGTAATGGTGATGCCAGTCAATGGACTCTTGACTTTGTTGATTCTTCTCCAGCTCAGTCACCAGCCTCCAAGTAGGATACAGTGTTCAAACTGGTCATGTGGCCAATAGCTTTTCTACAGTTTTAGTGAGTCGTGCTGATAGGATTCATTTTCACAAGCAGCCCATTTCCCAGTCCTCCAGTAAAAACCCCCACAGGTCTCAGTTTTTTCCCAGCCTTAGATATTCCAAATTTTAGCCTCTAGGGAGCTGGTAGCCCCAAATTCTGGGGCAAATGCCAATTAAACAGCTGTATTTCAGTCACTTGGGACTAGTAACAAGAGGCAACAGCTGTGTGAGAATTTTTCCCATTTCAGTGCTGAAGTCGATGAGCTGAGCAAAACTCATCCCCCCTCCCTCCCTCGTGCAGGTGTTACACAGTGCAGAGCATCACATGGGGTTTGGGTTTTAACCATGTTGTAGCATAACAAGCGAGGGGGACTGCAGCTGCCTTTCTGACAAGCCAGAAAGGGAGCATCCTCCTCAAATGACTCCATTCCCTTCCTGAAAGGTGAGCTCCCCACAAAAGGTGATGGGGAAGGCTTAAATCAGTTGAGAAAAGGAGGCCTGAGAAACTAATTTTTTTTTTTTTTTAATGAGAAATGAAGTATTTTTTCCTCAGCTTGTTTTTTTCATTACAGATAAATGAAAAATGGAGGAGGGTGGCCAGACATTGGAACAGGCTGCAAGGGAAGTGTTGAAATCACCATCCGTGGAAGTGTTCAAAAGGCACGTGGATGTGGCAGCTGGGTATATGGTTTAGTGGAGAACACAGTGTGTGCTGGGTTAACAGCTGGACTTTACAGTCTTAGAGGTCTTCTCCAGCCTTAAAGAGCCTGCGTCCTGCAGGCCCTGACACAGACCCGCAAATGAGCAGCTGTAAAAGTTGTGAGTGAGTCTTGGGTACAGTGAGATCCTTGAAGTCATCTTGCTTCCTCTCCTGTGTCTGGCAGCGGGCAATTGCAGACGTGTGGAGAAGAGCCTAAGAAAAGAGCAAGCCCAGAGTCAAACTTGTGACGGTTTTCACAGCCGAGTGAAAACAGCAGTTATCTCTGATAATTTCTTCCATGCCATCTGAACTCCTGATTTCATGTCAATGAATGGCTGAAGGCTGCAAACTCTGTGTGCTCCAACATGTCAGCAAACATGCAGTTGATCAGTAGCAGGTTTTGTGTCTTCTCTCTGCCTCTGAATGAGCTGATTTAAGTAACTTGATGGCATTGAGGGAAGGAGATGGAGACATCCAGGCAGATGCTTCTCTCTAGTCTTGCAACTACTAGATCCTTTCAGATGAAAGCAAGCTACCAGCACTATGAAACCGTGGCCTCTCTTGCCTTATCATGGTCTGGATGGTTTCCAGGCCAACTAGGCAGATGAAATCCCATTGTATCTCACTGCTTGCTGTGACCTGATGGTGAAAAATGCATTTTTTCTGTCCATTTTCTTATCTGCCACCCATCTCCTGAGCCACCTTGCGGAAATTCAGCTTGAGACAGGGAGTGACATTCAGCTGTGCTCTTATCTCCTCCACAAAGAGGAGTATTTCTTTATACACTTGTTTTTTTAAAGTCAGGGCCTCAGGAAAACAATCCCACCTCTCCCTAAAATCCTGGGAGATACTGAGACCTTGGCCTCAGTGTTAAATGTCACTGGAATAAGCTGCTTTCTCTCCAATTGCTTTTTCTTTCAATTCTACCCTTCAACTCAGAAGTGTCCCTGGAAATGGTTCCTTCAGACATCCAGTCCCTGGCAGCTTAGAGGGTACTACTGCCTGCACAAGAGCAGCTGGATCTCCTCTGCATGCCTGCAAGGCTAAAACACTCTGATTATTTCATGGGAGAAGATGGGAAGGGAGAGACCAGATAGCCGGAGCTTAACCCCTACACTGCTGGATCTCCCACCTCACTGGCAGAGTGGGTGTAGGTTGGGACACATCCAGGTCCTGCCTGAATGCCCTCACTTTTGGAAGAATGGTTGTTAGGAGGAAAAGAGGTGAGGCATTACCAAGCAGCAGGGCAAGAAATGTGGCATCAAAATAATGTGGCACCTGCAAGTTTTGAGGAGAGACAGCAGAGACGAGCTGGGAGATGCTGTTGCATTTCTTGCTGAGGGGAAGCAACGCCAGGGCTGGGTATCCTTTCTGAAACAGTCATATTGTAGTCACACTGAGTGTTTTCTCACCCGGAGTCATCCTCTACTTTCAGAGGCAGCAATATCATTGCTCCTGAGGGGTCAGGCTGGTACTGAGGGCCAGCCAAAGAAGCTATCCTTTGAGCCCCCTGGGTGCCCTGCAGATGGTGAAGACCACCAGTAGCCTGCAGTGAATGAGAAGTGGGCAGGTGGGGGCACATTCCTTAGAAGAAAGCCCCTCTGTTCTCAACCCAAAGCCTCCTCCAGTAGCTGGAACCTTCAGTCCTCTCTAGAGGACTTAGCGCATCCTCCTGGAGACCTCTTCTCTAACAGCAGTTTGCAAGCCACCACTCTTGTGTACAGTTTGGCACTTTTTCCCCTGATCCTGGGGTCTTCGCCAGGCCTTCTGTCTTGCTTTGGTGAGCTGAGCAGGAAAGTCCCTCAGGAGAATTTGTTCTTTTACTGCTTCAGCTTGTCTATCTGCTCAGCTTCGTTCCATCCCCATCCCGAGCCCCTAGGCATAGCTCTGGGTTGGACCCCATCCTTTCCTTCCCCACACCCCCACCCCTGGCAGTACTACCCTCCAGCTGTGCATTTGCAAGAATGAGAGTATAGGCTCTCAAATATGGCCCATGATGCTTTGCAAGGAGACTCAGGAATAATTTGCAGTGCACTCCCCTTCCAGATCATTCTAGTTCTTGCTCCCAAATACTCGTCTTTGCTTCTGTTCACCAATACTTGAGTGGAGCCAGTGTGTTTTGAGACACGTATCCTACTGGCAAATGAGGATCCTTTCCACCCCTGCACTTCTCTCCCCGCCCAGTGGCAGCTTCTACTGCTCCTCCCATGCACAGAGTGAAGGCTGCTTTGCTGGGCAGAGCCATGTCCCTGCAGGACAGGAGAAGATGAACTGCAGACCCAGTGTTCCTTCCTCCTCCCCTGCCTATAATGCTGGGGAGCTGTATCAGCCTGACAGAGCTCTGAGCCAAGCTGTCACACGAGTGGGAAGTGGCAGCATAAAGGGACGTGCAGCCCGTATTTATCTCCCTGCCATCCTGCCTTCTCAATCCCTTCATACCCAGGCTGTGGCTTGCTTCCTGCAGCGTCTGGTAGGAGTAGGATGGAGGAAGAGGGATGCGGAGGGGACAGTGCCCCACAGTGTGTGGGGCATCAATCAAGCAGTGACCCCACACACCAGGAGACTCACAGAGCCACAGCTGCTCCACACTGCATGGGCCATGGGCATGTTTTACGTGACGGCTCTGGGATGAAGCCAGCTTGGTTTTGGGGTATGCATCAGGAGAAATGTTTCCTTGGGATAACACACCGCAAGGGATGCCGCCTGCCCCTCCTAGAAGGGAAATTGCAGCATGTCTCACTCAGATCTCTCTGCTGTCCACTTTATCCGGAGTCTGCTGCACTTGGCGGAAACAGTTCAATCAGCTTTGAATTGGATCTGTGTCAGCAGGGAACAGCAAAGTCTGGCAGATGAGGTGGTAGCTGCCAGCAAACCAGTGGCGCCCTCTCCTGCCTTATCTTTCCTTTTCGGTTTGCAGCCAAGTCATCGCTGTCTTTACAGGGTTTTGTTGGATAGAAATACCTTGTCTCTGCCCCACCCCAGGAAAGCAAAACTTAGCGCATCCTCCTGGAGACCTCTTCTCTAACAGCAGTTTGCAAGCCACCACTTTTACGTACGGTTTGGCATGTTTTCCCTTTCTGCCTCTGGTTTCCATCTAACAGTCTCTAGAATCATACAGACTCATTTATTTCCTTTGTCGTGCACTCCTGACAGAGATTTCCCTGCTCCTCGTTTAGCTGAGGTCTGAGCAGATCCTGTGCTCACCTACCCTGCCCCAGCACTCCTGATGGTGGCAGCTGGATTCTTTCCACCTGCAGCACACCTTAGGCTTTGTTTGCAGCTGCCTGGTATGTTGAGCTGTACAAACCCACACTGGTGTGCAGTGGAAAGGGAGAGGTCTGACTTATTTGGTACAGGGCTTGGAATTCCAAGAGTGGGGTCCTGCATCAACGAATCAATCTCAGACTGACACAAATGGACATCTGGCCTGCAAACTCAAGTGTAAGGGGCGAATTTTCTAGGTAATTTTTAACCTGTATAAACACCATCTAGGATTTTTCAATTGTTTCACAGCACGTGATCACATCTAAAGGGGAGAGAAGGCATTTTTCCATTGACTGTAGTAGTTTTAAAATAAGAACATGATGTAGATTTTTAGGTCTAGGTTGTTCTATAGGTGTTGGGAGCTAATTGTCCACCTAGATCTCACATATGAATACAGAACACTCTGCAGGGAAAAAACCTGCATGTTACTCTGCATATGATTCCCCCATGAAGTACCTCTCTGTTGAGGCAGAGTTTTCCAGCACTTGATTGTCCTTCACAACCTGAGCAGCTAATGTTGCAACCTAAGCTGCCCAGAAAGTTGTCTATTATTGCAGCTATTGCCATTAATGAAAACTTGCAGCTTAAGAGGGAGTGTCATTATCTGTAACACAGTACCAAGGGCAATGGTTCCAGTAGCAAATGATGACGCCTAAGAAAACTCTGCAGACTTGAGATCATGGGAAATACAGGAATTTCTGATCTTGTATAGTCTGCACATTTTTTTCTGCCAGCTGATGCTAATTCTACATTAGTGGACAGCAAAGAGAGAAGAGTGGCAAAGGGTGAAGTCAGGACGCCCACTGATCAGCCTGTGTCCTTGCTCTGAAGTTTGACAGTGCTGTTGGAGACCTTCAAGACATTCTGTTTCCTTTTGGCAGCCACTGCAGTCCAGCCCTGAGGGAGAGACCTTGCTAGCTGATCTGGAATGTGGTTTTATTGCATTGATGCTGACTCAGATGGTTTACAAGGGTGAATTCTGAACCTCATCTACCTGCTAATGTTTCCTTAGCTGTCTGGGGAGTCAGAGTATGGGGGTAGAGCATCTGTCATCCCCAAATCAAAAGAAACACTTGAAAAGTTCACTTGGAAACAGAAATGTTCATAGGCTAGGGGTCAAATCTGGGACTCTCTTACACTTGAATAACCCCATATGGAATGGTATTGGCAGGAGCCAGCAACCTCCAGGGCATACAGACATGCTGCATTACACATCTGAAATGCATGGCCATGCATGAAGATTGCCAGAGTAAGGAAAAAACAGCTGCAAAAGAAGCACCAGATTTTGATGAAATATGTACTGGCTTCCATTGGATCAGAAAAAAAAAAAAAAAAACAACGTGGGGAGAAGGCAGTGCTGCCTGTTCAGGCAACTGAGCTTTCTATGGTAAAATGATCACTTCTCCTGCCAGCCTTCAGCAAGAGTTTAGATCCCCTCAGCAAAACAATGCCCACATAACCTACATCCCAGGGGCCACCAAAGGCATCAGGACACAAGCTACAAGGACAGAGGAAAATTTGTAAATCGCTGTTGGATTTGGGGCTTTTAGCCCTGCTATGTCACTGTGAGTCCAGGAACTGCCCAAGGAATGGGGTGGCTACCAATGTTTACTAATATAATTAATTACAAATCGATTCTCTCTACTCTGCTCAACCTTCAGAAGTTGTTGGATACAGGTAGAGCAATAAAAGGCTTAGCTCAGCTGTCACTCAATGGTAAAATGGGGCTGGTGCCCTTTGGCAGTGGTGTTTGGAAGGAGGTGTTCCACTTGCCCGATGAGAATCTGGCTGGATATTCAAGAAGTGGCTTTAAGGTTCAAATACCTCAAGGAAGAGTGAAGCTGGGAGATGGAGAGAGTGATCATAAGCATCATATGTGCTGGTTAAATGTTAAACATCTTGGACTACTATGGGTTTTCCCATATATATAGTTTTCCCCTCACCTGTAGTTCCTCTGCTGGTTACTGTAGGCTACAAGATACACTTGTTCTTAGGCTTTTTTCTCTAATCCTAAGGACTATAAATTTGTATTATTGCTAGTGGGTGAAAGCTCAGGTATTTAAATCACTATTATGACAGAATGTGGAATCACACAGCCCAAAAACCCTATTGCATGACTGCAAAACAGCCAGAGTTGACAATGCTGCAGATAAGTCAGGCCCAAAGCATCTGAGTTAATTTCCAAAGCTTCCTCTCCTGCAATTTCTCCTCTTAAAGGCTCCTGGGTCCTCTGGTGAGGGTGACCTTGATTATTAATGCAGAGACGTGAGAAAGCAAAATCAGCATTAATCCCTAGAGACAGTTCAATAAAGCCATAAAATGGTTTTCCCCTGTGGTGTGTATTTATCCTGACAGTGCTTGGATGAAACAGACAAAGTCTAGGTAGGAGGGTTGGTTCCGGTGACTCCAGGAGCAACAGGCATCTTGTATGTCTCCCTTCTGCCTCATGATGGATAGAGGGTTTGTGTTTCCTCTTCCTCAGGTGAAGTACTGCCAAGGTCCTGCCTCCTTATAGGCTCAGCTCGTCAGAACTCCACAACAGAGAACACAAGCTTTGTCTCCAGCAGCCCCCAGATATTCCGGAGACTTGGAATGGGAACCTCTTCTGTGTCAGTTCAGTGGCTGCTTTACCACAGGGGTGCAAGAGGCACGGAGAGGTCATGGAATAAATGCAATGTGAATGTGTTTGATAGTATTGGGTATATGTCCTGCAGCAAAGCATGCAAGCAAAATGGAAATATGTGAGAAGCAACATCACCAGAATGTCCAGAGGGATAAACTCCGATGGCATACATGCACCTCCAAACTCAGACAAGTACCCTCAGTACATGCAGTGACGACCAGCTAAAACAAAATTTAACATAAACCAAAAAGAGAAAAGTAGCTTAAGAACATAAACCCTTGGCAAAATGAAACCAGTTTGAAAGCCCATCTGCAAAAAATATGTTACAACCTTACTCATTAACAAATTCTGATGTGATGAGTAATGTCTGCTGGCACCTAGCAAGCAGTTGACACCAAGCTAGCCAAAGTCAGGAAGGCTGTTGAATAATCCTATGTTTTGCAGAGACATCATCAGGTGATCATTCTGGAGGTATGGGTCTTCCCTGGCTCTTTCAGAGGTTCTAGCCCTTTCAGAAGGAAGGCTGCAAGCCGTGGTTGCAATCCATAAATATGATCTCTGAAATATAGTTATTTCCTTCAAGGGTGCTTGCAGGAACTCCAGTTTTCACTTCCCCTCTGCTCTCTAATCTATTAAACCAGAGATAATATGTTACTGTAGGTAAGTTAAAAACTACTAAAATGCTTTGTGATTTACTAACACTCTAGCGAGTTTCTTCTAGCATTTTGGGTAACTGTGTGAACTGTCTGAACAACTGCCTAACTTGTTTGGATGGCTGAAAGTTTGACATTGCTTGAGTGATGTAGTGAGAAACAGTGGCCTCATGAAGTCATTAATGAATAGAGGGCCGTATATCTCACTCATTCATCTCAGAGGCCAACATTGGCAGATTTTTTCAGTGTGTTATTTTGTTGCTCAATGAGTTGTGCAACCACTCAGGGTTTAGAAGGACTGCACCCAGTACCTTATTAATTCAAATAGCATGGTGCCAGCCTTAGACAAAGGGAAACTAAGGACCTCATGCAATGTCAGGAGTTTGTTTGCATCGTTTTCCATGCCAGCAGCTGTGAACATTTTCTCTGGACTGGAGTGATGAAACTTCCTCCAGCTGAATTCTTTCTGATGACCAAATGAGCAGAGGAGTGGCATGTGGCCATATTGCTTCATAGTGATAGACCAAAACAAAGCCTCAAGTATATTTTTTTGCTTCAGGGTTTTTCTTTCCCGATGTGATTATGCTTTGTTTCTCTGCTTTTGCAATATCAGGGATGTCGAGTCCTCTCTTATTTCTCGCTTTTGATGGAATACCTGTAAACTACCAGAGAGGTGCCTAACACAGAAATATGACTCATGACTCTAAATCTAACTGCCAGTTGCCAGCACTGAATAATTTCCAGGTTCCTTTTCCTGTGCTCCTCCTATAAACAGCTCTCTAGAGTACACAGATCTTTGATATCAGCTTCCAAGCCACCTGCTCCCTCCTCACCTGCTGTTCTTTCTCTCTTGGCATGAAACGTCTAGCTAAGGTTTCTGTCTCTAAGGATCTAACAGCTGCTGAACTGGATTATTATCTACAAAGGAAGGAACTAGGGAAACAGAGAGACCAGTAACTTCGTTGTAATTTTTTCCCCTCCAAGCAAGGAACATTCATGAGAGTAAAAGGCAAGAAAAGAATCTTTGTCACTTAGTGTCCTGTCTCCTCTTCCCTCAAGACTGATCAATCTACATGATTTCTGCTAGCCCAAAGCTAATTCTTAGTACCAAACAAAATAGAGATTTTCTCTCTACACCAACAGAGAGCTCCTGTTACCTTACCCCAAAGCTATAGTGGCTGTTTTTGCTAAGCATTTTGTAAGGCTCCCTATGTCTGTGTTCAGCATGTGTTTTATCATATTCACCATGTCCCTACCCAAAACACAGCCCCAGCTTTTCTCTCCTCTACACCACATCTTATCAGCTTGGGACAAAACTCTTACTTCTTGGAGTTTGTCCTTCCATGTGGTTGTATTAAAAAGTACTTGGATTGAATGGGCCTATGGCCAAGTAATCCAGTCCATGCCATATGACTGATGGTGGTAGATACTTCGCCCGTAAGGAGTTTTGCAGGAGTTAAACCACCTGGAAGTGTTGTGCTGCTCTTAGGTACAACTGTCAGATGATACAGTGTTATTGTTATTATTTCCACCCTTTTCTTCCCTCTCTATTCTCTTTCTCCTTCCAAAATCGCAAATTTAGTCTGAGTACCACCACGTACCCAGAAGACCTGCTGGAATTTGGTGTAAGACTATTTCTTGGGGGCCCATTCAACAGCTCCTGTTTAAACTCTCTTTTCCCCTCCCCTTCCATAATAGAACACTCTTCCTTTTAGTGGTTTCCTGCTCTCCTCTAGCAAATACCCTTTGAGCAAGCCAGTTTGCACTGCTGAAGAGCGAGCCTGAACCAAAGGAGTTTCCACACTTCTGATTTGAGAAACAGAGGTTACAAAAGGTGTCAGCCCAGAGCAACAAGCAGCAAGGTTTAGCTGTTGACTAGATCAGTGGTCTCCAAAGTGGGGTGCATGCACCCCATGGAGGGTGCAAGACTATTCATCAGGGTGCAGGAAGACAATACTATAACTTCAATATACATGTATATAACATATAAATACATATACGCCTATTGATGATGTGCGCTCAAATTCTTTTACTGATAGTGGTATGCAATCAGAAAAGTTCGTAGACCATGGATCTACATCTACCACAACATGCCTCCCCTTTCATGCTGTTCTGTCTGGAGGGCCTTAGCTCTACATTTACACCCAAGGAACCAATAGGGTCAGCCATTGCAAGGGTACTTTAAAATTGGCCATGAACAGAAAGACCTTAGAGACAGGAGGGCCACATGAAAAGGAGACGAGCATCATCTCTGATGATCTGGTTTCTGCACATACACAAGACAGAGGCTATTATTTGCCCCATGGGCAAGCAGAACTCCAAGGGTTGGCATTGAGCCAATGTTTGCCAAGTGCTCATTTTCTGTTTTCAAGGTGATTCTCTGAAGTCCTCTGCCCATGAATGCTGACAGATGGTGATCTCTGGTACAGTGAATGTGGATGTAGGAGTGTTTTCCAGTAAAAGAACATACATTTTAGTGCCACTGAGAAAGCAACACTTAAGCTTATAAAAGACAACAGGTATTTTGCCCCATTAATATGGACATTTGCACACCTGTAGTTTGCTATTGTGTTGGGCAGTGCTTCTGCATTCACATTAAGTCTGTCATCTTAATAAAAGTAAAACGTGTGAAGCCAAAGAAGGCAAATACCTGTCCACTGATGATTTAGGGACATGGATGTACTTTTGTGTGTATATTTTTGGGGACATTTATCTTTTTTATACCACTATCTAGGTGTGTGGGTTCAGCGTAAGAGAACAGTAGTGTCTTTTCAGATTTGAGTAGGTGGGTGCCACTTCTAAATAACTGACATTTTAAAGTGATTATCACTAGGTTTCAGAGTTCAATAACCTCATTGTAAGGATGGAGGCAGTGCATACCACCTGCCAGTTTGAAAGAGGCAGAAGAGACACTCCTATGACCAGAGGTTGTAGCACAGCTGTAAGATCAAGCACTTTGAAGTCCATTGAAAAGGACTTTGCTCTGAAAGCATCACTGAAGGCATCACTGTGGAGTGATGACAGGCAGAAGGACATACCAAGCAGAAGGAAAGGTAACAGAACAAGCAGCTGATGACAGTCTGACGTTCTGCACTCTTTGTGTGAATTTGTTTTGGGAGTGTAGGTATCAAAGGAGGCCCCTTTTCCATGACACCATCAGCCTGGGGAACTTCACAAGAAGCCCAGGTTGCAGTATGAGACTCAGATTGCTTTAGAACTGTGTTGCGGAGTGGGGTGGGATAGGCACAGAACATCACAGCTTGCCTCAGAAATATGTGACCGTTTGTGGGGCAATGAACAAGGCTCTCCTGCCAGCATGCTCCCCCATTACACTGGACAGCCTCGTGCCTATCAGCAGCTGCTTTGTGCAATGGGCAGGAGATCTGGTGCAGCAGGAGGAGATGGTGATGGTGTGCAGCCCCTTTCCATACCCTGTGCTCCTCACTTCCACCTGCACCAGTGCACATCTTCCTGCCTCTGTGCATGTGTGTGTGCATGTGTTTGGGAAGCTCAGCCTCCACCTGGAGCACATGGGGTGCTGCAGCTCTACTGCCTGGCAGTGGGGCACGTCCCCACCAGTGGATGCTGGTGGACATACACTCCTTAGCCAGCTGCCCAGAGTGCCTGTGGAGTGCAGGGTGGCACGTGCATGAATTGGACATGGTTGCTCTGCTTCTGCGACTGGGTCAGGTCCAGAAGAGAAGGTCAAAGAAAGCTTTAAGGGATCTGACTGAATGCTGGTCTTACGGCTTCATAGAGTGATTTCAGCTCTGTTGCCAAAGTGGCATGAGGGTGGGCTTATATCAAAACATTAATTTTGGCTGACAGGATGGCAATAGGTTAATCAAGCAGAAAAAGCAGTGAGCAGAAGATGCTTTAACCCTTCTCTGCTTCCTCACAGGCTCTGAAAAGGGGAATCAGTCCTTAAGCCACCCTTGGACATGTGCATGCACATTCTCATCTAGCCTGCTTTCCAGTTGGTCCAGTTCTCCACTGGTGTTCAGGCAATCTCCTTCCACCACCCCACTCCTTCCTAAGGCTTTTGGCAATCCTGGGCTTTCCTGGGTTGTGGCTGGGAAAGCCCCAGTGTCCTCGGCAGGCTGTCGGGGAAACTCACATGGCACCAAGATTGCTCAGCTCTCAGCTCAGTAGACAGATCATTATTTAGGAAACTAAGCATGGGAAAGTATGCTAGTGGAAAGTGCCCTCTCTTGCCCTGTTTGCACCTGATCTCAGGAGGACATTTTCACCATGCATTGCTGTCCTTCAGCTTCTGTGGACACTGAATGGACCGCTGTTTGAGTAGATACAGTTATTCACGCATGTGTTGTCTCATTAGAACAACTACTCTGCTGTTCCATCAGTGCTTCCACTATTTTGACTGTTGTGTGATTTGTTTGGGTTGATTTTTCTTTTTTTAATAAAATCTACAAGTACAGATTGTGATGGTGTGGCAATAATACAGTGCCTCTTCCTAAGTAGGGATGCCTCAGAACTTGTCTGTATCCATTCAAAAGGCTTTATTTTAAAATAACTAGCTTTTTTTCTTTTGTAGTACAACAAAACAAAACCACATTTGCTCCACACTGAGTTCATTTGTGCAGGCTCCTGTTCATCTCGTGTTTTAATATTGAGGCTATAAACCCTGGAGTGGAAAGGTGGTGGTCAGAATGGTGTCTTGCAGAAACGCCACCAGACATGAGGCTGACAGCAACACTGCCAGGCATTGCTCTAACCATCTTTGTTTCTTTGACTTATGCAAGCAGCTACAGACTCTTCCTTCTGTGCCTGCCTAAGGCCAGAAGGCTGGTGGCTCAATGGATGTTGCTGTTAGGATGGCAAATAGACTGAAAGTGATGGAAAATCCATTGGCAAATCCATTGCTTACACACACACAGGCTGAAAAAAAAAGCAAAAAAATCAACAGCAACATTTGCAGAGCACTCAGCCAGCTCAGGCTTCAGCTGTACATAATATTCAGGTGTTCTTGGCATCGGGTCAAGGTCCTGGTTTGTGGTGTGAGGAGGAAGGCAGGAGAAGGACTGAAACAGGAAGTCCTGTGTTTGACTTAAATACATTGAACTCAAAATCAGGTGCAGTGCAGTTGGCTGTCTGTTTAATTGGCAAAGTAGCATTTGAGCTTGATTCCTTACTGTGGCTGATCTTTTCAAGCAAGAAAATCCCTGCTTTCAGCATAAGGATATAGGCTCAAGTTCCAGGTTATTATTTTTAAGCACTCCTAATCCCTCAGGTTAAAAATCCTCCTGGCATAGCTCTAGGCAAAAATGGGATTTGGTGACTACTGTCATTACTTCTTATTTTTTTGCTTTATGAATTGCAGTTCCCTGTTCTCTGCCACCCCACTGAAACCCCCACTTTTCTCACTGTATGGATTCTTGCTTATGCTGCTTTTCCAGCATTACTTTCTGAAGGGGTTGCCTCTTGTTCCCAAACGCATCCTTTGCATTGGCTTGGGCTGTTCTTCAAAAAAAGGAAGCAGCCAGTGCAAAGCATTTTAGCATGAGTCAGAAATACTTATGGATGAGCTAAACACGGCAGAGCCGAAACCAGGTCAACAGTGGCTCTCATGAGAATGTTTAGTTATATCCCTGGAGTGGCAATTCTGATCCATCTCTCTCCCAAATCTTTTACTTCCCTATGTGGTCACACCTATACCAGGAAGGGTATGCTTAAAATATTTGTGTGGACAAGAAAGCATGTCAACTAGCCAAAGCATGTTTCACTTTTCCTTAAGAAAAGTTCATTAGTTAATGCACTGGAAGTGTTTTCCACCCCCATTAGTAAAGACAAAGCCTGTCTGCTCTTCTTCTTCTTCTGGATAGTGTTTTGCATGTGAGGACCAGCTCTTGTGTGTGTCTGTACAGCAAGCATCAGACAGCTTCCACATCTATCCAACATGAACATTACAAACCAGAAGCAGAAAACATCATATCCTCCCCCTTGTGGTGATGTTGGAGTCTCTGCATCACGAGAAATCCAAATGCTAGAACGGCCAACAAGCTTGAATTTGGACCTTTGGGAATTGGAATAAGTTCATATTGCAAGCCTCAGTTCTGGTTTATTATATAACCCTGTGGTATATGATGGCACCACTGCCTGCTGCAGTGCATAACAGGCCACATCAGTGCAGTGTAGCTGCCAGCTGCAGCCCAGAGACAAACTACAACCGCGCTCCCACTTCACAGAGCACAACATCTGCATGGACGAAGCATTTGTACTTGGCTAAGAGATTTTCCTGGTTGCAGTGTGTTGGCAGGGTAACATGGTGAGGTTGTGCTTAGAAACTTCTCAAGATCTGCTTTCTGCCTTGTGCCATGGCCCAAAAGCAGTTTTAACAGTTTTCTGACACCCCCTTTCTGCCCCACTCTCTTGAGCAGTTTGCAGCTCCCTTCAGTCCCAGGTTTCCTTCACTTTCAGCCTGCGCTTTCTCTTCCACTCCATCAAGGATGATGAGCCTGGCAAGGAGCTGCACAAGGAGGCAATGCCACCCAGTCAGGAGAAACACAGTTAAGTACAGGGCATTGCAACACATTTTGCCATGATGTCAGGTACGATACAAGTCTGATAATGCAGTGCTAGAAATATCTTTCATGCTGCTTCTGTGAGGAGTCAGTGTATATTTAACTTGTGCTTCAGAGATTCCCATGGCTTCAGAGAGGAAAGATTTCTGGCAGAGTACGATATGCATTTTTCATGAACAAGCTGCAGTAACACCATGCCAGTGGCACAGCTCTAGGAGTCTGAACGTAGCAGGAACATTCTCATGGGTCCTGAGTAGTGTTATATCCGTGGTTGTAATGTTCTGTGAATGCATGGGGAAGATAATTTGTAGCTGTTTGCATGTATTTAATGCTTTACAGTAGTTCAAAATGCATTGAATTTGATGGTCTCTCCCTGTGACCAACTCTTTTATTTCGTGTATATTATTAAAATTAAATTACATGAGAATCTTGGCTTTAAAATAATTTTTAAAAGTGCATTTGGAATTTTAATTATGAAATTTGACTTTTAAGTGACCACTGTCAGTGGATTGAAATCCCTCTACTCAAATATGAAGAGTTAATGAAATTGAGATAAGCTTATCCACATTATCAGTTTTAGGGGCACTTGTTTCACATTTCCAGATGTTTCCTCACATACACCAAAGCCATTTTAAAATGATAGTCGAGATTTGTAGGCAGTATCTTGACTGAGGAAGCTGGAATGCTCTGAAAAGACTCAAAAATTACAAGGCCTGGCCAGACTCATGATTTGGTGGGGCTGAATTCAGGGCTGGGAAAGATGGAGGATCAGAAAGGAACCATGGCCAAATCACTTCAAGACTGTCATGCCAAAGCAAGCCACTGTACAATTGGCTGCAGGTATTAGTCCTGCTGGAGAAGAGGGACTCTCTTTCCCCAACAAATATGTCCCTTGTGTCAACCTAGAGTTCCTTGCTAGGAAAACCTGCACTCCTGCAGTGCTGCCTCAGTTCCACAGAGCAATAGTGCCCACTCCAGCACTCACATTTTGCAGAGAATGTAATCCCCAAGGAATGTATTTCATTATCACACTATTGTCTTTTTTTTAAAAAAAAAAAAAAAAGCTCCAAAGAATCAGCATGGACTTTTTTTTTTCACAATGTGATTTTCATTAGTAATTTATTCAGATGCCAGCATGCAAACTATGCAAAGATTAAATCTCTTCCTCCAACTGTAAATATTTACAGATCATATTAAATGGTATTTAGTACTCTGCAAACATATTGTCAACAGTTCTATCCAGATTCTTCCCTAATCACAGCCTGAGAGTTGGCACAGGCATGTCTTCCATGAAAAGATGGTTATCAGAAGAAATAATAGCAGGCTAAATAGGTTTCTGGCTTAATTAAGACTGGAGTTTATACCAGAGGTGAATCTGGCATACACCAAGCTAAAACTCTGTTGTAGCAGCTTGTACATACCACACACAGAGCTGGAAAGATGATGCTTCCCCGGGGGGGCAGCTTTCCCAAGCCGGCTGGGAACCTTTCTTGGCGACAGACGAAAAGGGCCACTATAGTGCAGGGCAGAGAGTTTCCAACTTTCACGTGTTCTTAG
The DNA here is from genome assembly GCA_013399855.1 of Oxyruncus cristatus. NCBI lineage: Eukaryota > Metazoa > Chordata > Aves > Passeriformes > Cotingidae > Oxyruncus > Oxyruncus cristatus. The sequence goes on from VXAY01003407.1 coordinate 1,305,800, forward strand.
ACATAATAAGAGATGTATGACTATTCTTTAATTTGCATCAACTGGCTAAGTTTATTTGACTAGTCCAGAAGAGCAACTATTCCCCATCCAAATCACCATCTGTTCTTAAACTAGAAATGCATTAATTCTTAAACACAGACCTACCTTTTGGTCTCCAGCTTGGACCGTGCAAAATCCCTGAATGGGTTAATGTCTGGGACATAGCTTGATTATATTGAAGCCATTTCTGTTTAATATCCTAAAATCTCCTTTCCTGTACTTTCAGCCCAATCCCCTTTATAGCATTTCATTATACCCCATAACGTCTGCTGTCCTCACAATCTGGAACAAATAAAAACCAACTGAAGGCTCAATGGTGACTTAGCCCTCATTTATATTCTAGAAAAACCTGCTATTGCAAGCATGCCTTAGCACCCCAGCTTTCCACACAAGGCACATAAAGTTGCAAAGATCTTTAAACACTTCAAAATTATGTCCTCCGTGTGTCTCAAACAAAACAGCCGGACTGACTGATGTTCTCCATGCATGGTACGGAGACAGGTGGGCAAGGGTACATTCATGACATCCCATTCTCTTTGATTGCATGATCACAGCTTTTTTTCCCTGCCTGTATTTTCCCACTCCACATCTGGACTTTTCCATGTGCATTTTTTTTTCCTCTGTTTTTCCCAGAAATGTGCTTGTTTTTCACTACACCAAGCCTCAGGGTCATATGCCCTCCTGCTTTGCTCAACAGCTTCATTTTATTTCCTCCATCACTGTGCTTGGTCCTGCCAGATAATCTGTTCTACAGCAGACAGTCCCCCTCCCCCCTTCCACTGTCTCTTCTGATTCTCTTAAATTGCAGAGCTTCCTTCTCCCTTCCTCCTCCTCTGCAAAGGAGGGGAGGGAAGATTTCAATAGATGTCTGTATCCTACATGAATGATGGAATGATATATCTATACAATGTGTACAGACAGACATGCTTTAAATGGAGTACTCAATGTAGGATGCTGGCCAGCTCTGCATTTTGTCTATTTTTAATTAACTGATGAACCATGGTTTCAACTCCTCCGCCTCTTCCTTTGCTCATTTTGAAAAGCAAATTTTTGTGTTCTAAAATTACATTGGGATGTGTGAATGATTTCAGCATCACTTTCATCTATGGCCAGATTAGCAGTAGCAGACAAATCCATACAAGATTTGAAGTAATAAGGGTTCTTTCTTCACCTGTTCAATGCCACAGTCACATCTCACAATCTTGACTGTGCACAAGGCTGGTTTCTGCACCTTTTGTTTGATGACTCCTCTTTTATAGAATTATAGAATGGTTTGGGTTGGCAGGGACCGTAAAGATCATCTAGGTCCAAACCCCCTGCCACGGACAAGGGCACCTTTCACTAGACCAGGTTGCTCAGAGCCCATTCCAACCTGGCCTTGAACATTTCCAGGGATGGGGTATCCATAACTTCCCTGTTCCAATGCCTCACCACCCTCACAGCAAAGAATTTCTTCCTAATGTCTAATCTAAATCTCTCACTTCTTTGGGCAAGCTGGAAATAACCCAAAGGAGCTGAATTGCAGACATAGTGTGTTTGCTCTAAAATGGGCACCCATGGTTTATTGGAGGTCCCATACCTGCTGCCATTTTAATGACCCAGCTCCACACTCCGGAGTGCAGCTCAGACATGTATATTATGTATGTGTGTGTATGTATGTGAACATTACACAGTATATAAAAGGTTCAAAGCTCCACTGCTGCTAGGATGTGCCCCAAACAGCTGTCGGCTGCTGATGTGCAACCTTTTGGCTTAGGCAGCAGCACTAAAAATAGCAAAACAACAAGGAGCTGATTTCTGGTATTTGATTCAATATTTGATTCTGAACATTCTGTACTTAAACAATGCTGTGGCCAGTTGTATTGTGTTTCTGTGGCTAAGTTTTGGTATCGGGGGGCTACAGAGGTGGCTTCTGTGAGAAGCTGCTAGAAGCTTCCCCCATGTCTGGTGGAGCCAATGCTAGCTGGATCGAAGGTGGACCCACCACTGGCCAAGTCCGAGCCAGGACTAGGAATGATAGTAACATATCTAATGACCATAACATATTTAATGATGGTAACATATCTAAGAAGGAAAAAAAAAGTTGTTGTGCAGCTGAAAATTGCAGCCAGAGAAGAGTGTAGTGAGAATATGTGAACAACTGTGCAGATACCAAAGTCAGTGGAGAAAGGGGTAGGAAGTGCTCCAGGCACTGGAGCAGAGGTTTCCCTGCAGCCTGTGTTGCAGACCATGGTGAGGCAGCTGTGCCCCTGCAGCCCATGGAGGTGAAGGTGGATGCAGAGATCCACCTGCAGCCCATGGAGGAGACCCACACTGGAGCAGGTGGACGCCTGAAAGAGGCTGTGACCCCATGGGAGGCCCATGCTGGAGCAGGATCCTGGCAGGGACCTGCAGACCCATGGGGAGAAGAGCCCACACTGGAGCAGTCTTCCTGGGTAAGACCCAAGACCCACTGGAGCAGCCTGTGCCTGAAGGACTGCATCCCGTGGAAAAGTGACCCTTGTTGCGGCAGTTTGTGCAGAACTGTTGCCCTTGGGAGGGACTCATGCCGGAGAGGTTCGTAAAGGACTGTCTCATACGGGAGGGACCCCACAGGGAGCAGGGGAACGACTAGTCCCTCTGAGCAGCAGCATAAAACAACCTGTGATGAACTGACTGTAACCCCTATTCCCTGTCTCGCTGTGCTGGTTGGTAGAACTTGGAAGGAGAGAAGGAGGCGGGAAGGTTTTTCTAAGATTATTTTACTTCTCATTCTCCTGCTCTGATTCTGTTACTAATAAATTTAATTAATATCCCCACTTTGAGTCTGTTTTTCCCATGATGGTGATTGGTAAATGATCTCTCTCTTATCTCCTTATCTCAACTCATGAACCCTTTGTTGTATTTTCTCTCCTCTGTCCAGTTTCTGAGGGGAGTGTGAGAGCGGCTTTAGTGGATACCTGGTACCTGGTGTTCAGCCAGGGTCAACCCGCTACACCAGTGGACTGTCATGTCTAGTAAACCTGAGGCTTGCACAGTGTATGGGTTATATGAGAACGCTTATGCCTCGACTGTGGTGGAATACATGTTTCTCATGCTCCAGGGTAGCAAGAAGCTGTTAGCCTGTACATTTTCCTAACTTTTTTTCCTGCTTGGTGGTGATACAAATCATAGAATGGCCTGGGTTGGAAGGGACCTTAGGGACCACCCCGTTCCAACTGCGCTGCCATTGGCACGGACACCTTCCACTAGACCAGGTTGCTCAGAGCTCCATCCACCCTGGCCTCGAAAACATGGGCAAAATGCGTTGCTAGGGAATGCAGCTTTGACAAAACGACTCCTGCTGCTGTTCCACAACTCGCAAGGGGTGACGCCAGAGTTCGCTTTATGGAAAACCCAGGAGGAGGAGGAGTAGCAGAATACCCTCCTGCGAGCGCAGCTTGTCTCTGCTGTATCCTAGACCGAACTCTTAAAACCCCACGAACCCTAAGGTGTGGAGCACGCTCAGGGTAGCTTAAAAATAACAACAGCAAGGTAATTCACACACAATTTAACCCAGCGACAGCCCCAGCCCCTGCGCACTCAGCACACGCGTCACTTCCGCGGCCGCTCCCGCCCTCTGCCCCCGGCGCCTTCCCGGGGCCTTTCCGGGGCGAGACGCGAGGGGCGGGGCGTTGCCAAGGGGGCGTGGCCGTGGCGACAGGGGGCGGGGCGGTGAGAGAGCAGACCAATGGGGCGCGGAGGGGCGTGTCCGGGGCGGCTCTTGGCCGTGGCATGTGGCGGGGCAGGGGGGCTCCCGGGATCATTCCCGCCCCTGCTATTCCCTACCTTTCCCTGTCCGCGGGGCCGCGCGCGGTGACCGCCTCTCCCGCCCCGCGGCCGCGTCCTTCGCTGGGCTCCGCCACGTCGTGAGTTGCGGGCGGGCGGTGTCTCGTCCTGGGCCTGGGGGAGCGCGGGCGGGAGGGACGCGGGTGCGGGGCGAGCAGCGGTGCTGGGTATGTCCGGGGGGGCCGCGGAGCGGGGGTGGGTTGAGCGGCGAGTAGCCGCGGCCCGGGGGCGAGCAGGAGCCTCGCAGCCGCTCCCACGAACTGCCACATAAGTTGAAAGTAAATTTGTCACAGGAGTTGGCGAATAAATTTTCCGATAAGTTGCAGCCCCCCCGTAGCAGCGGCGGGAGTGGTGGCTTTGCTCCCCTGCGGCGTGTGGATGCTTGTAGATGGTTTTGTTCCTGGGGAGATGGGAGCCGGGAAAATTGAGCTTCCTTGCGGGGAAGAGGGGTGATTGACTCAGCAAGTAACTCGCTGCCTGAGAGTAACATTTTTAGGCCCTGTGGACCACCTCGGAGAAACGGTGTCCGTAGGAGACGCCACCCTTACGCCTGGCATCACTGCTATGTAAATGTATCATGTGCCTGAATAAGTAGCATTGAGTGTGTACAGTTGGGATTACCCTTGAAAGTAGCATCCTGCTTTGTGTGGTATCGAACTGAAATCTTTCACATCTTTTCCTACCTTAAGGAAAGGTTTTCAGAAGGCTTAACTGTACCCTGGGCAATGTTAACAAGGTGTCAGCTGGAATCCAATAAATGGTAGGAAGAATAAATACTGTTCTTCGACCAAGCTCTCAAATACAGCATCCTGTGGGGATATCCTATCGAAGTGGATCTTCTTCTGGTAGATTCTGGAAATCCTTTAACTTTCCTCTCTGTCTCCCAATCTTTGTTTTTTAGGATTGGCAAAGAAACTGATGTTACAGGATCCTGTCAAGTAAAGTACCTTGATGTCCTAAATGTTAGCTGACTGAATCCCTGCCAGGCTTGGTCATGCAACACCACTCCTGTTTCCTGATAAAGTGAGTTAGCTGCCTGCTTACTGGAGGAACAAACCCAAGAAATACTAATCCTTTCCACCTTAAGCTAAATTGCAGTGCAGCCTTGATGAGTGAGGTAAACTCGCTGATAGTGAGCATTTGGTGCCCTTTAGACCTCAGAGGGCTTGTGATTGAACAGTAGCTTTGAAAACTAGGCAACGTATGTTGATTCAGTGTTTGTCTCTCTAAAGTGCATGTATTTTTTTATTAATCCAAACTATCTACCATAATCAACCACTGTTATGTAGATAATACATTCCATTATATGGTAATGGATAGTTTAGAAGGAATCTATCCATTTTTATTAGCTCTCATGTCTGTAGTAGATTAGAGAATGTGCTGTGCATTTTTGCTGCTTGGTTTTAGGTTATATGTATATATAATGTATGTATACACGCATGTATTGTTTTAGTACTTTTCTGGGAGAAATTCCAGGCTACATGCCTCTTAACATGTTGGTGAGGACATCTTTATTTTTTTGTTTTAATTGCAAATTCCCTGGTGGATTTATAAACCCGTCTGCCAGAAAACAGACTTTGCATCTGGTTATCTGCTATTGAAATTCTAATTGGCACATCCATACAACCTGAAGCCTCTGCCTTCTAAGGAAAGCCTCCTGGCATAGACTTTTTGAAGGCTATGGGAGTAATTTGCAAGCAAAATTTCCAGCTATGGTGATGAAAAACATCAGTGCTAAACGCCTGATAATGTATCTAAAATGTAAGGATGCATACCTTGCATTACAGGGTTAGCTAATGTAACTACTTAAAAACATAATAGCAGACTTTTTCAGTTGTATGTTACTGACTAAATTTTCAAGGGAAAATATTGCAGGGACAATAAAGAATGGAGATGTTTGTTTAAAGCAGTGCATGTTGGAAATGTCCAGAACTTTGCTTGACGGAACTGTGAAGAATTGATTTGTTTGGGTTGAGTTTCTTGCCTCTTTCCTTTTTTTTTTTTTTTAAAAGCATGGATGCTTTTAATGTACAATTCTGCTGATGTTTGCCCATGCTCTGACACATAGTTAAGTGAGTATATGCTCTGTGTGTCATCATCCACACTTGAACACTGTTTTATAAACTGAAAGGGCCACTGAGCAAGTCCAGCAAGAGTTTATGCCAGCATATTTGCCGTGAAGACTCGTGGGAGAACCTAGATGTAGGAGGAAAGAACTTGCTGCTCTGCTGTGTACCCACAAACCAGGGTATTGCAGTGTGTGTTTCATCCTGGCTGCTGTGCATGTTCTGAGTGATGCTGGGCTTATGGCTCAGAGCAGCGGTGTGGATGGCTGGGTGTCGTGCACATGCATTTCCTTGTATCCCTCATCTCCATATGGAGATGTGCATTGCCTGCGTGCGAGTGCCGAACAGCCATGCTCAAATCCATCTGCTCTGACCGGTTTCTTCTCTCATCCCCGGACGCCACACATAAGCATGTTCAGGCACTGCTAATGCAGTATGTTTTAGATTTATCCTTGCCTTTTGATTGTTGCTTTGTATTTGATACAAGCTTCTAATACCAAAATCAATTATGCCCCAGGAAAGCCAGAGGACACTTCCATATGGATCCTCAGCTGCTGTGCTTTGTTACAACTCCCTTGCAGAGCAATGACAATCCACACCAGCTGGCCATTTGCCCTTTGAAGTGTTTAAATTGGGATAGGATGCCTTTCTTAAGGAGGTGTTTGTCCCTATGTACACAGCTGGTACAAAGTTCATTTGTGTGATAGATGAGATACCCTCCCAACCCCTTGCCTAACATAGTAATTGTTGAATGAACCTCTGTAGTTTATGCTGCACCAGGAACCAGACTAGGTAATGATTGTGGCTTTTTTTTCCTTCTGCCCTTAAAAGGACTGTGAGGGCAAGATCCCTGCTGTGAGTGCTGTTGCTGGATGCCATCTGACACTGTGTGCTCTGGCTCAGCAAGGTTGCTTCCCTTTCCAACTTCCAGCCTGTCCTGCATGTGTAATTTTTTGTCACACCCCACCTGTCAATGATACTCAGCCTGCTTGGGTGTGGAAGGGGCTCCCCCACAGGGCTGCTGATGTTGTTGACTGGGAAGCCAAGAAGTCCTGTGAGGTAAACTGTGACTGGACCCTTTCTTGCTTGATGGTAGCAAGCATTTAACACATTCGTTCCTCCAGTAATTTTTGGTTCCCTTTCTACAACTTAGATTTTGAGCAGTCAGTGGGGCTTGTGAGTTGATAGCCGGGGTATAAGGATACTGCTGGCACTGCAGAGACAGTAACAATGCTGAAAATTGGTGCAGGCAGGACCTGGTTGCACACTTTGGAAATGTTCGCAGCTCCTCCAGCTTTTGACTGCTGGCAATCCAAGTCAGTCGCTGTGTAGGTAAGGTGCCCAAGGTGCCTGTGGTACAGCAATTCGTTCAGGAAAGGACAACTTATCTCCAGTATGGTATGGGGCCCCCCTTCTTGAAGGAATGTTTGCGTGGACATTGCTGCATGTTCCTGTGAACAACTTATCCAACAAAAGCAAGTGGCAAGAACTGCAGAAGTGGGTTTTAAAGCTCAGTGGAACCACAAGATTGTGTTGCTGGTGTGTAGAGTAGCATTTAGCTGAGGGCTTTGCTTTGCTGTTACTGTGATTTCACTGGAATGAGGTTTCCTCAGGGCAGTTTTGAATGTCCATCAGCATAGGTGCAAAACTTCTAACAGTCTTCTGTTGCCTTTGCTGGCTTTATTTTAATTTGCTGTTCTGGGGCGTGGCCTCAAGGTTCAAATCTTGGGTTTCAGTGCTGAGAGGTAGGCATGCTAGTGCACTGATACCAACTTGGTGCTGTGTAGTGTTTGTCAGAGAGACTGGGACTGAAGCACTGTCCCCAGTGGCTGCAATTGCCATGGTGGGAAAACTGGTCTCTAAATGCACTTGGCAGAATGTGAGATCTATAGATTGACAGCATGTAGGTCTCAATTCTCCATCACACCCTTTCCTCCTGTTTCATATGATAGCTTGTCAACTGTTTGGAAAGCACACTGGGCACTTGTTTGTTTGGCTTTTTCCGTGTAGGACAATGTGGTATGAAGAAAGGAACAGAGGGCAGAGAGCCAGGGATATGGGTACTTGTTTATTTGCAGCCAGCTGGACTGTCCTGCGGTGCATGTGACAGGACCCGCAGTCCATTTGTACTCTGCTCGAGGAACCAGCTGGTCCTCCATTTGAGCAGGAAGGTTGCACAGTCAGTGCAGGTTGAAGTTGTGTGCCTGGATTATCTTTCTACATCACCACAGCTCCTGTCACCTTTGCTTGGGGAGTCTCAGCTGGGCTGTGTCCTCTAAAGGAAGCTAAATTGTGTTCTGCAGATGTGGCTATGGAGTGTCCAAGCCTCCATAGCTACCTCTGTTATTCCCTAAGTACACAAAGAGGGAAGGAGAGGTTGTCTGTGTGCAAGAGCCTTTTATTAATTTATTGAGACATTCAACAAGTCCTCTTCACAACTGTCACTGCTTCTGCTAACAATGACTGCCCAGGAGGGCGTTGGGATTGCCTTCCCTGGATTCCATCTGACTCTGACTTGCTGCCAGGCCTGGAGAGCTGCTTATACAATAGTCTAGGAAAACACTTGAGCATGTACTTCTGATGTACCCTGGTGTCCTGGTTTCAGATTTGTTTAAAAAAAAAGGGGGGGGGGAGGGTAGAGGGGAGTGACTTGATAAAATTTACACTGAATTTTATGTGTATGCTTGGGCTGCATTTATATTTGTTTGGCTTGGGGAGACTTTGCAGCACTTTAACTAAATCTGGTTTTAAATCCACTTAAGTTAAACTCCTAGCACAACTCGTGTGTGGAGACCAGGATGAAATCTCATTAATTTTAATAGGATTAAGCGTGTTCTTTTGCTGAGTCTTCTCCTCTATCTTTTTTTTTTTTTTGTTTGGCTTCTCTGTATTAAAAAGCAGGATAAACCTTTCCACTCTTCCATCTCTTTCTGAAAATGCTTTAACAGTCTCAGAGAAATGTCTCTCTGGTTGCATACAATAATACTTTACACATTTTTTTCCTATGCTTTCAGCTGTAGTCCTACCACATCCAGGCTTTTATTGGCTTTTGCTTCCCCTAAAGGCACAATAATTCCTGGCAGCAAGAAAACAGTTACAAGTGTTTGCATGGTAAGTTTCTACACTCAAAATCATTATTTTTCCTTTTGCTCCCTTTGGATAGATTTGAAACTGCTGTAAAACAAGTCAGTTAGTAGAGAGAAATTCTGTAGAAGTCATCAGGAGCTGAACATGTGCGGATGGGTGAGGGCAAAATTAACCCCTGTTCATGAATTGGGAATAAATTGAAGAACAGGAAATAAAGGTAGAAGTGTTATGAATGCAAACTGGTTGAAAGGAAATGTTTGGGATCTGTCTAAGATTAAGCAAACCATTGACTGGAGAGGAGGCTATTTCATGCATTTGTGTTACTGTTTCATTTCCTCATTTCTCAATGTACATTATGCCCTGAATATCAGTAGTGATTATTTTGATTTGTACGTGATTTATATTATAGGAACACTCCTCTTCCACCTCTCCTTCAGAAAAGACAAACTCCACAGCAGGTATTTCTGGATGTTCCTGAGATGCTCTTACTGGCACACTTAATAAGCATATGCTTTCATAGGAAAAGTGAACTGTCTTGTAGTTATGTACTAAGCTGGATTTCGAGAGACTTGATTTTCAATTCCAGCTCTGACTAGTTCCTGTAGCTATACACAAATGACTCAGTCTTCTCACACCTATGAGATAAGGGAGGCTTGGTCTATCTTACCTCCACTCTTTTGAACTGATGCTCTGTTGTTCCATGGGCTGGTCTGTATTACAAAGGTTGGGCTGATGGTTTTTGTCTCAGCAAAGCTCCTTCCTACCATCAGTCCTTTTGATGAAACTTTACATCATCAGCGTGTTGTCTTGCTGGCAGTAGCATCTAGATTTAAATTCCTGTCTAATTAAGAAAGGAGAACATAGTGGAAAAAAGCTTTTTTTTTTTTCCCCTATACAATAAACAGGAGATAAGCATATTAAGGGGGCTAAGGATGGGAGTTTCTGATGGGTGAGAAATGCCCAGTGATATCTTGAAATTCTCCATGTCCAAGCAAAGAGTTTTTACTCCCTACATCATAGAATGGTTAGGTTTGGAAGGGACCTTAGAGATCATTTAGTTCCAAACCCCCTGCCATGAGCAGTGATGCTACCCACTAGACCAGGTTGAGCAGGTTCCTATCCAACCTGGCCTTGCACGCTTCCAGGGCTGGGGCATCCACAACTTTTCTGAACAACCTGTGTCAATGCCTCACTACTGTCACAGCAGAGAATTTCTACTTAACATCTAATCTGAATCTCTCCTTGTCCTGTCACTGTCTACCCCTGTAAAAAGTCACTCTCCATCTTTCTTATAACCCCTTTTAAGTACTGAAAGACCACGGTGAGGTCTCCTTGGAGCCTTCTCTTCTCCAGTCTGAACAACCTCAACTCTCTCAACCTATCTTCACAGGAGAGGTGCTGGACCCAGCACCCCAGGTGGGGTCTCACCAAAGCAAAGTAAAGAGGCAGAATCACCTCCCTCAACCTGTTGGCCATGCTGCTTTTGATGCAGCCCAGAATACAGTTGGCTTTCTGGGCGGCAAGCACGCATTGCTGAGACATGAATTATACCTTTGTCTATGATGATTTTTTTTTTTTAAGGGTTTTTCAGCAGTTTATGTTTGTGTTGTAGAAACGATGAAGGGATCCATGTGTTCTGGCTTTAGTGGCCATGAGATGCGTTGGCACGTGCTGTGGCTGAAGTGCATCATGGGCAGTGTCTGGGATATACCTGACTCTAGTGGGCACGTTTTGGTTGGTGAAGCCAGCAAGGGACTGCAATGTCATGAGCCTACCAGCGGTTACATGACTCAGTTTTATGCAGGTCACAGGTTTCACTAGTTCTGCTAGACTTACTCTCATATATGAAGTTAAACACCTGCTTTGTGTGTTTGAGTGATTACTGCCAAAGACAGATCTGCTGATGTGGAAACAGCTGATAATGTTCTTCAGGGACACTTGCTGCTTGAGTTTGAGAAGCACGTGGCCTGAGTTGAGCTGCAGTACAGGTGGCTTTTGTTACCAGCTGATTTGATAAGCAAAAGCAGGAAGTTTTGTTTGCTCTTTAGCACATAGCTTTTGACTGAATCCCGTATATTCATAGATTCCTGTTTGTTGCTTTTCTCTCATTGCAAAGGGAGCAAGATTTTGTAGGCTTTGTAATGTATAGGAGCTGGATATGTGTTTATGCACTGAAATATATTCAGGGAAGTAGCAGGAGTGGATTTCTGGTGCTGATAACGCATCTTCTTAAGGAATATCTGAATGAAAGTGTTTCAAAATAAAATATAAACAGAAAATGCTGGTGAGATAGGGAGTTTTGTGAGTTTTGGTTGCTTTTTTTTTTTTTTTTTTTTTTTTTTTTTTTTTTCCCTGCAGATTTTGGCAGTATTAGTAAGCAGTTCTTTCTGGGTGGTATCTTCTGCATTAGGTCCTTGACCCCTGTGAAAGTGGAAACAGATGTCATGCAAACTGTGGAATAGGCATGCTGTCCCTTGGGAACTGACCAAAAACTGCAAACCCTTCTATTGAATGAGCTCTTAAGTTATTGCATGACTCGTGACAAATTGTTTGCAGTAAATCAGTAAGATTACACCTGCAGAGGTCTGGAGTTAAAATACATGCTCCAGAATTGTGGTACACAGCTGACTCAAGCATTCACATTTACAGTTGTTCTGAGCAAGATACCATGAATACCGTCCGGCTGTAACACTGGATTTCATACGGCGATTTATCTGCACAAAAGATGTCTGGGTGAAGGAGAGAAATTGTAAATACGTGTACAAATTTATGCCGGTATTTTTCTCTCGTCTCCAGGAAAGTTATTGCTGGAGGGAAGTGCTTTAAAAAGCAAAAGACTGAGATGGTGGGCATGCAGTTTAAACGGCTAGAGATTGTTTGATGTTGTAGATGTTAATCTGGATCTGTATAGGTGGGGTTTTCTACATTGGCATGTAAGTGCTAAAAGATTTGCTAAGCAAGATGTGACATGTAATTCCTCTTAGATGGCTGTCATTAAAAAAAAAAAGCAGCAAACAAAACCAACCCCAACGCCCCCCAATGCATGCTGAGGACACCTAATCCTCACTGCAGTACAGTTTTTCTGTTCCGTTATCTGCTTGGGCAGATTTACCTTGTGATACAATTTCCAGCAATTGAAGTGAAAGTGGCTCAGATGCCCGAGAAACTGAGTGCTGACACGGAAGCTGGATTTTGCTGGGAAGCTGGTGGAGGCAGAAGCACTGTTTTCTAGGGCAGAGGAAGCTTTTAATTTCTTCACACTTGCAAAGGAAACTTGCGAAAGTACTTCCGCTGAGGGCTTGACTGGTTGCGTTAGTGAAACATGATGTTTGTGGTAGTTGTAATCTCTCTTGGTGAGGTGCCCTTCTGACTGCCTGTAGGTGGCCTTGGCATTCAGGTAACCCCATGGAATAGTTTTGGAGTCCTCCTCAGCGACATCAGCAGAAGACAGACAGACTTTCTATATCAAGTTCAAAAGAACCTGCTGCTGCCTGTGCTGTCCCTCTTCCATTAATGAGGGGCTCTTTGGTACAAAGACATTTGTACTGGAAAAGCTTTGAGGAGCTCAAACCAAGCTTATTTTGCTTTGACTTATTAATCAGTTTTTGAGCATCAAGACTCAAAGCTCAAAGGAGTTCCCCTGAAACTGAAAGGACGGAACCTACAATGGAGTAGCTGCTGCCCTGCTGCTGTGTAGGAAACAAGACACCCAAGAGCTGGGCTGAAGCACTTCTGCAAATGCTGCTGTAGAGTAAGGAGAGGGAAAGATGTTTTTCCTTTAGGTTCTGATAAACCATAGGTTTACATTCAGGTTGGTGAAGACTTACTGGCTGTGAAGAACCTGCCACAGGGAAGGCCAGCAAGGTTTAGGAAAGCTGCTACTGCATTTGATTCTTTCTTTGTTTGGAAAAAATAGACTTGGCTAAGCTTCCCCACCCTGCCCTGTGATTTTCATGCCTTTCAAGCTGTCAAAAGCACACAGCAAGGAGGCATGCGCCAACAAACTTTATTTGGTATCACTATAAATGTGTTCCTGGCTTGAAGACTTCAGGAAGAATCTCTTGGTCTGTGCAATGTATTTGTGACTTATGTATAGTGAAAAGCTCCCCAGTATCATATTATATTGTGATAAGATAAGATAAGCTGGAATGTCTTTTTGCTGCATCTTACCTGGGAGATCTTCGGTGTGAAGCTACCTTTGTTTTTTAACCTAAGTAGTCTGCTTAAAAAGAAGAAACTTCCTATAATCTGGTAACCTTCAGTATGTTTTGCTTGTGAGGATAAGGGAAAGTGGAGGCACGTATCTTTTTTTTTTTTTTTAAATTTGTATTTATTCTCTGTATTTCAGGATGTGCACAAAGATCCTACTTCCTCGCAGAAAGGAGAAATAGCCAAAAATACTTTCCTTTCCTCAAGTTCTTTTAGCGCTGAGCAGAAGTTTCCTTTCAGTCATTGCACTGGGACCATGTTTTGGCTGTTTCCAGTCTGTCTGAACTTTCTTTTCAGTTTCTGAGCTCCCCACATTACTGCCTGATGCTTTTGTAACATAAGGTGCCATCTCTGCTGTACATCACCCTGCTGAAAACCGTGCACAGGCTTAAATTCCTGAGGAAAGTTACAGAACCTTGTGTTCTGGATGGGGATGGGTCCTCTGTTTCTACGAGCCTGAAATTAGTGTTACGGTTACATGTACCTGTAGAGGAGCATAAGGATTTCTCAGAAATATCTGAAGGATGGAATTTCAGTGAAATTTAGCTTGATCTGTATTGCCAGGAATTTGCTGACTGTGGTAAAATTCTGCAGGGCAGGCGGTGGGTGGGTGACCAAACTTCAACACACTGGCAGTTTTACTTGCTCCAAAAGTAACACTTGTACCTTCAGGCTGAAGTCACTGCTTGTTTAAGTCTCTGTTAGCTCCAGACTTGTCAGTTTTGAATTTAATAGCACCTCAGGCTCAATTTATTCCTGTGCATGTGCACTGTGCTGGTTCTAGCTTCTAATGCCATCTGTCAGCAAGCATGAACTACCCTTGCTGCAGAGTGCCTGATTCTGCAGGCACTTAAAAAAAACCAAAGTCGTGAGTTTGCCTTTTACCCTTCTTGATCAAACTTTGCTCTGTATCAGCCCAGTGGCTGCAGAGTTCATGTGGGAGCCACTGGATGGTTCCTTTGAGGGTCTTGTTGAAAGCCGTTTAATTTGAAACACATGGTATGGAATGCCCTGCATTTGATCTCCTATTCCTGTGAGACAACACCATGTCTGAAAACTTGCTATCTGTTTCAGGTTCAGATCAGACTAGGAAAGGTTGCAGTTGAGCCATAGTACATGTTTTTATTACTTGGAGGTATTTTTGTTGACAGATTTATTGTTCACTCACAGCTTTATGCAGTTAGCCTTTGGCAGTTCACTTTTCTGTATATTAAAACTAGATTGTTTCAGATATTTCAAAACAAGGCACAGTTTCATAAATCACATAGCTGTCTGATCATTTTTCACAGGAGAAGTGTCCTGCTGAGTAATATTTCTCAGCACTGGAGCTGCAGCACATGGCACTAATATGGGGGAGAAAGGATGATGGATGGGTGATGCTGGTTTGGGGTTTTAGGCTTTAACATTTATTTCCTCAGAGGCAGCTTTGTGGCCATGAAGCCTCAATGGTGACAGCGTAGACTGTCCTCAGCTGTATAATCTGTCTGCCTTCTCACCTGAGGGAGGAATACAGGGGGAACTGAGGCAGGGAAAGATGGAAATGGGTAAAGCTGGTAAGATTTGAAACAAAACTAACCCAAAAAAAGCATCCGTAAGCCCCAGTGCAGCTAAATTTGCCTGTTGTGGTTTAACTCCAGCTGGCAGCTCAGCCCCACAGAGCCACTCACTCAATCCCACATGGTGGAGTAAGGGAGGAAAATGGAAGGGTAAAAGTGAGAAGACTCTTGGGTTGAGATAGAGTTTAGTAGTAAAAGCAAAAGCTGTACATGCAAGCACAGCAAACCAAGGAATTAATTCACCACTTCTCATGGGCAGGGAGATGTTCAGCCATCCCTGGGAAAGCAGGGCTACATCACAGGTAACGGTGACTTGGGAAGACAGACACCATCACTCCAAACATCCCTCCCTTCCTTCTTCTTCCCCCAGCTTTATATGCTGAGCATGATACCATGCGATCTGGAAGGTCTCTTGGGTCAGTTGGGGTCACCTGTCCTGGCTGTGCCCCTTGTGACTTCGTGTGCACCCCCAGCCTCCTTGCTGGTGGGATGGGGTCAGAAGCAGGCTCATTCCCTGAAGCTTCTAGATGCTGCTGTAGGCATTGCAGTCACCTTTCCTGTGGGGTGTGTCATGCAGATTGTTGGGAGGCTCAACCATAGGTGGAGACTACAATACAAATTGAAGGAGGTGGTTTAGAGTCATAGGATCATAGAATCAGACGGGTTGGAAAGGACCTCTGAGATCATCAAGTCCAACCCTTGATCCAACACCACCGCGGTTACTAGACTATGGAACTAAGTGCCACATCCAGCCTCATCTTGAAAACCTCCAGGGTTGGAGAATCCACCCCTTCCCTGGGCAGCCCATTCCAATGGCTGATTACTCTCTCTGTAAAGAGTTTCTTTCTGATATCTAACCTAAACCTCCCCTGGCACAGCTTAAGGCCATGCCCTCTTGTCTGATGGCTGGTTGCCTGGGAGAAGAGACCAACCCCCACGTGGCTACAACCTCCTCTCAGGTAGTTGTAGAGAGCGATGAGGTCTCCCCTGAGCCTCCTCTTCTCCAGGCTAAACAACCCCAGCTCCCTCAGCCTCTCCTCACAGGACTTGTGCTCAAGTCCCTTCACCAGCCTGGTTGCCCTTCTCTGGACCTGCTCCAGCACCTCAATATCCTTCCTGAACTGAGAGGCCCAGAACTGGACACAGCACTCCAGGTGTGGCCTCACCAGCGCCGAGTACAGGGGCAGAATCACTTCCCTGTTCCTGCTGGCCACACTGTTCCTGATCCAGGCCAGGATGCCATTGGCCTTCTTGGCCACCTGAGCACACTGCTGGCTCATGTTCAGCTTCCTGTCAAAATGTATTTAGGGGAGGAGAAGATATATAACTTTATTGCTGCCTAATTAAAATGATTTTGCTTATTGGGCTGTTGTTCTTAACAGATTCTAGTGTGATAGTCTGCATAGGCTTTTCGGCTTTGTAGGATTTTTTTAAATCTCTTTTTTGTGGACATCTATTGGGAGAAACGTCAGAAAAGGTAGGAGCAGACCAAACCTATATCCATCCAATATCCTATTCTGTCTGCTGCAGTGAGGAGGGTGCTGCTAATGTGGATGGATGTGCCAGCTCTTCTGTAATACATGGCCAGCTGTGCAGTGTTAACTGAAGAATTGTGTAGGAGAGGGAATATAAGCAAGGTACTTCTGGATCTGAGCTGGCAATGTTTTTTTTCTCTGAATTGCATTTCAGAGCACGTGTAACTTGTGTCCTCCTGTTGCAGCAGATCATCCTCTAATGCTCTGCTGCCCTCATGTCAGCCCCAGGTGTTTATCAGATCCAGCTGGCTGGTCAGCATCTTAGCCTGGCCTATGTACCTATGAGATAAGACTCATGATTTCTAGGCACATTTGCCTTCAAAACTCCCTCTGGAAGTATGGAACTGTGCACTTTCCACCTCAGTCATCTTTCTACAGGAGTGTTTTGTTAATACTGGAAATGATGGGGGCATGGACAGCCAGTATTGGGACAAAAAATGGGCCTTTGATTGTTGTATCCCGGTTTTCTGAGGAAGTGGGAATGCTTCACACTGCACAGACATCTTAGGAAGTCAAAGGAACTGTGTCCAGACCAGGGACCTAGCAATGTATTTCCTCCTCTGTAATAGGTAATGCTTCTCTGCTTCACAGTCTGTTCATCAGTCATTGTTGATAGTACGTGACATGTTGTAGAAACAGCTTTGCAACCTGTCAATAACTTTCTTGGGGAGCCAAAGGAACTTAATGGCTCTAAAGCTGCTGTGCAGAGAATCATGTAACTTCATTTGGTCATGCTCAGCTGACTCTGGGTCAGCCTCATGTACCTTTGGTGCTGCCCCTTCTGTGCACCTTCAGACTTGGAGAGAAGCTTGGGAAGCAAAGTGCTTCTCAGGATTGCAGCCCAAATTCCCTGTCTCCTGTATTCTTGCCTTGATTTACAAAATGAGGTGTGCTTGTCTTCCCTTAGCAAAATCTAGCTGAATTCTGTTTTTCTAAAGAGAGAAATACAGCACTTGTTTAGAGGGCTGACAACACATCAAATGTTCAGCAGCAAATGCAAGTGGGAAACAGTCCTTATGTCTTCTCAGTTGGATGGGAAAGTAGCACTGTTGTCTGCCAAAGGTTTCCTACCTTTGTTTTCCCTGCTCTGTTGATGTACTGAAGCTAGAACATTTCTTTGCTACTCTTTGACCTTATTTCATACCTAGTCCATGCACACTTGTAAGAATGAATTTTGAGGCAGTGTCTGCTGGCTCTTCAATGACAGCTCAAAGGAGCATGTGTTGCCCTAAATGATTTACTTTGCACACTTTGTACCTGTGATCTCTTAACACCCACACTCCCTCTTGCCATGGTTTGTTTTTTTTTTTGTCTAATTCTACATCTCTCTCTTCACCCTGATGCAGTCCCTGCAAGCATCTTGCAGCTGCTTAACCAGGAACAACTGAGTCTGGGTGGGAGGGCATGGAGGCAAGGGAGTTATCTTCCAAAGGCTTCTCTCTGCTCTTGAAGCATCACCCTAATCATTTTCTTTGAAATAATACTCTGAATTTTTTTATTTGTACAAATTCTTTGTCTTGAGCCCTATGAGATAACAAGAAGGGAGGAACTCTTCTGAAACCCAGCAGGCAGTACCCTCTGGATATGTGTGTACATTGCAAAGTCACCAGTCATTCAGTTGTTGATTCCAAGTTATTTTAGTTATATATGCTAAGTTATAGCCACAGATGACAGAAGTGAACTTTGTATTTTTCAGAGTGTGGACTTTTCCAACATTTTATTTGTTGCTGTCTTCTGTTATTTAATTTGACTTTTAATTCCCTTGGGGATGCTCTGCAGGTGAAGAAGGTTGTGCTCAGAGTGTGAATTTTGCCCCGATTTCTCAAAATTACTGATGGGAACAATATCATTCATCTCTTTCATTGTATTTTCCAGACAGAGGGTGGTTTCTTCTGGGGTTCGACATGATTTGGAGAAGGTTTAATTAGTGCTGTTCTGAGATATAGATGTGTGGAGTGGGTGCTCAGTGGGGCCTCTGAGTACAAGTGGAGCCATGTGGAACTGGCTAGAAGTATGATGGGAAGGCAGAAATGCAGCTTGTTGCTTGTGATTATAAAAGGCAGTTGTTAAATGAGGAAAAGTGATCTGCAAGTAATTGTAACTCTTGTTCTGGATATATGAGATTGGCTAAGGTGGAAGAGGCCAAAAAACCCCACCTCTAACTGGAGGTTCTGATATTTAATACAGCATCCCAAGTGTCATCTGTACTGCATTAAAGTATGACTGCATCTGGTTATCCCCTTGCTGGATTGGAAATGAGCTACTTGCTTGTCTGACACACTTATAGTCTGTGCATTGCGTTTGTCTACTTCACATGCTCAGTCTGCAACCTGAAAAGGTTTTTTTTAATTGGCTAAAGAACACTGAGAAGAGTTCTAAGCCTGTAATTTTGTATTGAGTGTCTTAGGGGAGATATTATCAGTTGGCCTCTGAGGAGACCATGTTTACTGAGAGGGAAGGAGGAGACAAGTCTCTTGTGTATGAGCTTGGCTAAACCAGTGCTGGCCTAATCCAGAAGGGCTGCCAGGTACTTTGGAAGAGATGAGAATCGTTTACTGGGATTTTTGGTTTCCTCTGGAGTTGTTGCAGTCGAGTGGAACCAAAGTCAGTCATGATGGGAAGGACTTGTAGTGAATTAAGGTGGTTTAGGATATAAAATATCTCTTTGCATAGGGGAGAGATAGCTGTGTTAACACAACAGCTTCAGGACACTGAATGTGATCAACATTTGATATGTAGTCCTTTGGTTGGTTCAGATTTATTTGTCCTGAAATACTGAGATTTTAACTATAATAATAATTATAGTATTTATTCATAGATATAATGCTGCTATATCTGCAGTTTCAAAATGCAATGGAAGATGTTTATTCTTTGAGGGTGGTTAATATAATGACAATTATTAGTAAAGGTAAGAAAAAATTCTATAATAAGTGTTTTTGTTGCTGTTATTCTTTACTAGTTTATTTAAAACAGTATATGCATATATTATTTCACAGGCAATTCATTCTCAGGGTCACTTCTTAGGCTGTAAAATAATGCTTCTTGTAAACTCTTTACCTTGTGAAGGGACAGCAAACAAAAGCTGCACTCTTTAAAATGTAAAATTTACCATTAATGATTTTTTTTTCTTTTGTTTTCTGTGGGTCAGATACTGCTCTCTGCATCTCTGCCTAGGACTGGTGAACACTTTAAAAAAAGTGCACTTATTTTGGCACGTTGTGGTGAGAGTGCAGCTTGACAAACAGTGCTCTGAGGCAAGGTACCTATAGTGTCCGTGAGGGAACCCAGTTCACTTGCTGTAAGTTAAAGGATTTGGAGCTTACAGGAAATTTTTACTGTCTGCCTGTTCTAGGAAAAATCTCTGGTGGGCAGAGTATTTCATGTCTTCCCTTGCTTTCCCCCTTGCTCCCAGTCTTGTCAAACCGCAGTTTTCAATTGTTAATCTACAGTATATGCTGAGCATGACAGCAAGAGCATGCTAAAGGCTAAGCCAAATTTGTAGAAGTGTCTTGTAATTTGGAGCAGTGGCAAAAGCATTGAAGTTAGCTTGGCTGAATAGCACAAATTAATTACCAATAAATTACCAATTCTCTGAGAAGAAACGTGGGGCTGCTTTCCTGAGCAGCCGATGCCAGTGCAGTGTGTTGCCAAGGCTGTACTTGTGTATTGCACAGGTCATCTCCCCTGTGAAGATGGAAGATCTTCTGTGCTGATTCTTTCAGCTCCTGCTAAGGTGCACTTGGAAGAGCAAGTGATAAGGAATGAGCAAAGTCAGTCTGTGCTGTGCATGCCTAGTGTGACAGGGAGAGAGACCCTGGTGAAGCTGGTGCTGACTGGACACCCGGCGTAGTCTCTTGTACACAGGACTAGATGGGGCTGCTGAGCTGCCTTTCCTTGCCAAGACTTCTGTTGTTAGGTCAGACTTAGAAATATTTCCAGCTGCCAGGTGGGATGATGCAGGCAGGAACTTTTGGCTGCACTGAGAAACCTGCTCGCACAAAGTGAGTGTGATGCTGTGCACACTTGCTCCAGGGAGAAGGCTGAAAAGGGGTGCATGAGATAAGGTCAGCAGTGCAAGTACCCTACAGACTGGTCAGTTTGGGCTCCCCTGCCCCCTGGGAAAGCAGAAGACATAAAAATACTCCATCTATTTTCAACAGGTAAAATAACTCTCTTTACTAGAATAAGTGGGCAGGAAGAAGACTCTGAGTTTCTTATGGGATTTGTAGGGTGACTGGGGAAGCTGAGTTGGAGGCACTGTGTTTTAGTATCTAGTTTTGTCCCCACCTTTGGCTCTTTGACAGTCCAGTGTGGACCTGTATATTGTGTGTCCTCTGCAAAGCGTGGGGTATCTGTTTATATTTCACCCCTTTTCACACAGGGTTATTTTGAAGCTAAAACTATTGCCCTTTTTTGGGCTTGAGTATATAGAAGAAGAAGGAAAAACTGGAAACAAAAGTTCCATGGTAGGAAGCATCAAAATGTTTCATTCTACGAGTCAAAGCTAATAAATGTTATTTTGGGCTTTCGTGGAGGGAAAAAAGGCTCTTAGTCAGATTTTTAAATTGACAAGTGTAGTTGGGACTGGAGCTGAGAGCTCAGGCCGAAACTTCTTGCGTGGATGGCTAAATCAGGGTCTTACGCACGTTACTGATGACTGTTAGATGTTCTTCGCTATGATATTTATACCATTCACACATGCTGCTCATTCTGTGTTGTGAGCTGCCTTTGCAGTCATCACATACATCTTTGAGGTGTCACACAAAGTTGAATCTCAACACCCTTTGAAGGATGTGACATTTCATAACAGCAGGATGAGGACTAAAGCTTGCTTCAGGGATGAGGAAGGGGGTTGCCCTTAAAAATTACTTAAAGCACAGCCTTTAAATTGGTCTGGTTCAGGCTGAACTGTTTGGAAGCCCATATAAAGCTTTAAAAAGCCTCAGAAATAGGGTAAATCCAGATAGAAGCTGATGATCTGCTCTGATATCAGTGTGAGCTGCTCCAGTGACTTCAAGGATGGAAACACCTCCACTGGGACAGAGACTCATGTGTGCATTGATAATGAAGGGAAGACATTGCCTGTTGATTTATGTGGGGAAATGAAGGCTTGCTGTGGGTGTGAATCTTCCTCATAACAGTTGATGTATCTGTGTAATGTCTTGGAAGATCTCAAATAGTGGCTTTTGCTTATTTTCAGTCAAAGCTTCCTGTAGCTTTCTGCAACGAGCAGGAAAATCAAAGCAGAAATCAACATTTGTTGCTTGGTTTTGACTGACTCTGTATAAAGGCAGGCCAGGACTATAGTTCCCCATATTATCAGTTTACTCAAGCTGGTGTAAACCTTTCTGCTCAGCCTGGGAACAACATTAAAGGTCCCAGAATGAGTCAAAAGGCATCATATCTGTGCTGTCATATGCTTGTGTGCTTTGAGATTGACTTTGTACACAGGCTTTTCACTTAAACTCTTCTTCACTGGGACCTGAGAGAAGAAGTACCTTTTCCAAAGAAGGAGCCTCTCTGTGAATTTGGGAATGGTCTTTACTCTCCTGCCTCAGCATCCTTGCTTGTTTGTGGCTTATAATGATACTTGCTTGCATTTTGTACATTCTTTTTTTTTCTATTCCTGCTGATAGGAATATAAAAAGTCTTTTTTTTTTTTTTTTAATAGGTATATTGCAGTGGATCTGAAGTTGATATAAGAAAGAATTGCTTCTGGGAAGAGAAGCCTCTTTGTAAGGCCAGCCCTGAAGATGTGGACTGCCATTGTATTCTTCCTGCTGGTTTCCTTTTCTATATGTGAACCCAGGTTTTCTGTCCTGAAAGGGAGAGGAGTCCATGTAGTGCAAATAAACAGGCTTACAACTGAAAAACAATGCAGGGAGGCTTGTCAAAGCCCGGGTGCTTCAGGTGAGGTTCTTGTCCCTTAGATGGAATTCCAGCTGCGTTTTCTGTTCCTTGAAGGTCTCCGCTGCTCCCCTGACAACTTTCTTTCTTAATTCCAGTTGTTCACAGGCTTTTACAGTTATGCTTCTCTGTTCAGTGCTGCAGTGCTAAGTAACTTCTGACAGCTTTGGTTAAATTGAATCCAGAACAACTGTTTCCCAGGGCCCTTCTAGCTTCTATAAGAAACAGCATGCATGTGCTCTTGGTGTGCACTGATAGCGTGCAAGCAGTGTTAGGTCACTTGAATTGAAGAGTGGTTATTCTGTGCTGCCAGATGTTTGCAAGTAAATAGTGCTCTTTTAGGCAGCTGCACTAGAACGAGTAGTCTTTGTTCCCTGCTATGTTTTTTCTGCCTTAGAAGAAACTACTGGTATCCTGCAACCGAGCACAGGGTTAAACAAATCTGGCGAGATGAAAGCCTTCTGCTCACTACCTCTGGGATGTCTTTATAAAAGCATTCAACTTCTAAATGAGTTTGAGTGGTCCTTATGAACGTCCCAATCCTCTCTAGCCACACGTGAAAACTCCAAAAGCTGGTGATGTTGTGGTGAAGATGAGGCCTTGGCTCAGGTGGATGAACATCTGACATTCAGATTGTTAGGAACATAATAAAGATGCCGTTTTTAATGCCCAGGAGTTTCAAACCTGTAGATCAAACATGAGATGTTCCTTCATAGTGGAAAGGAAGTACATTTATAAATTGTTTTATTTAGGAGATAAAATAAGGGTGAGTCTGTTTCCCAAGGCACCAGAGCTGTGAAAACCCCAGGTTCTGTTTTTTAAGGTGGTAAACCCTAGGCAGATGATCCGTTCACACTGCCTGTGTTGACAGTTCGGGTCTGTAGCACTTCATGTTGCTGTGTTCCACCTGAGAAGCTCTAAATTCTGTGCACGTGTCATCTTAACCTTCCGATATCTTGATAGGGTAGAAAAGGTCATCAACTGCCTTTTCCAGAAGAGAAACATGAAGAATTTAGTTTGTCTGCAATCAGGGCTGCAACATGATTTGGCTGCATGGTTGGCCCTGTTGCTGACTTTAACCACTTTGTTTTCTCCTAATCTGTTAGTACAAGATAAGTCCAGTTGAGTGTTAGCTTTGTTGAGCAGAGGGGTTGAGCCTCTAGAATTAGGTGACCCATTCCATCTCAGGAAACCACGCAAGACTGAACCCAAAAGCATAAACTTTTCCAGGTTTTACATTCTGTATTAAACCTACTGAAGCAATTTAATTCCTATTTGTTACTTGGTGGCCGTTCTGTTGCACTACCTGGGGTCAAGGGAGGTGGAAAAGGTAGAAACTCTTGACATAAATGTATGTCCAGAGAGATCATCTGGAAAGAAGAACCTGAAATGTCTTTTTTGTTATTAGCTTTAGGTGTTAAGATCAACTTTATTGATCTCATTCTCCATCCCCATCTTCCCCAACAATATTTTTTTTGTGCTTTCTGTCATCACAGACATGAGACCTGAGGCGTACTTGTCAGAATAGTTACACATATGTAACTGTCGGTAAAGAAGCAATAGATATTATTTTTTAAGGTATTATAGTTTTAAGTTGTAGTCTACGGTTGCACAGGGAGATGTCTTCATAGCTACATTGCTTGGAGAAGTAGAAAAATAACATTCCCAGCTGGTTAGGCACTCTTCCGTAGATGTAATTTGTACCTTTGCTGTCATAACATCAGTTACTTAGAGAAGTAGTGCAGCTATCACAGCAAGAAGGGACCTTTTGAAGTTCCATGGTCCAACCCCAGCTTAAATCTGTCTGTTCAAGACCTGATGGAGAGACCTCTCTGGCCCCCAACCTAGTGCTGGAGTGCCCTTCTGGTAGAAACTAACTTTTTCCCTTGGTGTTGAGTTGGGATTTGCTGTAAATCATCTGCCACAGCCCCTCAGACATCTAATAGTCTCCCTTGGACTCACTCCAGTATTTCAATACCACTCTTGTAAGCTAGAGAGCCCAAAACTGGGCACAGTGTTTAAAATGTCTCCTCAGTATTTGTTGCAGGAGGTTCATTCCTTCCCTCAGAGCTTGATTATGTATACGTAGCTATATAGAAAGAAGTTAGTGAGTTCAAAGGGATGCCAGGAAAGAGAGTTCTTGCTGTGATGAGTTTATTTAGCTTGTGTTGGAATTCGACTTAGTAAAAGACGATTTTTGTGATGGCTTCCATGGCTAACAGTATCATTATTCAAAGAATGAAGAGTAAATTTCTGTGTAACTCCAAGCACTGAGGCAAGAGCTGTCTCCTATGAGTGATGAGATGAATGTCTACTCAGTTCTGGCTCATTTGGTTTTTTTCCCCTCATTAAGACGTGTAGATGAATACTCCCATTTACATGGGAACAAACTGTAGTGCACTTTTTGTCCCTGCCTGGCTGAGTGAATTGCTGTTGTTAGGAGCTGTTGGTATCAGAAGACAAGCAGGTAGGTAGGCTGCAGCTACTGTATTCGTTTCATTGGCTTTCCAGTTATTTTTGCCAAGGCTGAGTCAGGATCCTTTTAAGGCCAGACCTTCTAGATATTGTGTGGGTTTGGGTTTGTTTGTTTGTTTGTTTTTTCCAATTCTTTAATTACTGCTATGAAGCAGCGTGTTTGGTATGTTTTGTGTAGCAATGCATTTTCTCTGCTGTTTTCAGGAAACGGTCACTGTAATTGGTCTATGCCCTACCAGAACCACTGCATCTTCTTGCAGTGTCACCAGCTGAGTGTGTGCCAAAATGCTGGAGAACAAGACATCAAAGATCTACTTGGAGGTAAAGGCGTGTTTCAGGTTCCCGGTGAATCCAGGATCCTGGTTCTTCTGCTTTAAATGCAAAGACCTTGGTAGGCTTTCAGCTGAGGGAGATGGGTTGTGAAATGCCTGAAGGATAATTCTGTAGGTACAGTTGATTGGAATAACCACGACCTAAGGACTCTGGCGCCTGCACTTGCAGGCTGTGTCTTTGAATAACTTTTGTAACTGTTACCGAGTAACAGTTGGTCTCCATGTTGAAGACATCATTCATTCAAGCCATTTGCATGCCACACGCTGTCCTTGTGAAAATAAAGTCATAACAGATGTATTTATATTTTTTTCAGAGAAAGGAAAATGTCTTGGCATTGTTTTTCTCTGAGACTGCCAGGATTTTGTTCCAGAGTCAACAGGCTGCTTCTATAATCAGAGCAGCAATTGCTCATGGTGACTTTCCAGTGCCAGGGTATTGAATTTTAATTAAGTGACACAATAACAAAATGGAGCTTATTCGTAATTGGGGAACAACCTTTTAAAGTGTGTTTCAAGAAAACACTGTACCCAAGTTTAAAAAAGAGTTTGTTCATGGTTCTTTTGGGTTGGCAAACGTTTCTCTGCAACATACCAACCAGACCTGTGATAAGCAGATGGGGTTTATATCACTGTAAATCTAGCTCATTAGTTGTGAAGGAAATTATCCTGATGTAGGGAGGTGTAAGTGGGAATTTCTGCCCATTTTTGAGAGGTGAAAATTACGAATCTAAGCACAAAGGCTTTGTCAATGATATGTAACTTTGAAAGCATGAGTCTCCTTCTCAGGAGCTGACATTTGTAACGCTGCTCCTGTTGATAATGTGCTTCTGCATGGTAGTTCTCTACTTGATTACTCCCCTTTTGTGAAATTAATTCCCTGGTTGGGTAAATACTACAGGTCTGTGGTAAAAAAAAAAAAAATGAAGCAAACCAAAAATCCTCAAAGGGATTATGTGCAATAAAGACAGGGCGGGGGGGGGAGGGGGCTGAGTTTTCATGTCCTTGCTGACTTCAGGACTGATTTATTCCAGTTGTACTATATCCACTGCAGAATCTGTGTTCTGGTGTGCATGTTGGGGGGCTGAGGTTAGATTTGAGCTTGAGAGTTTTATTCTAACAAAACTCATTGGTTTTTTCTTTTTGAAGAAATTGTCAGCGGGAAATGGGAAACAGTCCTGTTTCCCCACCAAAGCTATCCACAGAAAAAGGAGAGGATGCTGAATGCACAGGTTGACCAAAACAGCGTGGAAGACCTGTTTTCTTCAACTGCTCAGACTCGCAAAATTCATTTGAGGCATTTGCTTGGGATTGAGAATGGAAATGTCACAACAAATACAAGCAAGTCAGTTGGAAGCAATGCTACCCCCACCACTGCCCCAGCCATAACAACAAACATTACCAATGCAAGTGTCTTCATTACCACTTATGAAACAACTGCCAAAGCCTCAGATGCCCCTGGAGGTTCTAATACTGTTGCTAAAGCCATGCCATCCACTGCCTTTTCTCCCACTTCGGGTAACATCTCTGCTTCTACTTCCAGCTATGTCGCCCAGACTGTGTCCACCAGCCAAAAAGCAGGAAATAGTAGCTCTGTCTCAGTATTGTCCCCCACTTCTACTTCTGCTCCCCTCACTGTTACTTCTAAGGCAGGTGCTCAAACAGAGCAGTCTAACCCAGCTACCACCACCACCAGTGCTCCCCACTTTAACAGCCCCACCACTGCTGGAGCTGACCTGAAGACACTGACCACAGGATTGACCACCCTCATCCCGCAGGACGCAAGAACATCTTCCAGTTCTTCCAGTCACACCATGACACTCATCCCCTCGGAGAGTTCTCACTCTGCGAGTCCGCCGCACGTCAGCACGCTTCCAGATCTAAAGCCAGAAGCAAGTACAGCCACAAGATCCTTGAGTGAATCAACTTCTCTTCTGGGCTCTACAAGAGGTCCCGTGGTTTTAACTACAGCCTCTACAGTATCTACAGTAGAAACTACAACTGCGCATGGGATAAAGTCAACATCAGACATCTTTTCAACAACCATGGCTCCAACAGATGCACCCAGATCAACAGCTTTGAACCTCACAGAAACTCAGGACAAAGGCAATGAGTATCTTCTCATTGCTGCCGAGCCACTGACTCAGTACTTAGTGGATAAAAGTTCGCTTCTTGCAGTGCTTTTAGTTGGTACGTTTTTTTTCATAACTGTTATAGTTCTTTTCCTCATGCAGGCCTATGAGAGCTACAAGAAGAAAGATTACACACAAGTGGATTACCTGATCAATGGAATGTATGTGGACTCAGAGATGTGAAGGGGTGGGGATAATACAGTGGGCAGAGAGGTGGAAAGGAGTTTCAAAGTCTGCCCGACTTGTTTTTCCTTCCTATTTGCCTATAACACAAACTGAAAGTGCTTCCAAATTTACTTCTAGTGCAATTGAGGAGAAATGCCATGTACTGTATTAAGAAGAAAAAAAATAATTTTTTATTCAACTGTGCAACAGGTTGCTGTAAAAACATAAAAAGAGGAATAATTTTTAACACTTTCATAATGCACAATAACTTTGGCCATTATTTTTCATTGCAAAACAAACCTAACAAGGGGTAAGCTACCACCCTCTGAAAATGTTGTAACGCTTCAACTGTGCAAGTTGAAGTTACACTGCAAGTTCCTTGTGTTCCATTTGTTTCACATGTGCTCTTTGGAAAAGAGCAAAGGATGCTGTCACCTTTTGTGAAGTGCTCCCAAACAGCCAGATGAGAAGTCTGGAGTATGGTTGCAATGGGGAACTTTTAATCTAGTGTGTGTCATATTTCAGTATGCTTCTTGCTTGTAAAGAGGTCTGTTTACAAGGTATTGTAAACCCTGTTTACTGCTAACCTAAGATATCTTTTCACCACAGAGTGGATTACTGTGCCTCTGCACTTAAATGATCTTATTTTTGTATTCAGTTAATAAATGGGACCCTGGAAGGGCATATTCTCTTGTGTTTCTGTTTTCATTCCTGTCCCTGCTGGTTCAGAAGCAAGCAAATGGGCTTTTGGGGCTTAAGCAAATTACCTCCACTTCAGTATTCCAATTATGGGAGCTTTGAAGACCTCACTGAAAGCATGGACATGTCTGAGAAGATACTGATCATCTTCCAGAGTACTGCTTCTGTAATTTAAGATCAGTATGCTGCCAGTCTCCCAGGTATGCAGACCCACTTACTGCTTGTTATCTTTCATGGTTAGAGAATCAGGCTCTGTTTTGTTTTTTCTTTTGCATTTAGGACCAGCACAGAGTTGTTAGTATTTTGGAAACTTCATTGCACATGCAGTTGCAACTTTCCTCCCAAGATCTGTGTTTGAAAGAATGAGTAGACAACTCCTGATTTTTAGGCAAGTATTCTTCAGTGATTAATGTACCCTGGAAGAGGCTACTTTGTAGATGACTTCATCATCAGCTGAAAGTGCTATGAAAAGAAATGCAGATAACACAAGCAGCAACAGAGGCAAGGCATTGTTTGAACAAAATAGGCTGGAGATAGTTTCCTAAATCTTACCCAGCTCAAGTATTGAGGGCAAAACTTCAGCAAGTAGAGTATGTTGAGCAAAGAGCAAAGAAGATGATGCAAAAATTGTGAACACTTCAACAAAGAGACCAGCAAGTGGAGGAGGAACTAAAGCACCACAGAAAAAAACCAAAATTATCAGACAATGATGAGGATGATGATGAAGATGAGAGATGAGGATGAAATGATCTCACTTTGGAAGTGAGATGACTTGGTTGTCGGCATCAGGTTACATTTTGCAGTAGTTCCGTGTGGACCACATCCGTGTGGCATAGGTTAGAGCATCTCTCAGGGTAAAAGGATAGGTAGTCTTACTCCTTGGAAAACTTGAACTGTAAGTCACAAAATTCACACCATGTTTCTTTGGAGGGGGAAAAAAGCTTTGAGGATCTCAGTCGTATTGTACTGTATTTTAAGGTTATTATTAATTGGTTTGCCCTGGAGAGAAGGAATCCCACCCCTGATTTCTTCCATCTTTCAGGAGCCACCCATGTGTAGCATCTATGCAACAAGGTACTGGGAACATCCCCCGGCACAGCTGGGGCATTGCACTCTGTTGAGGTGCTTGGGACTGTTCACCTCTCAGCACAACTGTTTTGAGCTGTTAGCAGATGTCTGGCAGATGCTGCTCTAAAACTACATAGTACAGAGATTTAACTTTACAAAGGCGTCTCAGGTTTTGCCTTAATTGCAGGTGAGTCACTAACCACAGATCTAAGCATGTGGTCTCTGAGCTCTGCTTCAGGTAACTAAGATAAGAGCTGTCTCCTCGGCTCCCTGCCATCTCCCAAGTAAGGAGATCAGCCTTACCTCAGATTCAGCTCACTTCTTTTCCTCCTTGTTTAGATGTCTTGGATAAATGCATGCATTTTGATAGGGTAAATCCAGAAAATAGCATTATTGTCCTTTTGATTTATCCCTGTCTATGTAAGTGAATTCCTGCCTTTAGGAAGTGCCTTCCTGAATAAGGGGTCAGTGTTACAGTTCTTCTGCTAGTGCTCTGCAGTATTTTTTTTTTTTTCCTAAGGTGCCTGAGCCATTTCCACAACAGAAATCATGATCTTCAGACTTCTAATTGCTTATCCTAGATAGGGGGAATTTTCTGAATGAACTTTGCACTCACTATGGCTTGCTTTCCTTTGGTCTCTGTGGATCTGTTCATAGACCTAAAGTTGGTCGCCAGATTCCGTGGAGTGGAAGTCTGTGAAGTTGCACTGATTTTTATTCTCCTCTCTAAGGAGGTATTAGACTCCTATACTGATTTCTTGGAGAGAGTAGGAAGGGAAGGGAGAGGAGAATGACATTACTTTAAAAAAAAACACTCTTGAGTTTTTTCTGTTCTGAAAACAGATACTTTTGAAGATTGGTTTATTAAAAACAAATAAAACCCTTCAGGGATAATTTAAGTGGGTATGATATAATTACAGGAGTTGGAGTTGGGTTACAACTCTATTTACAAGAGTCTTGGGGAGTTTCTCATGGACACAGTGAGCATATTACAACTACATACACCATGGCTAAATGAAACCACCTCTATAAAAATCTTTGTGGCTTCTTAGCAGGTTCTTACAGGAAGGTGAGTACTCCTCAGAATCTTGATGCAGTTCCCACAGCTCTGGTATGTTTACATCCAGGTCTCCTCATCAGATACTGGCACAGCCTGTCTTTTTCTTATTTCAGTTACTGCTCTTCCAATTGTGAATTACTTTTTCAGCAGGAACTGAGCTTTTTAGTGTTAGGTTGAGCACCAGAATGAGTCTTAGCTCAGTGTGTTTCTGCACACAAGGTGGAGTTCTTTGTTTGCTATAGAATCAGAGAATGATTTGGGTTTGAAGGGAACTTTAACATCTGATCCAAGCCCTCTGCAATGAGCAGGGACATATTCAACCAGATCAGGTTGCTCAGAGCCCAGTCCAACCTGATCTTGAATGTTTTCAGTGATGTGGCGTCTCCCACCTCCCTAGGCAGCCTACTCAAGTGTTTCACCACCCTCATCATAAAAAACTTCTTCCTTATTTTTAGTCTGGATCTACTATCTGCTAGTTTAAATCCATTACCCCTTGTCCTGTCTCAATGGTGCTCAAAGTGCAGTGTCAGCTGGAGAAATCTGAAGTAGGTTTTTCTTTGCATCCCAATGGTTTTGTCTCATACTAGCTCAGTTTAGACATTAAAACCCCCAAAACCTGGACTGGAGGCTGGCTTCTGAAAGTCAAGGTGTGTTTTCTGGCTTGTACATGGAAACCCAGTAGTAAAGATTTGGCAGCTTTTTGGTGGCTGTTTTTTTTTTCTAGCTACTTGTAAGCATTGAAGAAGGAGAGCAGTCGGACTGTGAAAGGTGGGTTGTATGTGCAGTTTTCTAAAGGTCTCTTCTGTAGTGGTGACTTGATATGCAAGTCTAAAGCCATAAGGATTTCTTCTCTGCTGGCTCATCGAGCTGGAGGTCACCAGCAGCAAACATACACTTTGTTGTTGCCCCCCAGTTCTTTGTTTCTGTCTGGGCTAAAGCCAGCCTCCTGGAATGGCTTCACTTGTTTCGCTTTTGAGGCCTCAAATGGTGGCACATCTGCTGCATTTCATGGTGCAGTACTGCAATAGTTAATAGCGAGTATGTTGAGGGAGAAAATCCAACACCTTTGGAATTCAGCTTGCAGAATTCACAGTATAACAATAGATGGGGTCCTACCAAGTTCTCTAGAAGATGTCTGCGAAGGAACTGCCAAGAACAACATTCTGCTGCTGTGAAGCATAGCATATCTGATGCATATTGGGTTTCAACCTGTTGCGTGGCCTCTTTCTCAATAAAACAGGAACATCCTGGAATTAAATTTAGATTAGATTAATTCTGAATGCCACCTCCCTCTTATTTAATTACCTGTATTAGAAGTATGTTGCTCTAGACAGAAGAGAAGAAAGGAAATAATGGAATATTAAAACATGTAAAGGAATAGTAGGAATGAAGAACTTTTCAACTGCAAGTATGATTTTGCAATATGACATGTGGTGTCAGAGAATTAAAGAACATACGCAGAACTCTTAAGCATGACCTTTAAAATAGCTAATGCATGCAGTTGGAAAATGCCCAGGAAAGTCTGGAAACGGAGGTATCATAGAAGTTGTTTCTCTGGATTTGTCTGGTGGCTGCTCATTTTTGGCGTCGCAAAAGGAAACCTGAGCATTGCTCTACTAAAACATTTCTAAGGCCTTTTTCCACTGTGGGTTCTCTGGCATGCAGTAAAGGAAATGTCCTTGTTTCGGCTGGGGAAGAGTTAACTTTCTTGTTAATATCTCCTCCACTTCTGTGTTTTGGATTTAGTAGGAGAAAATTGTTGGTAACACTGAGGATTTAGTTGTGCTAGTGTTGCTTTGTTACTTAGTTGCCAGTTGGAGTTAAACTGCAACAGCAAGTTCATATTGCAACACCTCCTAGACCAGGACAACTCCAATTTTCTCCTTTCCATGGCCTCTAAGTCTCATGAAACTTAATTTCCTTTGTTGTGCTTGGCTGAAGTTGGCCCATGGGTTCAAAAGCAAATGCTTTCATCTTGCACAAAGTTTTGGTTTGTAAGATTGTGCTTTTCTAGAGGAAAGCAGGCTAAAGAACGCAAAGCCTGGATGTTTATTGACTCCTCCCTGCTCGAAGGTTCATAGTTCAGGGTTAGGGATTGCTTTGACTTTTTGGCCTCGCTGGTTATTGTGGGGAAAGCTGGTCTTTGCTCTGCTGCATTTTGGCTCAACGTCCTCGGAGTTTCGTGTGCTTGGATCCTGTCTGTCTGTGCTGCTGCTGCGCTGGATGATGGATTTGAGCAGTCCTGCCTTGGCTGAGAAATGCCAGCAGGTTGTGCTGCGGGGCTCCAGAAGAGCTTGTCTGTTCAGCCTCCTGGCAGGGAAACCCCAAAGGATTTGGGAAAAAGAGTCTCCGCCTGATCTGGGGCTTCCTGGTTAGCCCTGGGTGATGTTCAACTTTTGCTTTGGCTGAAGTTATGTTTGAATTACGATGTATGTTTGACGGAAAGGTCCTTTGCAAGCACGCAGAACTTGCCCAACATCCTGCTGGTCCCAATTAAAAAGGCTAAAGCTGTTTGGACTGGTTTGTACAATCTGTTTGAAAAAGCAAACGAATAACTTGTCTTCATGAAAAGTGGCTAAATGTTTTAACTCTTTCATGCTCAGACAGGTGAAATCAATTACGCTGGTTTGCAGGTCATGGACTTTTGCAAGTTGTTCCTGTTCTTTACTGCATGAAGATGACACAGCCAAAGCTTGTGAGTGTAAATACTGTTACATCTTCCATATAACTCTTATAACACTAAGGAATGGAGAAGAAAGGAGGAGGGATTTATGCAGCTGGAAAATGCTCACATTTAGAAGTGACTATTCATGGCTAGTTAAAAAAAAATAAATCCAGATTTTACCGAATTCTGTTGTTGAATTAATCATAAATTCTGCTCTCAACTCTTGAGATTACAGCAACTGTTGTAGATTAAAAAGTGAGAATTTTCAAAAGTACTGAAAATCCCAGTGTTATGGTGTGATTTCTCTAAGTGCTACACCCACTACAGGCATTTTTCTGAGCAACTTTGCTTATCCTTGGTTAATGCAGTTAAGCTGAAGGCAGCAGCTGAATAATGATTAATGTAAGCTGTACCATGGGGCAGAAATTCCCATGCTCTTGGGAAAATGAGACACCTCTTATTGCAGTAGGGGAATGGGAAGGTGCACAGTGGCTGACAGGTGGTCCTGCATCCTTGAGGCATCAGGCAATTGTATGAATATCCTTGGTATGGTGTGGCACCTTGTGTGATCCAGGTGATGCCAGCGAGCAGGTGAGCCTGTAAAGTACCAGAAAAGGGAATTTGCACAGGGAGGGAACTTTGCTGATATTGGTGCACAGGGCAGTTCTGTTAGGGAGCAGCTGAAATCCTTGCTGATGACGTTTATCAGAACTAGGTAAAGCCTCGTATGTAGGTATGTGCTAATATGGCCATTGAGGGTACACTGGGTAAATTGAAGAGATGTCTCGTCTGGGTGAACGTGCTGTGTACTTCTGACCAGCTCAGTAACGGGCACCTGTTGCTGGTAGAAGATGGCTCCAAACTGATTCCTCCTGCATGCATCCTGGTGAATATTTCCAGCAGTGAGAGATCAGCAGAAGCGCTGTGTGCTACAAGCCCATGTGTACAAGTTCCAGGCAGAAAGGCCCTCTGATCTGTGGGACAAAAGCAAACTCTCCTATCTCATTCTCCTGATTGCTGGCTCAGGGTGTATTGCAAAGGTGTTGTAAGAGCCAGGTGTTGTAAGAAGGCCAGTTGTTTTTGGCTTTTCTTCTGATTTGTTGATTTTTGCGTATGCCTACATGTCTTCAGTATTTAGACTGAAGTAGTATTGGACTAAAGATCTTCAGAAAACCACGAGCATCCCTCGTAATGGCACCCTGGAGTGGGTCAATTTTCACTGGAACTTTCCCCAAGGCTTGGTCCCTAGCTGGGGCTGGAGTCCCCAGCATCTCACAGAAGTTCCTGTGATCCAGAACTGCCTTGGGAATTTCTGTGGAAAGTTTTATGCTTTTCATCCTACTTCAGTTTGCAAGAAATAGAGAGACTCTTTTACAGAAAAGAGCATTCTCATACCTCAGCAGTTTGTGACATGCAGTGAGCATCCCACTTTGAAGGAAATGGTGAGCCTCATGAACATGGTCTCCATGCCTCTCCTGAATCAGACACAGTCTTGGGGTCTGTTTGTAGCCAAACATAAAGCTTTTTCAAAAGATGATCTCATCCATTGAAAATCACATCCATGTGAACTCAAGCAGGAAGGGGAGCAGTGGCTGAAAGGGATGGAATGCTCCACGTGGGCAGCAGATGCACTTGGCTTGCTCTGGGACAACCCATGTGGTTTTTTCCAACTGTGAACCTTGGTTCTGCCATCAGCGTGTGCGAGGGTTGGTAGAGTGTACGTTTTGTTGAATGTTTGCAGTTTTGTTAGACAGTGGGAAATTCTGGAAAATGTTAGTGAGAGCTGTCAAACTGTGTGATGATCTCCCAAGGGAAGGAGTAGCAGCCCTACAGGACTTCAAATCCTTGCAGGCTGATGTAGCACAGGAAAAATCCAGGGGATGAAAAGGATGACCTGAGAACTCCGCTGTGAAGAAGTAACAAATGATGCAAACTGTGTGTGTACTAAAGTTTTAGGAAGAACACAAAGAACAGTCAATCCTTAATTGGGCTGGGCTATTAGTCTTCATGCTTCCAGGTGTACAGGATTGCTGGCCAGATGAAGGAGAAGTATACCTTTGCATGCATTTGTACAGAACTGTCTGCAGAGGGAATTAAAAGCCGGAATAGAAGCATTCTTTGAGGTATGTGATGTTTGTGCTGAAGAGATGTTGTTACCCCATTGACTCAAATTGCTAGCAGAAAATACTAGGCTTAGCAGATCCATGCAGCAGGGTCATGGAGACAATTCCTGGCCACAGGACTGTGTAAAAATTTGCTGCATTACTGTGTCCTTTTCCTAACTTAGCTTTAAAGCTCTTCTGATACCTCTCACTAAGGAGAGAGCACTGCAGCAGCAAGGTGGGATTGCCTCATGTCCCCAGTGCCATGGGTGGATGCCCACTGCGGCTGCTCCATCCCCCCCACAACGTGTATGTGTTCATGGGGGCATGTGTTTGTCTAGGAACTGTTGTCCCACAACAGCTTTGAAGTGTATATACTTCACCCTTTGCCCACACAGATATCACTGCTCTTTTCGAAGGAAAATGCAAGACTTGCCCTGTAAAAAAAGAAAAAGGCATAT
This sequence comes from Oxyruncus cristatus, assembly GCA_013399855.1. NCBI lineage: Eukaryota > Metazoa > Chordata > Aves > Passeriformes > Cotingidae > Oxyruncus > Oxyruncus cristatus. The sequence goes on from VXAY01003407.1 coordinate 1,341,162, forward strand.
GTGAGATACCTCTTCCACATCTCTGAATCGGGCTCCAGCCCCGAACTGTGAGGTTTAGTCTTCTTTCATGTCTTGCCGTTTCCTGCCGAAAGTGACCGCAAGGTGCCATGGGGAGGCTAATTCTTATTCTGAGATTTATTACACCGCAAATCCCCCTTTAGCCCTGCTAATTAAATCTAAGCTCCACTTATCAAACGACAGCGTACCTTTCTCAGGGCCACAGATGCCATGTGGTATCTGGTTGTTCTTTCTCCATGGGTTTCCTGGTCATTCCAGTGGGTTGAGGAGGTCATAATATAGATGAGACTAATAACAAACCTGCACTAAAAGCAGAGGAAGTCTAAACCCCAAGCAAAGCAAGCAGGGCCAATTTTAATCACAATGTGCTCATTAATTGAAACCTGGGCTGGAGCTAACCTGCCTGCCTTGTGTTACTGTGTGGGTTGGTTGGGGATGCAGCCTGCATTATTAACCTACTGCTATAATATTTACACAAATAAAGTGGGCCTCTAACAATGAGAATGATTTTCTGTGCAACATTTTGGCTTCGGCCACCTATGTACCCTGGGAGAGAGGAGATCACATGAGGGCTGACATGGGTCCTTTTGCAAGTTTCTTGTGCTCCTGACAGGTTAAGAGTCACTAGGTAGAAGACAAGAGTACCTCTGGGGAAGGTGGATTTTAAACCATCTCACCTTGTTCTGCTATAGCTGTAGCAGCCTTGTTGAAGGCTTTTTTCAGTGCAAATCCCTCTCATTGTGCACTTATGTAGGCTTATCTTTAACAACTGGCTTTGAATTGCACTGCTGGAGCTGGGCAAGGGTGTGGGACAGATGGATCAACCTGTGCTGCAAGTTGAGGTGGGGCTGAGGTGCCAAGGCAGGTCACTGGAAGACTGAGACAGCCTCTTTTTTTTTTTTTCCTCCAAGGTTTCCAGTATGCCTGGCCAATACATTTTAGCTACAGCTGTCACTTAATGGGGTTGTGCTGTGGCATCACCTATTTGAGCCAGCAGAACCTGGAGAGAAGGGGGGTCTTCAGAGGAAGGTCATGCTAGTAAGGTCTCTGAACCGATTTGCTGCAACCTCTTGGGCAAATGAAGACTCTGAGTGCTGATTCTATTGGGACCTCCTGAGGTGCCTTGTTATTCATTGGATCTGGACCACAAGCAGAAGGTTTTCCCAGCACAGCTGCTGCTCAGCCCCAAGCAGGGGTGAGCAGTGGCTGCCCTAGTCAAGCAGCAGCTGTTTTGTGTTATGGAGCCTGATAACAACTTCCTCTTCCCCATGTGTCTGCTGGTGGCCCTTGTGGGGCCATAGCTACTGCCTGTCCTTGGCACTGCTCTCTGGGTGATCTGTGTGTGCAGGCAGCAGAAGGGAGGTCACTGGTTTTCTAGCTTTAGTGTCAGGGTAGGCTTTCTCCTGTTGGCTCAGAAGAGAAGGGGCTAGGAGAAATGAAAATGAGCTGAGGGGCTGCTGCTGCTTGCTTTTGGGCCAGCTGTTCTTGCTCTGTGTCTCCCACAGCTGCATTCACCAGGGCAGAAAAGAGGAGTGTTCAGCAAGCTACAGTAGAAGTAAAAAGCAGGAAGAAGAGAAGAGAGGTCCTTGAAGTTTCATATCAGGTACCCTGTCTGTTGAACTTTGGCTGCCTGCTCAGGAAGAGTGGCATGTCCTTGCATGGACAGGCTGATGAAGAGCTCCAGGTTCTCTTGCTTGTGAGACTGACTGGAGGCATGATCTTGGACAGCTGGCAAAGGAGCAGCTGTGGGATGGGTGAGAGCACGGAGGGGCGAGTGGCTGCACCTTGTTTATCCCAGATAGAGTGTTGAATGACCAAACACATTGGTGAACCTCCCTTCCTGATGGCACATTTGCCAGGATGTGGTGCTTGACGTTGTTGCCCGTTTAGGAGGTTTAGGTGTGCCTGAAATTGTCACCAGTAAGCTGTGCCAAGATACAGAGAATGTAGGCTACTTGAAGCCAGAGGAGATGACCCCACTGGCTTGGTGAGTTGGAACCAGGGCCACAGAGTCACTTAGTCTCTACAGTCTTTCAACATGTTGTGTTAGTGGCACTGACAGTTTTCTCTAGTGCAGGTGCCTGAAAATGGGTGACGAGTGAATTCAGATGACAAGAGCCAGCCTTGCTGCTCATGCTCTGAAACACCTTACTGGTGGGGTCCATTCTCCATCCTTCTGTGGCTACCACACAAAGGCCAGAGGTATTTTAGATTTGGGAACAGAAGAGTAAGAGATGCTTCCTTAATGTTGCTCTTTGTGAATTAGCTGATACAAGAATGTGCTACAAAGTATTTAGCCTTCACATAAAAGAGAGGCTGGTCAGCTTTACTTATTTTTACAATGTGGGGTTTATTAGTTGAAGTTTAATTATTTAAAGTATTTTAGTCGTGCTCCTCATTGCATTAGGCTGGAAGCACACGTAATTGAGATACTGCCCAGGGCTTAAAGAGCTTGTTCTCTATACAGACTACACATCTTTGGGGTACAAAAGACAGTGAATGCAGAGAAGTGGCAGCTGACTTAGGGAAGGAGAGGCGAAGAGTGGTGAAGTCAAGAGAAGTGCCTGGACTTCTGGTTTCCAGTTTCCTACTTCCTATCCCTGACGCTACGGTTTCTGCTGTTTCAACACAAGAAGAAGGATCCATGGTAAGGGGGGAAGGAAACAGAAGTTATTCTGCTCTAGAGGTAGTGTCAGTTCTGCTTTGAAGCTTTCCATGAGGCATTGGCTCTCTGTCAGAGATGTCAACTCCAGACAAAACTGTTCAGGACATTTCCTCAGTGTGCTGCACTGCAGCAGTCCACACTGGCTGTAGAGCTGAGCAGACAGTCAGGGTGGTTTGGAGGAGAAACAACTGCCTGCCAGGAAACATGCCTTCATTTATTGTCAGACCAGGAGAAAATGTTTACAGGGCTGCAGTTGCTTTGCATGGGTATTTCAAGTTGCAGGAGACAAAACATGGTACCAAGGCTCAGCATGCCTTGAAAGATCCAGAGATGGTCTGCTGACTACAAGGTCCTAAAAACCATGGATTTTCATAAAGATCTATTTCTAGCCTTCTCTGGGATGTAGGTAGCCATGGCAAAAAAAGGGGACTTTTCATTGTCTGCTATCCCCTGTCCTTCTGCTAGCTGGATAAGAGTCCTGTGTTGGACTTGTGTCTTCAAGCTGCTGCTCTGTCAGCTACAGGCCCAGTTTGAGGTGTCACTTCACCAGGTGTTTGTTCCCCAGGGGTTGCTGCATCATCTGTGGTGTACTGATTCAGCTATTTCTTCTACTCTGCTCTATAGTGAATTAACAGCATGGCTTGTTACGGGTGGGTCTTGCTTGCTTTTTTACTTTTTCAAACAATTATCAGGAACAGATTTTTCTCCAGGATCATCTTCCTCTCTTCAGATGTTGGATGCAACACTTCCTTTAAATTGCCTTCATTTGACCTGAAGAACAGGCTCTGAAAAGGTATTTTGTAGCATTCAAGGGCCAGCTAATTTGAGATGTGTTTTCACTGGAAAACTAACAAGTGCATTTCTGAGCCAACTCTAAGGTTCTCTTTTCTTGGTAAAGTGCTGGATTGCTCAAGACAAGGTGACAGAATATTTGTTTTAACTCTTAAATCATGGCAATGGTTGTATTTACCCTCGCCTACTCACTGCCTTAAAACTGAAAAACAGCTGAACCAAACTTTCCTAAGTGTTTTCTGGCAAAAACCAGAAGGGCAAAATTCCACCTAAAAAGGTTGAAGTTGCTTACAACTGAAAAAAGCCATTTGGAAATAGAAATGAGAGTTGTCCATATGTGCTTCTCTTCTAATATTAATAGTAATAAGAGTGCTAGATGGCCAAGGAGCATTTTATAGGTATTTCAGGTACCTAAGAAGATGCCAAAAATCTGTCATGTTGACAGGTCTTAACAGTATATGGCAGCATCGCACAACAGCTCTTCAGAAGTGGAGAAAACTGGTTCCTGGTGAAAATTGAATTAAGTGAAGGGAACTCTAATTAGTCCAGCTGGATATGGCCTGGACAGAAAGATTTTTAAATCTGTGCTTACCGTGAGCTGTGTTAAGAGTGGTCTATTCTCCACTTTGCATCTCACGCAAAAAAAGGAATCTCTGAGAGCAGAGATTAGCTGGCACTATGGGAAGGTACAGAGTTCAGCCTGGGAAGGGAATAATCTAATAAAATTCAAATGCCACCTCTGGCAGCACAAGGCATTTTATTGGCAGCTGTTTATTCAAGTGTTGACTCAGCCTAGCTTTTGAGATCTAACAAGACTGAGAGCCCTAAGGGGTTATGGCTATGGGCATTAATAAAGCAATCTAATTAAGAGATAATTAAGTCACATTTATTAAATTCCTAATTAAGCAGCCAACTGTAAGTTTGTTAAGTGAGGAATGCTCAGTTGGAATTATTCGCTTTCCACACCCTAGTAAAAGGTTAAAATGGGTGGGGAAAAAAACACAACCGAACCCCCTCCCCCCTTCTGAAATATGATTTATATTTTAGGTGTGGTGCTTGTGGAGGAAGCAAAGACTTAAAGCCTCTGCTCTGCTGAGATGGAGGGAGATCATTTCCAGAAAGTTACCCTCCTCCTGGGAGTGTTTGCACAGTGGGAATGGATGTGTCTGCATGGGTGCTGCTCCTTGGGAACAAGAGAAATGCAAATCTGGACATGGGAAGGCACCTCTGTTTGTCTTCCCGGTGTCTTAAGCAGCCCGAGTTAAACTCGGCTCTACTGTGAACTCGTGGCCTCCAGTCTTAACTAGGACCACGACCAGACCTGAACTGCAGATTACAGTATCTGGCCAGAAAAAAAAAAGAGATGTGGAAAAGTAATATATTTTGCTACTTGTGTTTCACAGATGAGGAAAAATAGGACCAAAGAGGTACTGATGACATACCTAAGATGACCTAGGGAGACCATGATTGAAAACTTAATTGAAGGCCTCTGAGCAACGTCCCTTAAACAACATATGTTCCCTCTGCACTGTGAAGGCTTCTTTGTCCTCTGTATGGGACAGTTCTCTGCTCTTACTTTCCATTAGCTTCAGCTCTTTTTGCAGAATCCCTGACAGGTCAGTTATTTTTCTGCTATAAGTCAACAACGACAAAAAAACCTCCAGCTGAATTGATATTTACTGACTTGGGAACATGCGAATCCAGAAGAAAAATGCGCCAGTATTACCTTGGGTTTTTTGTTTTTCAATGCAAAGAGGAGGGTGACGGGAGAGGACTCGAGCAGTGCCCATGAACCTTGCACAGAGCTGGCGAGGGCATAGTGATACCAGTGGGTTTGGCCACACCTACGGGAGTGGATGGTAGGCAGCAGCATTTGGCCTGGGGCTCTAGGGCAGGCTTCTAGGTGGAGCTTAATAACCTTTCTTTCCTGCTCCTCCTAGCTACTGACAGCAGTCCTGGAAGCTGTTCTGGGTTACTAATTTGCCTCCCAAACTGTGTTCCTTTCCTGAAAACTCTTTTGGACCCTACCACTAAGGTAAATGTCTTGCCACAGGGTTTAGTTTCCCTGCCTTGTTTGAAGGGCTGGACACACTCATAGCAGTAGACAGCTGTTGTATTTGGACTGCTCATGGGCATCTCTGAGATTTAGTTTCTGTCATTTATCTGTCTGGTTCGAGCTCCTCTGTTTTCCAGAAAAAAGATGACAAAAATGCTGATGGAGTTACAGGAATGGTTAATAGTCTAGGGCACTGGCAGATGTCCAAGTTTACCAACTGCTAAACTGTGGCTCAGGGCAGTAAATTCCAGTCCAAGCTATTTAAACACCTGGCCTGTCTGGGAGAAATTGTTTCTTTCAGCAGTCCCAGAGCAGCAGTTGGAGTCAGGAATATGAGATTTCCAGATCAAATGAGGATTATTTTCCTTTCATTCACGCACCATGGCTGGAGATCATATCCTGGGCTAGCATGGATCAAAATAGTGACTGAGGGATAAAAGTGTTAGGCATGTATGTACACAGCAATACCCAGTTTATGAATAGTTTGCACTCCTCTTTTGTCCCTTCAGCCTTTCCTGGTGCCTCTCTGTTTGCCTCCTACTCTGCTATGGATTCCTCAGTCTATAACAGGACCTCTAGCTTTAATGATATTTCAGCCAAATTTTTCAGCCAGAGCTGAGTCTGCTTCCTGCTGTCCCGTGTCCAATAAACTACAGTTGTCAAGATTCAGGCTTTCTTTGGCTTGCATAATTTTGAGAGGCCCCTTGCTTCTCACAGGCTGGGGTTTAAGGGCAGCAATATGCTCAAGGTGCTCCAAGGCTCTTAAACTCTTAGCAGCTCACAGAAGAGGGCTAGTGGTGTAGAGGGGCTTGTGTAGAGCAGGCTGAGCTCACCAATGTAGGACTTTGGACCAAGTTTCCACTTAGTTTTATCATTTTCAGAATCTTTAACCCTTCACCATTGTAAAGCATGCAGGTCAAAGGGGGTTGGTCATGCTGCTTTGTTTCACCTTGCCTAGCTCAGGCAGTCTCAGAGAAGATCTAGACTACAAGGTGAGTTGTAAAGATGACAATTGGACTCCATTATTTTAAAGGTCTTTTCCAACCTGCACAATTCTATCATTCTGTGATTAAATTCTGATGATGGAACAGAGGCACTGTGGTGTGGAACTGTTTATGCTGCTTCATCACTTATATCTAGCCCAGCTCTGGATTCAGCTTCAGACCTTCTTTAAGGAAAACAGGTCTGGTCAGATGAGCTGGGTGAGGGACAGGACCTGGAATCAGGGACTCAGAGCATGCATGACAGTTTCTGAAAGACTTTTGCTGGGGGATGGCTGGAGCTGGAGCTGTGTGGTGCCAGGTGTCACCCGTTTAGGGTGACAAAGCTTGAACTCAATATGTAGAGCTGGACTGTGCCTTAAAGCCATTCACTTCAAATAACTTCAGGTGTTCGAACCGTTACAGGGTGGATGAAGGTAGACAAGGAGGATGTTTCCTTTTGTCCTGCTCCTTTTGCTCTCACAAGTGGCAGGATTGTCGCTCAGAGCAGTACTTTCTCATGCATCTTGTGTCTAGGTCACATTAGTACTCCTAGTACCTGTTTTCATTTCAGTCAGGCAGGAAAGCAGCTAACACAGAGGTGAGATTTCAGATCTGACAGCTGTTCAGAGTTAGAAATTGTTATGAGGATACAAAGTGCCTGCAAAATGATCTGTTGGTCTGGCCTCCTCTCTTGAGCAAGGTCCACAGTTTGATGGGAAGGGATGGCCTTGGGCAGCAGGCAGGGCTGTTTTTGAAACACTAGGAATACTATCCAACACTGAAGCCTTCCTTCTTGTGGACTTGAATTTGCTGATCTGAATTTGCACTTGCAGAAGCTTAGGGATGCTTGTAATTTTGTACTTTTAAATCCAGAAATACATATTCACAAACACACACTAATAATGTGTTTCTTCCCCCTCACCCCCCACCCCGTTTTTTTTTTTTTTTTTTATTTGTTTGGTTTGCTTTCTCCATATGAATTCTGATTTATAATGATGCTCTTTCTGGTTATTAAGTCTCCTTTTCTCTACACCCTTCCTCATGCCTCTTTCGTAGACTAAGCCAAAACTATTTGTCTGCCACAAGCAATCGATGCCAGATTCGTTGTGTGGGCAGGACTAAGAGTGAGGGATAACAAAATAGAGAAAAATTGATGCTTCACTAAAAATAGACCTGCTGCAGAAGGTGGAAACTGTTTCCTCATGTTGAAGCTAAATGATAATTAATTGAGCAATTGGGATGAATTTGGAAAATGGTTCTTGGTAAACCACATCCTTCCTGTGCTCAGTACAGAGGCAGAGGATGATACAGATTTGAAGCAAGCGCCGCAGTGGTGAGAGGGCTGGTTTTGTTGTCCTTTGGCTTTGTTGTAAGTAGCTAGAGCATTATCATCCAGGGTGATGAGGGCAGTTCTCGAGATCTTCCTTTCTGAATGAGCAGGAATCTGTCAGTCTCAAGTGAAGCAGGCAAACTTTGCGGAGAGAGGGGACATGACAATGTTTCTTTCTTGCTTGTCTGTTTTCCCCCTGCACTTTGCCTGTCACACCCACAGTTTTGGGGGTCTGTCACTTGCCATGACCATCAGTGCCAAACACTGTTTTGGTGAGGGCATCCACACTGTCATATAGCAAACACTACTGATCTGGTCCAGTGCCGCTGAAAGTAATTTAGACTTAATTCAGTGTTTTGCATTCTGGATCAAGCTCTGAGACTTAATCCAGCTATTTTATTGTACAAAATTTAATCTGTTGTCCTGTAAACCATGCTCTCTGCCACATCAAACCAAAATGATGTTTTCATCATTTTAATACATCAGATTATAGCAGCAAATTCCCAAGGTAGCACCTGCTGTTTTGTTATAGCTAATAGATTGTTACCTACGAGCACCATGGTTGCCAGCACAGGAAGAAACGTGTGTCAGAAATGAGCCATTCCTGATGCTGGGAAACTGGAGGTGGCTGAAGGACAGGGAGAATGCCCAGCCAAGTCTGGTGCACTCTTCTTAAAAGGCAATTTGCAGTGAGAGCAAGGGAGAAACTATATAAAAAGTTCTGAGATAAAGTTAGAAATGTGTACTCCTTTGCTAGTCAGGATACCACATCAGGATATTGAATCAAGCTCTAGGATCCCTAATATAGGAAAGACTTGCTGGAATGGGTCCAAAGGAGAGCCACAAAAATGATCAGAGGACTGGATCACCTCTCCTATGAGAAAAGGCTGAGAGAGTTGGGGTTGTTCAGCCTGGAGAAGGCTCTGGGGAGACCTTATTGTGGTCTTTCAATATTAAAAGGGGGCTTCTAAGAGAGATGGGGACAGAGGGTGTAGTAGGGCCTGTTGCAGTAGGACAAGGGGCGATGGTTTTAAGCTAAAAGAGGGTGGGTTTAGATTATGGATATTAGGAAAAAATTCTTTAATTTAGGGGTGGTGAGGTACTATAAGTTGCCCAGAGATGCCCCATCCCTGGAAGCATTCAAGGCCAAGCTGGATAGGGCTTTGAGCAACCTGACCCAGTGGAAGTTGTCCACGCACATGACAAGGTGATTGGAACTAGATGATGTTTAAGGTCTTTTCCAACCCAACCCCAACCCATTCTATAATTACAGTATGTGACCACTTGTGGTTATTATATCTTGTCAGTGGTAATGGCAGGCCCTCTACTTTGAGAAGTACATGCATCTAAACGTGTCAAATCACGCCTTAATCTTCCATTCAGAAGCTTAGAGGAAAACCATGTCCCACTGAAACCAGCAGACGAACCAGTCACTACTTGAATAATTCATTTCCTATGATTATTCCAGTGATGTCCACTGATGACAAATGAGGCAGAGGACTCTTAATGAGGGTAGTAGTTAAGTGTCTATAAATTCAATGAAACCCCTGGGAAGACAGAAGTGAGAAGCACAGATTTGTGCCCTAACGAGGGAGGAGACCAGCAGAACTCAGCCGTGACACTGTCCCAGTATCTGTTTTGCCAAACCACTATGATGTGGGCTGGCCAGCAAGTACATGTGCTAGACAGATGGTCAGCCTACGCACAGTTCTTGACCAGCAGCAAAGCATTATTTTTTGCCTGGTGGGCAAGACACAGGGGAGCTGAAGGATTTCTAACTATGGAGGTGTCACAGCGAACACTGGACATATATCAGTGGAAAGAGAGTTGTATCAATCCTGCTTTTACAAGAGCAACTTAGCATAATCCATGCAGATTTTCATCCTCTCCTACTGATGAGTCTTTATCCAATGGGCTGCAACAATTGTTTTGAATATTTTTACAAAGCTGTAGGAATGCCAACTTGGTAAAACATATCACTTTCTAAGGGCAGCTCTGACTCCCTTTGTGTATTGCCTGGTCTACACTTTGTGTTCTTTAGTCTTCACTAATTTTGATCTTGGCATCTTGAATCCATGGGAGTCCTAGACACGCAGACTGGAAAAGATCTGATAAAATCATGTAATCCTCCCTATGACCAGAGGTAATATTAACATATCTAAACCATACTGTAGACTGTATCTAGAGATCTTGACAATGATTTGTTTACACCTGTTCCTCAAGATCCTGCATGAAGAGGATTCTATATCAGTTGTCTAGTATAATGCTTAACTAACTTCATAATTGTGAAATTTTACTGTAATGGTTAACTTAAATCTTATTTATTATAAATATAACCTTTTGTATTTTTTTCCAGGCAGAGAACAGTTTTAAAAGTTTGTATTTAAAGTGTTTTGCCATATAGTCCTCATCTTCTTCCCTGTGAGGCAAAAAAAAAAAAGTATGTTCTTTCTAACTTTTCTCTTTATCATAAATCCAAACTATTAATACTGTTCATTTCCTTCAACTGGATCCTATTTTGGGTGAGAGAGATTTGAAGGATCTCTACCTGCTAAGGTAGAGATCTATGATTGTAGAAAACCGCTTTAATACCCACTCAGACAAAACAGTGTCAGGTGCCTCATATGTCCAGTAATGGATAGGGAAAATATAAAAATTGGGGTAGGCTCTACTTCATAAGGCACATTCATCTTTCAGCAATCAGTGGTTTAAAAACTTCCTGAACTGGAGGTTACATCTCTATCATCACATTTAATAGACCTTGATGGACTAATTCTATTGACTGAAAAACGGATTAGACAAATTTTATGGTTAATCTTCAAAGCATCTGGTGACACTGGGTTCCTCAATTTATGTGCTATCCACATGAAAAACATATTTCCCACAGCTTGTCGCAGACAAGTTTGCCTGGCAGCTTAACCACTGCTCCCATCCCCTTTATCCCCCATTAGTTTTTTACATTCTGAGAAATAGCAAGTGTTGTCCATATCATTCATGTTTGCATAGACCAGTGGCTGTATGTCTGGGGTTTTTTCTAGAACCAAATGTATGTTCCTCCTCAAGTCTTAGAATAAGATTGACCTTCTCTAGACCAATTATGACAACTGGTCAGCACTCCTGGCTCTTGTTCAGTTTGTGGTTTAGTCTGAGTCCTGACCACTTCAGTACCTTGCCTAGTCAGTTGTTCCCCTTTTTGAATAATTGTGCTTGATTTATTATTTCTCCTCTGCCTCTTTAGGGTAGCCTCTCACAGTTTTCAGAACTTTGTTTTTCATGGTGCAGGCATTTGTCCTGCTGGTGGAGACGACTGGAAGCAGTACTGTGAGTCTTCATCAAGGGCAGAGCCCTGTTCCCCAGCACCAAAACTCTGTCTCACATGACAGTTTCCTCTGGAGTTGTCTACTTCTGCTTGGAGTTGTCCTGTATCTTTGTCTGCTGGAACAGAAGCAGCAGCCTGTGTTCACCAAGAGTCTAAACTGACTCGTTTCATCTGTGCCAGGGAATAAGAGCATGGACAGTTACTGCAGATTAGATGTCACACAGGCCATGAACTTTGAAAAGTTATTATTGGCCCTGGTAGACTGAGAACTACTTTCATTCACTTTGATTGGTGGTTCTACAAGAGAAAGTAAATATTAAATGCCTGGTCCCTGGCCAAATTAGTCTGCCAGTTGTTCCATCACATGTGGTGTTTCACCTTAACAGTTCCATCCAGCTAAACAAATAAGATGATCACTTAAGGATGAGTAGATGTGCTGCAAAATGTAACCCCTAATGACAACAAAAAAATAAATAACAAAAAAAAATTTGGAAATTTGTGTTTTCCTGAAAGCTTAGGGAGGAGGTAATGCATAAATTTGAGTATTGCATTATAAATCACTTAAATCCTCCATTACAAGGACTGGCTACCAGGAGCCAGTGACTGCTACCTTGGCACCTGGGCTGTTGGGTTCCAGCAATTGGCTGTGAGTCTGATAATCTGTCTCCTGGTACCAGCCTCAGCCTTGGTGTCCCTGCGCTATGCTGTGCCACCAGAGGAAGATGGAGGGCAAACTTCTCGATGAACCTCTTTTAGGCTCTCCAGCTTCTCTGCAAGCTTTCCAGGACACTTCTGTATGGTGAGGGCTGCCCCTGTGTGCTGCCCTGAGAATGGATAGGTTCTGATACAGGTATTGTGTGTGTGTGTGTGTCTGCACATACTAAGTTATAAAGTTAGTTGACCTAAAATTATTACAGCTCCCAAAGGCCTACAACACAGGTTATTATATCTTTCCTCTCTACCACACACGACCTGAATTAATGGCTTTGGTTGCACTCTAGCACTTTGTGAAGGAGAGTTCTTGCATTTGAACACAGCAGCATGGCGGCAGTAGTTCAGAGGAATGTAACTTCTCTTTTTCTCCTTTTCTTTCTGAAAATGGGGGGTCTTTCTTATTCCTTCTGTGTGTTTTATTATTCACTCTTACTTGCACATATAATATATACATTTTTTAAAAATAGCAAAATGTCAAAATGTGGTCCAAATATTAGGAGGGATGGCTCTGGAGGGTTGTGGCTGGACTGAAGTGACCTGCAGGTTTAGCCCTGCTCTGGAAGGCTTAAGTGCTATAGCATTCTATGCCAGGACAAGCCCTGCTTCATAAATTATGGTTGGAACAACATGGTAAATATATTTTATGGGGGTTTATGATGTTTTAGAAAAGAGGTTGCACACTTTTTAGTTTTTAAGAGGGTAATGAAAGATCACAAAGCATACTATGACTACAGTTTGAAGTCACCAAACCTGTCCTTTTTATTTTTTCTTTTTCTTGTTGTCTTGACTGTTCCTTGACCCATTCTAAAAATTGCCTGGTGCAGGGAACTCATGAGGGCTGGGGAGTATCGCTGCACTGCACTCTGTAACCTCCATGTGTTCACATCATCCTTACACAGGCCTCCTTGCTCATTACTTCTTTTACTGCATTCACATTACTGAGGATGCTGTACTAAATTGCTGTACTTTATTCTGAGCTGTTTACCATCCCTGATTGTTCTGTTTCACTAATGTTATAGGTCTGATTCAGTAAAAAAAAGAGTTGCTGTACAGATGTCTCTAGAAATATCATGAAAAGATTTTGTTCCTCTTTCTACTTATTCTATATAACTCATCTCAGGAAAGTCATAGGCAATCTTCCAGAGAGTGCAGCTGGGTGCTGGAGATGACACATACAGAGAGATGTAAAAACCATACAGTGGCCCTGTACCTATATTAAAGGGCCATAAAGTTGTGTGTAACACAGGAAATCATAGACCAAATACTGGCAACCACATCCTATGTCGATTTCACTGAGATTGGCTTTGATTGCCAACTGGTGGCCAGAAACTGCCTCTGATTCAGTTATTCCCCAAGGCCACCCACCTGGTGGCTCAGAGGCACTGGAGTAGCCAGAGTGGTTGTGGCCACAGCAGTGCTCTAGCCAGAGGTCAAGTGAGCATCTCCTGCCAACACAGAAATGAGCTGTCCTGATCCCTTCTTATTGGTAGATTTGTTTTAGGTAAGAAATTAGGAATGCTCTGTGTGCTGCATTAATAAAATGTTGTCTGTGTTGATATACCTCTTTCTACTGGAAGAGTGCAGGTATTGGGGTTTGACAGTAATTTGTGAAAATCTGTTACGATGGTAGGTAGGAGGAAGTGTTTCCAAACCATCCCTCTGGGGACTTCTGCTAAGACTCATCAACTCACTGCAGTAAATTGGCCAAAGAAAAGACCTTGTTGGGAGGTGAAATGTGAAGTGCTTGTGAATGTGGCTGGCTTTGCCTTACTTAACAAAAATACAGCTGTCAGCACAAGCTGTAAGGAGTCCCATGAAGGCTGGTATTTGCTGCTTATGGCCCTCAGGTACTCCAGGGAGACTGATCTGCCTGGGATATCTAAGTGATTTTCTGGTCATCTGGAGCAAGGAGGATGTGGCAGGGAAATGATCTCTCTGAGGTACATGAACTATTGTGCAGCTAGACTGAGAAGGAGAATGAGATAAGAATTAAAAGGCAGGAAAGCTTGTTCTTTGGCTGTTGGGCTGACAGAAGACTTGCCTTCCTAAGCCTCAAGAATTCCAGTGTTATGAGAATACTGCCTGATTGTAGCTCAAAGGAGGAGAAGCCTTGAGGTGGTAGTCTTAATACATTCTGGCTATTCAAGAAATAATGTTCTTTATAAAGGTCTAGTGGAAGAAGAGGTTGGTTGCTTTTTGACTTCTCTTTTGCTTTGCTTTGCTCTCAGACTCTTGCTTGTATAACATTGGAACAAACATCGATAACTTAAATTGCTGGCCTGGAGCTCATACAACTGGCAAAAAATGGTCAGGAAAGAAAGTAAAATGGTACTGCTTTCCCCTGGCAGGTGACCACACCTTCCTCCTATCACTGAGGCTGTTGGTAGCTCAGGTTGCCTTTGTTCGCTAGATAGGAGGAGAATTGAGCGGCAAAAAGGCAGACAACACCTCAGCTTAACAGGAGCATGTTTTAAAGCTCAGTCTAAACTAAGGGATGAGCACAGCCTATGTAAGAAACCTTCTCTGCAAAAGGCTGCACAGATCTTGCCAGATACACAGCCCTGTACCTTCCTCACCATTCCCAGACTGCAGTCTGTGGCTGATAGGGTTGAATCATGCTCATGAGAAGGTTCTGCTAAGCTCCATCACCAACCTCATCCTTGGCAGTGACTGAGAAGAGCTGGAGGTGAGGAAGAGGAGCAGAATGGTAGTGTGTGTACCAGTTACTATCTATGAAAAGAGAGGAGGTGCAAAGCACCCCATTGGGTGTCCTAGAACCTATCTGAAACCCTATATGGCAGCTGAGGGCTGTGTGGGACTCAAGCTGGTTCATTCAGAGATCAGTCTGGTACTTAAAGCCACTTGTTAGCATCCATTGACATGTACTGCTGGTGCCTGAACTCCTCCTGTGTGTCTTGGCTGTGTCAATGGCTTGCATATGGCCATTTTTTCCTCTTGTGAGTAGCGAGAGTTACAGATGATCACTCACTGGGGTTCCTAGAGTGGTTCAGATCAATGCACCTTGTCCCCACCTTTCTCAGAGTGTAATTTACAAAAATAAATTTAATTGCTCTTGGGCCAGCACAGGCCAAGTTCCTAATGTGACTTTTCACAGTCAAACTGAAGGGGTAAAATGTTCATTGGTTCACAGTGGGCACCTATCCCTTTTCTTTGTATTGAAACCTAAACTGAATTACCCAGACTTCTTCAATTTGCAGAATTGGACCTGAAATATCCAGAGGCTTTACGTCTGAATTTTGCCATACTAGTTTCTGGTCAAAACCACCAGGAAATAGAATACAAATTAAAACATAAGAGAGGAGAGGTGTTCACTACCTGCCTGTTTTTAAACAGGGATCCACCTGGTGAGAAGGTCTTGTACAGTTCAGACAGATTCTTCTTGTGCCACGGTGATTTTCCTATCTCCACTTCAAACCACCCTCTGCAGGTTTTTTCAGAGAAGTAAGAACGTGCTACTTTGTTGCACAGAAGCTACTTATAGCAATGTTCATGGTGCTGGAGGGCTGTCAACTTTGCTAAGTGGTGGGGCAGGGGGGAAGCAGGGACTCGAGATAAGAATAGTAAGTGAAATCTTAAATTTGATGGGCCTGTCAAGGAGAAAATTACAGCTTGGAGGAGGAAAAGTGGTTGTGTTTTGAATTTTCTGTAGTAAATATAAAGTCTGGGGGTTTTGGCGGTGAGGAGGCAGTTCCACCAGGAATGTGTAAGGCTTTGTTTTGGACATGCCTGCCACAGCTGTTTTTCATTATAAGAGAGTAAGAGGAGGACTTGGTGACAAGGAAATCTTGTATACTATGGTAGAACTGGTGTAGAAGATGCAGGGAGGCAGACAGGGATAAGTGTAGAGGGAGAGAGGATAGAGCCTGGAGGACACTGGGAATCACTTAAACAGCCCAGGTGGCACCTGAATGAGTTTGGCATAAGGTTACCATTTCTTCCCTATCTCCACTGAAACAACAAATTGCTGACCTCACCTGGCAGTAACTGCAGTGCAGTTCCCATCTGTGCCAGGGGCTGGGTGCTTGTATTTTCATGGTCTGTGTTTAAGAATATGGTGCTTGCTTTTTAAATTATATTTTAAATTCTGCTCTCAGGCCAGCTTGAACTTGTACTGTGGAAGAAGTGCTAGTATTTATGGTCACCCTGCTGAGTTTGTAAAGATTTCTGCCAGAGGGAGTGGGGTGAAAGGGGAGGTGAGAGATGTGCAGAAGAGCTCTGCGAGTCCAACCTACAAATGTGTCAGCACGCAGCTATGCACCATCACCTGTTGTTCACAGAAGGCAAAAGGGTGAAATAACATGTCCAGGGCCAGCCAATAGGCTGTGGTCAAAGCACAGGCAGTGCAGCCACGTCTCAGCCCTTCCTTGGACTCTGCACTTCTCTGGATAAGCTGTACTAGTCATCCCCTGGTCCTCCATGTGGAGCATCAGCTTCTTTTTCTTCAGGATGTGTTCATGTAAACTGAATGCAATTTGAAATGAAAAAAGGAGAAATACACCTTTATCCTTTGCTTCCCAACCAGGTTACTGAGAAGGTTTGGTGCTGTACCAATAATACCACCAGTGATGCGTTTGGCCAAGGGAGGGTCTGGGGCACCAGAAATGGCAGTACTGCAGTCAAAGGATGTTCTGGTCTCGCTTTTGAGGCAAACTCTTGGTGCATTATCCTAGTGTTGGAACAAAGTTGTCCAGCAGGACTGACTGAGATACTCTATAACTGTGCGCTGTGCTGTACACCATTCCCCTGGATGGGACCCCTGCTTGGCAGATCCTGTGCAGCGGCTTCCCTGGATTTCACTCATGACCCAGATGTGAGCCACCCTTGCTTCATCAGGCATGGGCTCCTTAGGCTGTTGGAAGGACCATCCCCAGGGAAAAGGGGACATTTCCAGACAGCACATGTGTTAGTGGAGTGGGGTCAGCTATCTTAATGCTATGAATGCAAAGCAGCTGGGCTTGCATTTCTCAAGTGTGACTCCCAGGACCAGTCTGTCCATAGTTAGTGCACTGAGTTGTTTAAGATATTCAGTCCTTTATTTTGATGCTTATCTGACTGCCAGTCTCATTTAAATACCTGGTCTCAAGAATTGAATACTGAAGCACTTCTCAATGTTGCTCATTCAACGAGCAAGATCACTCTTTTAGCGTGGCTGTTAGGCTCTGGGTTGTAAGAAATCTAGCCTACAGCTACCTGGACAGATGAGAAAATGAAGCTGTTCTTCTTTGAATCTTTTACAACTGGAGTCTTCAGTGCCTAGTAAGAGAGAAGTTCTGTTTTTGAAATATTACCTAGATGTGGCACTCCCATAATGGATCTTGTCCTGTACAGATTTTCTGGTGTCTAAGAAGAGTTCAGGTCCTGCCTCTCCTTTCTCTCCTCAACTAGCCATCTATTATGAAACTTGTGCAAATTTGGTATCATTGAACCCTCTGTTCTATCAAGACTGACAAAGGGTTTAAAAAGCTTTCAGGAGAAAAAAGAAAATGATGGCACAGGTAATTCAAACATACAGTTCTGTTTCTTACCACTTATGGCCATTTAAGAGGGCCATGATGCTCCTTGGATTGTTTGTATAAGATATCAGGATGTTTCACTTTACTCTTCCTTGCTGCCCTCCCTGTATTTTAGAAAGAAGTGGTGAATGACTTTTGCTTCTTTTTGAAGTAAGACTCTTAGCAGTTATAATAGCCCACCATGCAGGCATACCATGTTATTTATGAGCTTAATCTTTGAATACAAAGCTGTTTGTTCCTACATCTTCCACAGTGGATTGTGCCCACAATTTTTAAGCTCTGCTAAAGTCCTTTTGGATGCTTTCTTACAGCTACAGAGCAAATATAGGAGAGTTCCTAGTGCAGACAGCAGGGAAACAAGAAAGTCAGAGCCAAAAGCAGTTCTGCTCCCTGTGGACACATTGGTGTGAAAATGGGAAGCAGGACAGCTAAGGACTAACCCAGGGCAGTGCAAGAAAGCCAGGCTGTTGACCACCTCTCCTACCAGGAGTCTGTTGTTGGATTCTTATGGCGCTATTACAGTGCCAAGAGCCTGGATCAGGGAAGTCATGGAGCCAAAGTAAATATTTAAGCAAAGGCTGATGAGCACAGACTGCCTGTCCAACATGGGTTTCTCAGAAATTTGAGTGCTAAGACCTCGAGTTTTTTTAATTTCTGCCATAACAAATAAATCAACTGCTCAGATGACCTCCTTCTTTCCTCTCTATTCCCCCATCCCTCCTATTCCAGCTTTTTTTTCTTTTTTTATTCCCTAGGTCCCAAGTCACAATTAATAATCACTTACAAGGGCTAAAAATAAAGGTGGGAGATGGGAATAAGTATTCTGCTTCTCACATTCAGATTCAATTTGGGTGGGAGCACAAGGTAAGCACTGGGCTTTGTGTCCTCACTCTTGGCAAAGACAGCCCAGAGAGGATGTGCCAGCCATGGTTTCAAAGGAGAAGGTGGTAATAAGGCATTGCTGAATTTCAGGAGAACAGCTTGAGAGCCTGGCTCTTGCTTTTCTAGGTCTCTCTTCCTGTTGGCTCCCCAAACAGTTTGCAGTACTCGAGAACAAGAGTAGGTCTGGCTTCTGCTTCCCAGTCAGTTGAAATGCCACAGGATGTGGCTTCTCTATTTTTCCTCTCTAGTCCTCTGGGAACAAAACCTTCAGTTCCAAATACAGACACTTCAGAGAGAAGGCATGGGCAGATTTCCCCACACTCACCTCTCTGAGCCAAGTGACTTGTGTTGTCTCCCTTTTTACCAAGCGGCACTACCCTGAGTCCTTGTCACAGCTTCTTGCTTAACTCATGTCGATTTGACTATCACTCGCCTTCTTTCAACTTCAAATTATTTACACACTAAGACATACCTTTTAGTTCAAAAACCAGGAGTCCTGATATTTTTTAGTAAGTAGACTCGTGGCCATATTTCAGCCTACACTTTTTAGAGGTCTGGAAATAAACATTTGTTTTTTCTCAAAGCCATGAGGCTTTTTAACCTGTTACAGCCTACACCTACTATTGCTCTCAGACACAGAGCCTTTATAGATGCTTTTTTGCCTGGCATGCCTTCCTGAGGTTGATTTCTTGATTTTCAGCCTTGGCAGATAAAGTGCAAGCGCTTTTGTTGCAAGTAGCCACTTTCCACTTTGGCTTGTTATTGCCCAATTGCCAAGAATCTTAATTCCTGTTGTGTTTTCTCTTTATTTCCATTTGGGTTTGGGTAGTTCCTGAGTTATGGTGTCTTCTCATAATAATAACAGATGTGAGCATGGCTTCTTTTGTGGCATAGACTGTACAGAGCAAGACAGTATTGCCCACTGTGCCCATTCATGTGAGCTGGCAGTCCATCATAAAAGTCCTTTAGTGCATAAAAGATAAAGACAGACTAATTTTCAAGTGAGAAATTTTTGCCTGCCTCACTGATGAACTGATGGGACTAGTGTGTAGCTGTTATGTAGTGTGCTTTACTGGGGGACTTGAACACATTTCAGAGGAAAGCAGGATTAACTCTTGCCCTTTTACAGGCGGGAAAACCAAAGCACATGGAAAAGTTATCCAGCAGATCAGGTGCTGAACTGAGAACATAACCAGAATACAAGTCTCCAGCCTCTCAGAGCATGCTCATTACACCTCCTCATGAGGGAAGACAGTCTCTATTTTCACTCCCTTTCTATCCAAATCTGCCTGCTGGTGTCAGATCTCCCATTATATGAACATTATGTGGGCTGGCAGGACCTCCCTGGCATTTCCCAGAACAGCTCTCCTGCAAGGCATACTTGAAGGCCTCACTGGTTTACGCATTGGTCCAAACTTGCTGGGGAGATCCGTGGGGCATGGGGAACCCTAGGACAGGCACTGCAAATCATGCTCTCTCTCAGCGTCCTGGCCCCATGAGGTAAGAGGAGTCTTGAGAGCAGGAAGTGGAAAAACAGGACCAGATCACCTCCAGCAAGTCTGAGGTCACTTGGGAGAGGTAAAAGGGGGCTCTCTGGTCATGGGGTGGGTACCTGTGTTTGGCCATTCTGGGGTGCTTACAGCTAAGAAAGATAATTCACAGAAATGGAGGAAATAAATAATGGAAAGCTTAAGTTGGGGAGTCTTGTTTTTTCTCACCCTTTCCCTTCCTCCCTTGAATCTCCATGTATAAGAGCTTCAGAAAACACTGAACAATTCTCTTTTATCTTACAGGACTTTTTAAGACTGTTGTCTTAGCTGTTGATTGTATTAGCTGTTGATATCGCACGCTTTCAAAATCTTCGGGTTTTTTTTCTTTTTTAGTGATGCCTGATATTATGAAAGTCAGCAGTTCAACAGCTTTATCTACTTTTATCTTAGGGTTTGGGTTTTTTTCTTGGTGACTATTTGAATATTTTCAGCCCAGGCAAGAGAGAGAAATTGGCCAATTTACAGTTCCGTTCATTAGCACTGCTCACCTCTCTATACTGTTGGGCATTCAGAAAACTATTGTAATTCTTTTGTAAAGAGCTGTTGAGATTAAGGTAAACAAGGGAGAAAAGAGAGCTCAAGAGGTCAGCAGCCACATTGCCCAGCCTCAGGACAGAACTGTGTGTACCATCCATCTGAGAAGTGCTTGTCATACTTGACCCCTTAAAATCTCTGCCAGGGCCGATTTCTCAATCTCCTTCAGTATCTATTCCAGCAATCCATAACATTGTAATGTTTTCCCTCATATGTAAGCCGGATCCCCATCTTGCTGCGATTTGATCCCTGCACTTCTTGTGCTGTTTACCAAGGGTATGGAAAGTAGTTTATTCCTTTTCTCTTTGCAGCAGCTATTACTGTTCTCATGTCTTTTCTCAGTCCTCCTTCCTTTAGGCTGCAATATTCTGATGAATCTTGCACTTACAGATGCAGTTTTACCACGAATATCACAGTCACTCTGTAATATTTTTATCCAGACCATATTTGTCCTAATTTGGTTTTGCCAAGATCAAGTGAAACACTGTTAAAACCCTCAGCAAAGTCATTGTATTATGGTTCCTTGTGCTTGCCTTGTCTCTCTCTGAGGTCTTTGTCATAAAAACATGCTTCATTGGAACTGTTTGTGACAGATATGGGTTGGATTTTACCTACCTCCAGAATACTGGGTAGATGCTCCCACACAGGTTGTTAGTTTTGTTTCTTCTTGGAATTGAAGTTAAATGAAACAAGTCTGACTCCTCCCTTTCTCATTTTCTAAGACAGACACTGTTTTTACAACTCTTTTGGAAACATGCTGGTCCTGTACCAGCTGTCAGATACCATTGCTGATGGCTTCAAGGGTTCTTCTAAATTTTCCTGGATTCATTTAATCCAACTAAACACTATATAGCTTATCTATTTTGTTCTGTATGAGTTCTAGCCTGAGGTTATCCCTGATATTGTTGATACTAATGTTAACTGCCTGATCTGTAGTGTTTTTTAATAGACACTGAAACAAAAAAATTCATTAAACACTTCCTGTGTGGTGATATCTAATAAGAGCTTTCAATGCCTCTTAATAGATCTGTCATCACTTGTTTTCCTTTTACTAGTACTGTACAAATGCAAGCTTTATCATCTTTTTGCTCTGTTAGTTGTATTTCATGGCCTCTCTGATTTTCATCTCTATACACCTGTACCAGCATTGCTTGTAATTTTTATTTCTTTTCTCAGAATGTACATGCTTCCTCTCCGTGGAGGAGGTTGCTGAAGAACCATAACATTTAGTCTCTTTCTCCGTGCCATTTCTACATTAGGATAGTTTGTGACTTAGGTATGCATTGGTTAAGGACTGGAGACTCCTGTGAACTCTTTTCCCCCACAGGATCTGAATTCTGTTCATTTAATTCCATGTTCAACAACTTATTTTGCTCTTCTTACTTCTTCCTCTCCTAAGACTCTAAGACTTAGTTTTCTCCTTCTCAACCAGTTTCCTTTCCTGCTTTTCTGTTTCAGTGCATTTCACTGCTGTCAGCATCGAATAGGGAGGACTTCGCTCCTCTGAGTGGTATCACAGATTTTGCATCTGCAGCATTTCTCCTTGCTGAACAACCTGTGGAGCATTCTTGTCTCAGTTCATCCCTTACTTCCCCTGACAACTACAGGTAACCATTGTTATGTTTTAGTTTGGCTAAAGATTTGTAATTTTGTTCCTAAATTGTTTTCTTATGGCCTTAATTTACCCCAACCATCTCTGCACTCTCCGTCAGATCTTATTCCAATTTACCAGCCACACTGAAGAGTTAAAATGCTTGTTTTACAAAATCCCTCAGGGAAGATAGCAGCAAAGAAAACTCAAAATGCTGGATGGGTGTGCAGTGGAGGGTGGTGAAAATCAGTAGAGCAAAGCTAACTTCGAGGCTAGCCTGTTTCTGAAGTCAGTAAACTGGAGATAGAGCTGTTACAAGTTTCTTGTGAATACCCCATTTTCATTTGGAGAGAAGAGGATGAAGACATTAACTCAGTCACATCCTCCTTGTCAGCAGGGTGTTCTACTGCATTGGCTGAAACAATTGTTTTCATCTCATAGAATTCCAACAAGTAACGAAACCTTAATCCTTCTGTTTCTGAAGCAGAACATCACGTGTTCTCTATTTTAATTGGATTGAGGCCATGCTGATACTTCATTAGTACAACTATTAGCCTTACATAAATTCTTGTGTGTAAGTTCTGATCTCCTGAATGCTGAATGGTGCTTCAGTGTCACACTCCTGTGCCTGTGTGTGTCTGCTGAATCATTCTGTCAAAATTCTTGTCTAATATGTATTTGTGTTGTGCAAATATTGTAATTTTGATGCATACACTTAGTATTGGAGGAAGATGGGTGAAGGAAAACTATAGAGTTCAGAATACGCCAAGTACCTGATCACAAAATGATCTTGGTTGGAAGGGGCCTTTTAAACATCTAGTCCAATGCTCCTGTAATGACCAGGGACATCTTCAACTAGGTTGCTCAGAGCCCTGTCCAACGTAGCCTTGAATATTTCCATGGATGAAACATCTGCCACCTCTCTGGACAGCCTGTTTCAGTGTTTCACACTCCCACAGTAAAAAAATTTTTACCATATATATAGTCTGAACCTACCCTCTTTTAGTTTAAAACCATTTCCTACAGCTCGCTATGCTACTTTTCCAGTAAATACCAGAGTGGTTGAAGTCCCCCTGGCAGGATGAGAGCCTTGACCCAGACTTTCAGCTTCTCTTCTGGACACTATAGGTTTGTAAGGTGCAAACTATGTGAAGAACTGAATAGATGCAGAAAATCCAGCCCCAAAACCAGTTTAAGATTTAATGTTTAGAGGGCAGGGAAGCTCACAGTAATAGTGGTGTTGTGTTTGCTTATTGCTGTGGATACAGTTCAACTTGGTCAGTTCTCCCATGCTGTTTGCAACACAAATTCAGCAGCCACCTGCTGGCACATGGGAGTTTGAAACTCAGATTAACCCTGAAGTGAGAACAGGTTTTTTAGTTCTCTATGACCAAAAGTTTGCTAACTTTATAATTAATCTTGGACTCCCTGTAACTGAAAATGGACATTCTTTAAATAGTGTTGACAGACCAATAGGAGCAATAGGTTCCCCATCACTAGACTCCTAACTTACTGTGAATTATGGCTCTCCCAGGAATAGCAGCAATCCTTATTATGTGAGTCCCTTATCACTGACCAGAGTTCCCACAAGCTGCTGACACAGCTCTGATTTGGTTCAGAGCGCTGTTTCTGGCAGGTCTACGTGCTTTGTCCAACAGGGCTGAGAGAGAAAAAACTAATTATTTAAAAATTCCAAATCGTGAAAAGTAACTCAATGACGAAAAACCCGCTGTGTTCCTCAGTGAGAAGTGCTACGGGAACTGGCTTTATGAAACCGTAGGTGTCGGCTCGGCTCCGTGAGGCTGCGGTTCCAGGAGTGCCGCTCACCAAGGCTGCCATCTGCAGGTTCCCATGCTCTGTGCCGGACCCTCAGGCGCACGTCGCGCTGCGGCACGGCCCGGGAAACAACTTCATTTGTCTGTACAGGTAGAGTTTCGCGCTTCTGCTTTGCCACATAGCAGACTCGGTATAGGCAGTGTGTGCCCGCAGCCCAGAAAGCCCGCGTGTGCCGGGCTGCATCCAAAGCAGCGTCACCAGCAGGTTGAGGGAGGGAATTGTGGCCCTCTACTCTGCTGTGGTGAGACCCCACCCGGAGTGATGTGTCCGGCTCTGGGGGCCCCAGCACAGGAAGTGCATGGACCTGGTGGAGCGAGTCCAGAGGAGGGCCACCAAAACGATTATAGGGATGGAGCACCTGTCCTACAAGGAAAGGCTGAGAGAATGTATTTTTTTCAGCCTGGAAAAGAGAAGGTTTAAGGGGCAACCTAGTTGTGGCTTTTCGGTATGTGAAGGATCCTACAAGAAAGACAGAGAGGGACTTTTCACAAGAGCATAGTGACAGGACAAGGGGGAATGGCTTCAAACTAAAAGGGAGTAGGTTTAGATTAGATACTAGGAAGAAATTCTTTATTGTGAGGGTGGTGAGTCAGCTGAGGAACAGGTTGCCCAGAGAAGCTGTGGATGCCCCATCCCTGGAAGTGTTCAAGACCAGACTGGATGGAGCTCTGAGCAACTTGGTCTAGTGGAAGGTGTCCCTGCCCATGGTAGGTGGGTTGGAACTACATGACCTTTAAGGTCCCTTCCAACCCAAACCATTCTATGATTCCATACATTCTTATTTGTTACAATGTGCAGAACAGGTACCGTTCAAGAGAATGTCGAATGCAATAAATCTCTGTGTGTATTGATGTCTATCAATACATAGATCTTACAGAAAACTTTATCAGGACATTTTTTCCCACAGTTACACTGGTCAGCAACTTTACCCCAGTAAAGTACAGTACCCCAGTACAGCTTTTTGTTTTTCCTCCCTTAACTTTCCTTCTACTTTCTCTGGCAGCCACCAGGAGCATGCAGTGTAATCCCAGCAAGAACCACTCCCAGTGCTGTCAGCAAGAAGAGGGCAGGTGGAATTAATGTAACTGCATTCAGGATTGGTTTCGACATCCACTGTTTTAATATCTAAATAGTCATGGCACTGAGCCATATCATAGGGCCTTTCCCACTGCGTACAGTAGAAAGATTCCCATCTTGCTGGGACAGAGCAAGTCTTGCCTGGCATTTTAACCACCCACAAATATTAGTCAGATGATAACTAGTCGAGCATGGCTTTACCCCTGCTTATAACATTTTTTGTCTTGAGCAGCTTTCAAACATAAAAGAAACTTCTTATGCTGAAAATGTCAAAAAAATCACCTCAGTCTGTGATCTTGCCTGCAATCTATTTAAGGGAGCACCTTACCACCAGGCTGCTCTGGTACTGTTGCTACATATTCCATATGGTTGATGCTTTTAATGGTGGAAGTAAGCTCTGTCAGTTAGGTAGGAATGAATATGACAGTCATGTTCTGGTGTAATGTACTACTATTTTATGTGTGTGTATCAACTGCAGTTGGTTGGGGTGTAAAGCGAGGCAGAACTTGGCAGTTATATGAATAAACACTGTGTTTATTCTTCCTTCAAAAAACTTCTTGGTGCTCTACTCAGTACCCAGATACCTGTGCAGTGCAGAGATGTTTGGAGCAGTGTAGGGGCATGTAAAAGTGCTACCCAAAATCACATCATTTTTCCATGCCCCATTCAGTAGCTGTTCTTGCATCCTCACTATCTTAGGGGTAGTTCTATCTAATTAATACTGAATTTGGAGAAGGCTTCTCATGTTACCCTTTTTCCTGTGTCCTTTAGGTCCCTGTAAGCTGTGGAGAAAGGGAAGTGCCTTTTTTTACAAACAGGCCTGCTTTGTTGGTTGCACAGATGTAGCTTAGGCTAGACAATGACTTTGCAGTCTAGGGAAAAAAGAAGGAGGAAGCAAAACATATTTTCTTGTTTTGTTCAGCTTTTTGTTCTTAATTCTCTGTAAGAAAAGTATTTCACAACATCCCTCTCTCTAAATGGGAGAGATATGGATCTGATGCAGAGAAGAGCAGGTGGAGAGAAGAGCAACCAGGCTGGTGAAGGGACTTGAGCACAAGTCCTGTGAGGAGAGGCTGAGGGAGCTGGGGTTGTTTAGCCTGGAGAAGAGGAGGCTCAGGGGAGACCTCATCGCTCTCTACAACTACCTGAGAGGAGGTTGTAGCCAGGTGAGGGTTGGTCTCTTCTCCCAGGTAACCAGCAGTAAGACAAGAGGGCATGGCCTTAAGCTGCGCCAGGAGAGGTTTAGGTTAGATATTAGAAAGAAATTCTTTCCAGAGAGGGTAATCAGCCATTGGAATGGGCTGCCCAGGGAAGGGGTGGATTCTCCATCCCTGGAGGTTTTCAAGATGAGGCTGGACATGGCACTTAGTTCCATAGTCTAGTAACAGCAGTGGTGTTGGATCAAGGGTTGGACTTGATGATCTCAGAAGTCCTTTCCAACCCATCTGATTCTATGATTCTATGATGGATAGACTGTTCAGTGGATGAGGAATTGGTGGGATGGCTGCATCCAGAGGGTCCACAGCTCAATGCCCAGATGGAGATCACTGGTGAGTGGTGTCCCTCAGGGGTCCATACTGGGGTCAGTACTGTTTAATGTCTTCATCAGTGACACAGACAAAGGCATCAAGTGCACCCTCAGCAAGTTTGCAGATAACACCAAGCTGAGTGGTGCAGCTGGCACACCTTAGGGATGGAATGCCATCCAGAGGGACCTGGACAGGCTTGAGAGATGGACCCGTGGGAACTTGGTGAGGTTCATCAAGGCCAACTGCAAGGGGCTGCAGTTGGGTTGGGACAACCCAGAGTATCAATACAGGCTGGGGGATGAAGGAGTTGAGCGCAACCCTTCCAAGAAGGACTTGGAGGTGCCGCTGGATGAAAAACTGGACATGTGCTGGCAACAGGCGCTTGCAGCGCAGAAAGCCAAACATATCCTGGGCTGCATCTAAAGCATGTGACCAGCAGGTTGTGAGAGGAGATGCTGCCCTTCTACTCCACTCTGGTGACACCCCACCTGGAGTGCTGCATCCAGGTCTGTGGTTCCCAGCACAGGAAAGACTGTTGGAGCAGTCCAGAGGAGGCTGCAAAAATGATCAGAGGGCTGGAGCACCTCTGCTACAAGGAAAGGCTGAGAGAGTTTTTGTTGTTCAGCCTGGAGAAGAAAAGGATCTAGGAAGACCTTTTTGCAGCCTTTCAATACTAAAAGGGGACTTAAAAGAGCGATTGTGATAGACTGTTTAGCAGGGCCTGTTGCAATAGGACAGGGGCTAATGGTTTTAAACTAACAGAGGGTAGATTCAAACTAGATATAACCGTCCTGGTTTTAGCTGGAATAGGGTTAATTTGCCTCTTAGTAGATGGTACAGTGCTGTGTTTTGGATTTAGTATGAGAACAATGTTGATAACACTGATATTTTAGTTGTTGCTAAGTAATGTGACTCCAACTCAATGTCTTCTCAGTTTCCCACACTCTGCCAGTGAGGAGGTGCACAAGAAGCTGTGAGGGAGCAGGGCCAGGACAGCTGACCTGAACTAACCATACCATGGAACATCAGGCTCAGTACAGAAACTGGTGGGAGTTGGCCTGGAGCTGCTGATCACTGCTGGGGTGATGGGCTGGGCCTCAACCAGTGGGTGGTGAGCAACTGTATTGTGTATCACTTGTTTTTCTTGGGGTTTATTCCTCAATGTCCTTTTCATTACAATTATTATTATTATTACTGTCAGTCTTGTTATTATCATAATTATTGTAATATTTTATTTTAATTCAATTATTAAACTGTTCTTATCTCAACCCACGAGTTTTACTTTTTTTCCTGATTCTCTTCCCCACTGGGTGGTGGGAGGGAGTGAGTAAGCAGCTCTGTGGTACTTAGTTGCAGGCTGGGGTTAAACCATGACAACATAAAGGAAGAAATGTTTTACATAGAGAGTGATAAAACATTGGAACCCAGAGACCTGGTAGATGCCCCATCCCTGGAAATATTCAAGGTCAGGTTGGATGGGGCTCTGAGCAACCTGATCTAGTTGAAGATGTCCCTACTCATTGCAGGGGCATTGGACTAGATGACCTTTAAAGGGTTCCTTCCAACCCAAATCATTCTAGGATTCACTTAGGGATTTTTTTTAGACACTTTGACACACTGGAGATGGTAATCTTCTTCTTCCCCTGCAACTAAACTTCCATGCCTTTATATTTCCTCTCTTTGATACAGAATTTGGTGACTAATAAGTAGATACAAGGTGTATTTCCAGTGCCAAGAACAGTAAATTTTGCAAGCAGCTTTGCAAAGCTATCTGTCATGGAGGTTTTAAAGGAAAACTCTAGCTCGTACAGTGCAGGGAAATGCAATGAGTGCTGTGGTAGCAGCTGTAGCAGGGAGTGTAGTTGTAACCAGAAAAGCATTCAGAGTCCAAGTATCACCACCAAAAAAACCCACTAAACTATTTTTATGTTTTCAGAACTTTTCATGGAGACATGTTGCTCAAGCAGTGTCAGCCCCTCTGTTCCTGAGGTTGCTAGCCAGCAGGAGGCTTTGGGAACAGGCTCTTTACCCTCGCTGTCTCACTTAAACGTTGTTTCAAATGATAGTAGTGGGACATTTGTCATACTTTTTTTAGTATTAGTCTTATTCTTGTGAGCCATCTCTCTCCTTTAACTCATTTCTTCCGGGAAATCTCTGTCCTGTAGCACTCTGATCCATTGGCTTGCAATGTCTCCAGATTTCCCTATGTTTCAGTAACTGGCATGTGTGCCCTATTTGTCCCTGGTGGAGCAGAAACTGTTGGCAGATGGAGAGATGGGTATTGCAGAAAATCTCAAGCAATGGAAAACGCTGAAAGATTGCCATCCTCTGTCTTTTTCTTCCTGTGGTCCCACCTAGATTACTTGCAGCACTGTCATCCCTTAAAATATGCCATAACTGTTTGATAAAACCATTTTTTGGGGAGCTTCTAGTCCTTTTTGTGACTGCCATAATCAACCTCGCTGGTGTCTCTCCACTAGAAATGCTGGGGTTGCAATTTCAGGTGTGGCACTGCAGCCCTGTCTATGCAGGAAAGCACAGGAAAGTTCTCCAGCTTATGTGTAATATAACGTAAAATAACATTGTGCATAATATTCTCCAGTTATACCTTATAATGCACCTGTGCTCTTTCCCTCTGAAAAGAGTAGCTTTCTTTGATACTTAACCTTAACCTTTCACTGAGGATCCTAAGATTTTTATGCTTTTTCAATCCCTAAAGCCTCCCAATAGGCCTAAAGAGTTCTGTGTAGAAAATTTAAATGCACCAAAATTTGGCTTCCTTTTCATTGTTTCTTTTAGGAGTGTCTTAAAAGTACCTTACAAGCTGTGGGATGAAAGATCACTGATTTTAATCTAAACTGAAAAAGTTGCTCCTTTTGGCAGATTGTGCTGGTTTAACTGTTCAATTCACAATTAGAGTTGATCTGGGGAAGGAGGAGAAGGAAAGAGAAGAAAACTGTCAAAAAGTTGGGTTGCTGAGATATTTTGAGGAATAATTAGTTTGAACAAATTAGGCTATTATCTTTGTGCAATACCACGGAAACTGCATGATACAAACAAAGGTATTATTTTTCTTACTGTCATCTTCTTTATGGATAAGAAGGTGGTGATGGTAACACTTTTCCACCATTCCAGGCGGCTTGATGAGTGGCAGTACAGTGATTTAGTTTTAAACCTTAAGTATTATTTGGCACCTAGGAAATCACTCTTTTCAAAGCAACATCTAAACGCTCCATGCAGCCTCAGGCCACTATTGGGCTAGCTCGTGCTGAGAAGGATGTTCTGAATGGGCAAGGCAGATGAAGGAAGAGTGAAAATACTCCCTGAACAGGACAAATGTGTGCACCTGATTCTGGAGGAGAAACCAAGTGGTTTCTATAGAGTTTATGATGGGTGGAAGTGGAGACTAAACCCAGGTTTTCTCAAGCTTGTCCTGGTGAGTCCTTGACCAAGCCCATCCCTTACCTAGACTACTTCAGATCTCTCCTCAAGAGGGGTAATCTTAACTATGTCTGGTGTGTATATATGTTTTTCTTAGTGTGTCTATTTTATTGAGGAGATGGGGGGACGTGTACCCACATAATACTTTCTTCTGTAATTTCTGACTCATTCTAGGTTACCTGTAAACATTTTCTCTTGTGGTACAGGGTGATAAAGAACAGGGGTCCCTACACATAAGTAAACAGAGATTGCTTTCTAGCTGAAAGCTGGCAGAATAAGGGTGAAGGAATGTGAGACATGGGTAAAGGAAAATTATTTTGTAATATGGCCTTAGCAGTAGAGAAGGAAAATGTTTTCGTGGTGTCTTTTTTTCTCACTGATTGCTTTACCTCTCCTTTGCAAAACACCAGAGAGCCTCAGCCTATCCAGATCTAGTGACTTCATCTTGACTAAACTGTGCTGCCCCAGAGAAATAAAGATGTGTGTCTTGGTACTGATATTCATCGTGAAATAAACATGGGTGGCAGTTGTAAAACAGTAAATTCACTTTAGGGGCTTTTGCAGTTGTCATTAAATGTTTGCTCTACAGGAGCTCAGACAGCTCTGGCAGCTGAGAGAGAAGGATACTGTAAACTGGGGTAGGAAGGAGAAATCCAGAAGGAGTAAACATGTAGAAAACATTTCACTCAAACCAAGTTTCCCAGCTCTTGTAGGATAGTTACATTATCCTGGAGGACATCTCTAGGTGCTCAGATACAGCCAGGATCTTTTTTTCCCCTCTTATATCTCTGCAAGTCCCTCCTTTCTGCATCAGGGATGGCAATGGCAGAATGCAAGAACTGACCTGCTTACCCACTGGCAGGGGAGCAGTTCGGATTTTCCCCTTTCCTACTTCCCTTCAGTTTCCTATCAGTTCCCTTCAGTTTCCATCACACTATACACAGAAATGATGAAAGTTAGGAAAACTATTCCCTCTGCTTCTTTTATTGCAGGAGAAAATGAGGAAATGCTAGACTGTGACTTGCCTTGCCCGGGTTTACACAAGAAATATTAGATGAATTGGGGTATTGGCTTTATTTTTGCAGTCTTACTTGGGCACTGTGAGATACAACAGTATGTAAAGAGATCCCTCTTTCTTCAGTAAGAAGAAGGACAGAACCATGCTTCTGGTATCCTGATGCGCGTTTTCATTTGTTTGCTTGTTTTGGGTTTTGTTTCATTTTTTTGTTTGTTTTGTTTTTAAGTGTTTTTTACTTTCGCACAGAAACGTATACATCAGACATTTCGGGAATATCATAACTTTGCTTCGCCTGGTTTTGCTGGAGAAATTTTTCCAGGGCTGGAAAACAGGTGGAAGGCAGCTTTCGCAGCACATGCATAAGACTTCAGAGTTGCACAACTCTAATTTCCTCCAAATTCCATTGCAACATATTAACTGAGTTTAAAATGGCATCTTCTGGAGAAATACTGTATTCCTTGCTGCTATCAGTTTTGTTGTTGCTTTAGATGAAGATCTTTAATATTTTTTTTTTTTTTTT
>VXAY01003407.1:1375713-1394301 GCA_013399855.1 Oxyruncus cristatus
GGTGTCCGGGTCCGGGTCCGGGTCCAGCCCGGCCCGGGTGCGGGTGCCCGGTCCGGGTCCAGCCCCGCGGGCGCTGCCGGAGCTGGAGCCCCTGCCCCGGTCCGGCCGAGCGAGCGCTGGGCCCCTCGGCAGCCCGCGCCCCGTCCCGGGCACGGAGCCTGCCCTTTGCTTTCCCTTAAAATACCGTCTTGAAGTGAGTGTGCTAATCCTTTTAAATCACAAATAAACGGAGGCGGTGCTCTGCCTGCAGCATGCGTGGGGAGCGGACTAGGGTCCGTTCTCCTCCGTTTTTCTTGCATGCTGCTCCGGTCCAACTTTGTCTTTCCCAGGACGGGGAGTTCGAGCTGCATGTGTAAGACTTCTGTTTTTTTGCTGCTGCATCTGGTCTGCCTGAATACATCACCCCGGTGCTTCAGCAAGCTGAAGCCTAGTTGTTGCGATTTCCTAGGTAGTTTAGAAAACTCGACAATGTGGCCAAGGCTGTCAGAACATCACCTCAGGGCCTCTTTTTATTAGGCCACCCACCTTTTCAAACCTCCTGTAATTATTAGAACTGTCATTTAGAGCAAGAGAACCGACCATTTTCTGCTGGCATCATCATTCTGTATTTTTAGTTGGAGCTCTTTGTGGGTGTGTATTTTTGTATTGCTTATTTTGTCAGGATTATATGAAAAAGATGCCCTTCATATCTTAAGATGCACCTTCTCCATGCACATTACCACAGTCTTTTAAAAATGTTTCAGAAAGCCTGAAGTGCGGCTTGTGCCTTTCTGAACACTTACGTTTGTGTAAAGGTGTTCACATTCCTGTTTGACTGCATGAAGCTAGTGTGGCTTTAGGGGGAAAAATCAACTTCTAGGACTCTTAAATGAAGGCTGATGGTGTTCTGTAAGGATTTCCTGAAATTTACGTAACAGACTCTAATAGAAAGAGATATTTTAAAAAAGGGGTAACTTAGGAAAATGAGTTCATGATAAAACTAAGGAAGAAGTTGTAACTTGGAGTTTGGTTTTCATTCACCTCCTTTTAGAGACACTGATTCTTCTAATATAGTGGATGTTCATAGTAAATAATTCTCAATTCCTTAAAGTGCATGGAAGAACTCTTCTACAAATGTACCATTTCTAGTAATTAGCTAAAAAGTCTTGGTTATAAATCTTAATGACATTGCCTTTGTTCTGCCTACTTAGTAGAAAAGTATGTGATTCTTTTGTCGTGTTGATCTGGACAATACTTTTAAGGACAGCTCATCTGTCCTCCTAGAAGGAGTATGGATGTACTGTGAGAGGCTCTCCATGGGCTTAGTTCTATTTCTGAGAAGCCCCACTCTGTAAGGAGATGCCTGACTTTTACCTATTAAAAGTATTTTGATGTGCTTATCTTACAAATATGTAAATACATCTCTGCACATTAGGTATTTGATGGAGCTTCTGCAGTGTTAAAGCTTATGTGAAGTTTCACATGTTGTAATAGATCTTGAATACTTTGGCTGTGAAATAATTTTGCTGTAAAGCTAAGTTCTTGCTCTGTATGTGGTGGTGTCAGGAGTAGTTTTATTTATGTGGCTTGAAATAATGATAAACCTGTTACAGATATGGGTTATACTTGACTCTCATTTCACTGTGATAAGGCAAAATGATCATTACAATTGGTGCTTCCTTGAAGGCTGGAATCTCTTGCCTATGCAAAGTATTTTATGCTTTTGTCTGAAAATATTATAAGTTCTGGATGCTTAATATTGCAGAGCACGTATTTTATGTGTAGCTCTTAAAACCTCAAAGTTGAGATAATTCTTGTTTAAGAACAATCTTAACCAAGAATTATTTTTACTTAAACTCACAAATGTGTAATTAGCTGTGACTTGTCATGCACTAGAATGTTTCCCAAAATCTTGAGGTTGTTTCTTAGTTTTCTTTAATGGAACTATTTGCCTGATACCAAGAAACACAAGATGCAGAAAGGTAAACAGAGAAGTATAACAGGATGGTTACAAATGCTTGAAACTAGGGATGCAGCATGAAATAAAAAATGCATTTGAGTACAACCCTAAAATGACTTTTAATCCATAATGTCTTTCCTGAGATGACCTAAAGCTGTTGAAACATATCACTATGTTTAAATGTAGAACGTAGCAGTAAATATCACTGACTAATTTTATGACGGGTAAATGTGCTATGTTGAAGTCCTTAACTGCATTTCAGTGCCATTTCAGTCAGTCTGTCATTGATTTAGGGGGCTGTTTTCCTAGTGACTACCACTAGCATGATGTGAGGGCCTGTCACAAATCATAGTCATAAATCCTCTTGAAATAGTGAGGAAATACTGAAAGTTCGGACTGACTCTGAAGTTTAAGTTGATACTTTCGAAGTACTGAATCTTCTCTCTTCAAAGTTAAGTGGCTTTAACAGTCTTCTAGATATGGTATGGGAATTCGTTTGGCATTATTTCATTTTAAATTAACTTATTTTAAATTTAAATTAACTTTCAAGCATCCAGAAATGCTGTAAAATCACTCATACTATCGATGTGTCTGAAGTACATAGATCAGCATGACATACAAAGCCAGTACTTTAGAAGAATGTGAATGTATTTCATTGATATCCCAGTTTAAATTCCACCATTGCCTTTTGCTGCTTTAACTTAAGAATTTATGTTTTACTTGTGTATAACGTAGCTGTTAGTAAAATAGACCATGGGCTTTGTTCCAGCTGTAAATTTTCTCAGTCCTGCACATTTCTTGAATAAGGCAAGCCAAGGTAACTTTGTAGCAAACACAGAGATTGTTTCTGGGAACTTGTTATCCTTTAGTGTTTGGGTAAGGTTTGGCAGCATAACAACAAATAAAGGTTACAAAACGTCTCCTAGAGTATAGACCCACGTGACTTATTATAAAAGAGTGTCTAATGTAACTTTGCTTCTAGTTAAAAATTAGCCAGTAGTGTGCAGTTATAAGTAGCTGTTCCTCTTTTTGTCAAAGCAGAAATAAATGTCACTATTGGTGGTGCTCAGAAACAGCTATAGGGATGAGGTGTAGTGTCCTATTAAATCACTATTTCTTGTGAACATACTGTATTGTACGAAAGCAGCGTGCCATCTTGAGACTGAGAACAATAACTGTGTTTAAATTCCTTGTTAGAATGAAGAGAAATGAAGTTACGTACAGTAGCTTCTTTCTAAGGAATTCGCTTATTTCTTTCCTTATGTGTTTAACCCAAACTATTAAACATTCAAAATGTTTGGCAGTTTTAAGTTTGGGATTTCTCTTGGGAGTTTATACGGCTGAGAAAAAAACGCAGCAGTGAGAACACTTGAAGGAAATAGATGTTACTTTCTGCTCAAGATGTTTGTGAAGAACTCAAATAGGTACCAACCCAAGCCTCAAGAATAGAATAAGTATCCCCCCAGTTTGTGGCACAGGCCAGCAGCAATGCAGCTCTACTGTGCACAGTGGAGAAGAGCATTTTGTTTAGAGATTTTGAGGCATGTGGATTATTTCCTTTTTCACTATTCTGCTTTCCAACGGGATGTGTCCAACAACTGCAAGTTCACGTAGGGCAGGAGCAAATAGTTAAGATATTGGCTAGGGATGCTGGCTAGCCAAACCCATGTGCTGTTTGGACACTTGGAACTTTCTGAAGAAGGCAAAGGTGTGCCATCTCCTGACAGCTCACAGCTGGGGCTTCTGAACTGGAAAAAGTACCTGTGGAGAGTCCTACCCCTGTTGAGTTAGGCTATGGAAAAAATCATGATAGAGTCAAAAGATATTTTTAGCAGTTCTTGAGATTTTGTGTGATGAAACAGTTGTGGTGAGAAGAGGAAAGAAAATGGGAACTATGTCCCACAAAGTATTGTTCAGTACAGTTTTTTCTTAAGAGTTTATAGGCCAATAATTCTTTTGGTTTCTTCTCTCGAAAAAAAAATCAGAATGTGGAGCTCACCAGTGTCTCATCTTTGTGGTTTCTATTTACTAAAGATTGAAAATATCTGGTAAGCCACACAATTCTACCGAGAAGCTCCAAAGAGTGTAAGGAATGGGTGGTGGGCTGGTCAGGGTGTTAACGGTCCATTTAATAAACAAGATTTTTAATTTAAATGTTCTTTCCTTTATTCTTGCTTGACTCACACTTTGCCTGCCAGCATAGACAGATATAAGGTGTCATTTTGTATTGATGTTAAATGTATGGGTGACATTTGCAAGGATGCCAGTAAATTGACACAGGCTTGATTTAAATTGGTGTGTTTGCTCTGGATGATACAAGGGTTAAAGCAATTGAAACTGCTTTGAAACCAATAAATAATTTGTATGAATGTGGTGTGTTAGATTAACTTAATGGAACAGCCTACTGGGAGAAGGAATTTCTCGACTGTGAATCAGCTACAGAATTGTCTTCATTTCACAGTATGAAGGTTTATTGCTACTGCAATAAACACCACTGACAGCAGATGCAATAGTAAGTTCCTGGTGTGACTGTCAGTGGTCTGAAAAGCTTAAATGTTGGCATACGTATTTAAAACTGTTCCTGCTTAATAATATAATAGTTGTTGAATAGTGCTTGGCACTTTGGCTTTCTGAAGTGCTATACGAATTTTAGCTAATTCTGAGTATTCTGCTAGGATAGCATGTGTTATTTATCTTTTATACGTAAGAGAACCGAGCTTCCCCAATTAAAACTCACTTACTTTAAACAGTAGCAAAAGTTGTCTTTGTGGCAGACAAAATTTTTGAATCTGGTCTTCCAGTTGAGGCTACAGACAGTAACCAGAGAGTTGGCCATTGAATCAAGTGTGCTCTTCCTGAGCTGTGGTAAAAGATGATGCAACTGGAGAAATGAAGTTGCAGGTGTGTTAGGGTGTAATTCTTCCCTCTACTATGAAAAGTAGAAAGATGGAAATTATATTTCTGATTTTTATTTGGTTACACACAGGTCTTGATTTTAATTTTTTTTCTCATGGATTTTTGTTAAAGGATGCGTGGCTTTCTGTGAAAGTGTAGTGCTCTTAATTTGGTAGTTCTGTCTTTACAGGACCCCTGTTGGCTTGAGTTTTGTCTGAGAGGGAGGGAGATGAATGATTGAATGGCTTACCTTGACATCTCTTCACTTGATTCAGAATTTGGCAACATTTGTGATGGTGATTCCAGAGGTTCCCTGTTGCCCTTTCTTTAGGTTGCCTTGACTGTATATTTACTTTATTTCACTGTGTTGTTTCATTAAATGTGATTCATTCAATATTTTTTAATACTGGTTTTTGGAAGTGGCTTGTTACATGATTGTGAAGGTGATAAATTAGCCCTGGGGGAATCTTGATCCTCAGCCTGCAAGAATTAGATCGAAGGTAGGAGGGGGCAGTCAGTAAAGACAGAAGCTTGACCTCTTCTTTTTGTGGTGTTTGAGTAAAAAAAAACCAAAGAGTGTGAGCAAGTGTTGTCTGCTTTGTGTTTCTGAACCTCTGGGCAGATGAGGAGTAGCAGTGGATTTAGTGCACCTGCTTAGTGAACAATTTAGCTTTTGGGTTTGGGAATCAAATAGTGTTACTATAATGTGATTTTGCAGATGTTCTTTTTCTTTTCTGCTGTTCAGTCCTGGTTTTGACTAAATCAAAAGGAAAAAGAGTGGATGATCTGAGAAGGCATGATGAAAGTGTACAGTGCTGCTGTAATCTATGGGTTATTGAAATGTTGTTTGAGAACTTTTATGGAATGTTGTATGTACTTATGGCTTAAACCATATATTTTAGGTTTTCAATTAGGCACAGATTACCAGCAGTAATGTAATTAAATCCTTGTCAATAACTTATGTGCCTTCTGCAGAAATTGCAGTTTCATGGATTTAAGTTTCATGGATGCTTTGTCCAGTCCTTGTACTATTTTTCATTAATTTTGCACGAACACATTTTTTGCTGTTCTTCCCAAATGAAATTCTTCTAGCTGGACTTAAGACAGAGAAAAAAAATCTGTAGAAGACTAGAAATGTAATTAAACTGGCGTGGGTTTTCTATAGAGTATGGTTATCCAGAAGGTGACATTGCTTCCTTTTTATACTTTTATAAATTGGGTATAAATTTATACTTTTATAAATGGGGTATAAATTTATACTTTTATAAATATAAATTTATAAATTAATTCTTTATATGAAATACAACACCATAGAATGCCTAAGTGACAATGTACCTTGCAGATCAGCCAAAACAAAATGATTTTCTCCGAGGTACTTCTTTGAGCTAGCCAGCATGTAGGATGTCCTCACCTGCAGCTGCACTTCATGGCATGCTTCTGCCATTCTGTTTTTTTAAATACTTGGTTTTGGCCTTGCTTAAAGAGATGAAATGCTTTTTTAGTGAACTCTCTATGACGGCAGTGATCAGAAGTACCTTGTTTTTGTTTAGTATGTGCTCCTGAAGTAAACAGCTCGGTTGTGCCCGGTATAGGTGAGTGTTTTGTAGGTTTCCCATCATGACACACGTCCAGGAGCTTTCTTGCTTATGCCACCTGATGCTTTACTTCTTTGTAGTGTGTATTTTTTCTTCTTGTTTCTCAGACTTCCTGAATAACATACTTTTTATATCTGTCTTTTCAGGTAAGACTGAGGGGTATTTTTTGTGATGTTGAGTGAGTATTCTGCCAGCTGCTTTATTGTTACGAGGTTTTGCTCTGTCTTACACCCTGTGAGGTGCTTGGGCACTTTGTCATGTCGTTTTCCATGAGCCCATCATTTCTGGGGTGCTGCATAAGCTGTGGCATATTCCTGTGTAATCAGTCTTTGTCTGAAGAACCTATCGAGAGATGAAATCTCAGTGTGTTGAATTTTAGAAAGTCTTCTAACCTGATTTCTCTAGTTTTAGTTTTAGGAGTGGAACATACTTGATATTTAAGGCAAGGTGAAAGGCCATAGGTCTTTACTATTATGGTTATTGTTCATGGATTACTTCCAAATAATTAGTAAGGAACAGTTTCTACATGTTTTTGTACAGATACAAAAGTAACATTTTTGGGGCAAAGAATGATTGCTTTAGAAGGACAATCACAGAGCCGTGGCATTTGGAGTAACTTAGGAAATGTTGCTGCTGTGTATCTGTCTTCAAAATACTGTTTTTAGTTCTGTGGTTGTTTGACCTTGGCTGGTTGTCAGGTGCTCACCAAATCTCTATCATTCCTCTTCTCAGCTGGACAGGGGGGAGAAAAATATAACAAAAAGCTTGTGGATCGAGATAAGCACAGGCAGAGATCACTCACCAGTTACTGCCACAGGCAAAACAAAGTTGGGGAAGTTAGTTGAATTTATTGCCAATCAAATCAGAGTAGGATTATAAGAAGTAAAAATCTTAAAAATACATTTCCCTCACCCCTCCTTTCTTCCTGGGCTTAACTTTATTCCCAGTTCTCTCCCTTCTACCCTCAAATGGCACAGGGGGATGTGGAAAGGGGGCTCAGTCAGTTCATCACTCATTGTCTCTGCTTTTCCTTCCTGCTCAAAGGGAGGACTCCCACACTCTTCTGCTCCACTGTGGTGCCTCTCCCATGTGCTCCATGACCTTCTCCAATGTGAGTCTTTCCCACGGGCTGTAGATCTTAAAAAATGGCTCCAGTGTGGGTCCCTTCCACAGGGTGTAGACCTTCAGGAACAGAGACAGCTCCAGTGTGGGTCTCCTATGGGCTCACAAGCCCTGCCAGCAAACCTGTTGCACTGTGGACTTCTCTCTCCATGGGTCTACAGATCTTGCCAGGAGCCTGCTCTGGCATGGGCTTCCCACATGGTCACAACCTCCTTTGGGCATCCTCCTGCTCCAGTGTGGTGTCCTCAACAGGCTGCAGGGAAATCTCTGCCGAGTGCCTGGAGCAACTCCTCCCACTCCTTGGACACTTCCTTGGTGACCACATGGCTATTTCTCTCACATATTCTCACTTCTCTCTTCTCGGGGCACAATTTTCTTCTACACAAGAACTTTTTTTTCCTTCTTTAATATGTTATCCCTGGGACACTGCCACCATCATTGATGGGTTTGGCCTTGGCCAGTGTTGGTATTGGCTCTATAGAACATAGGGGAAGATTCCAGCAGCTTCTCAGAGAAACCACCTCTGTAGCGCCCCTGATTACCAAAACATTGCCACACCAGCGCAGTACAAGTTTAGTCACTTAGCCCAGTGTCTTGGTGATGCCTGGAAAATATATTCTGAAATACAGCTATCTTTTTATCTGTTTTATATTTCATTATAGAGGAACAGAAAAAGCAAGAGTTTGCCTCTAGGATAAGAAGCTGTCTCTGATGATGACAGTGAATAATTCAAGGAAGAGAAGGAATGAAAGGTTATGAGATTTATTCTCTGTTGTGTAACTACAGGGGATGTCTATATAACATACTTAGTGTTCATTCTTAGCACTTGTAGCTTAATACAAAAGCCAGTATGCTGTTTCTTGAACTTCCCAAATCAGCAGAATTTAAAAAACAAAAACCTAATCCTTTGTTATATAGAAGGTGTCACCTTTGGCCACTGAATCATAAGTTACCCAGTGTTAGATTTATATCAGTCACCACTTACATCATGCATATTGTTCAAAGAGCTTTGGAGGCTTCGTGTAACTACTTATTTAAAATAAAGTGTCATTTATAAATTCTGTCCCATCGAAGTAAGGTTACTCATGGCCATCAAGTTCCCTATTTTCTCTGTCACATTTTGCTTTCATTTCAGTCACTGAAAATTTTCTGGTTCTAGAACAAGAAGAAGCTCAGAATAGAGTTGCTTGCCCTGTAGGAATGAATTTTGACATAAAATATGATATAAATGATACAAATAGTTTTTCTGTAAGTTTTTCTCTGATTGCTTCCCCTGCTTGAGATTCGGCAGCTGGAAGTACAATGTGTTTAAACATCAGTGGCTTTTTTCCAGAGGGAAAATGCTTCAGCCTCAGAAATCTGCATTGCTGACTTACCTGGATGTGTCTTCCCCAAAACATGTGAAAGCAAATTTAACTGCTGAGTTATTCATGTTCCCACGTGAGAGCTAAGAGGATGAAAATGCTCCTGGGTAGCATTTTCCACTTAGGTCTACACAGCTGTGGATGATTAAAAAAAAAAAAAAAATCTGTACATTGTCTCCATCTTCAATAACTGAGTAAAAGAAATACATAGGGGAAATTTTTGTCTGTCTGGGTTTTAGCAGTATGTTTTTTATGTCTGGGTAAAGTTGAGTATATGTACTCATTCTAAATCTCAAGTTTGCAGGTGTTCAGTGATAGAAAGAGTTACACATCTGGACTTACTTAAGCAAGCTGCACAGTGAGAGTTAGTAGGTAGGGTGTGGCTAATGCAGGCAAAATTTTAGTGAAGCTTCAATAAATTGGAATTGAATTGTTTGCAGTCTTTCCTTGCCCTTACAACCTGTATGAACTTGGATTTGCATCTCATTTGATCTACCTTCAATAGCCGTTCCATACTAAGCCACAAAACCCCCGACACTCAATGTCAGCTGTGATTTTGGAATCTGTGTGCAGGAGGGGAAGGTTTTCTCTGATGCCATTAAAAAGGTGCATTTTTCAATTGCAAATGTGAGATATGGCAACTACTAGAAGGAACCATGTATGCTCCGAAGAGTCAGAGAATATTTCTGGAGGCTTTTTGAATTGAGTAATTGAAGTCTTAAGGAAGCTCAGAACCCAGTTTCTGTGAACATTGTAACTAATGGGAAGGGACCTGGGGGTCCTGGTTGATGGCAAGTTGAATATGAGTCAGCAGTGCCCTGGCAGCCAGGAGGGCCAACTGTGTCCTGGGGAACATCAGGCAGAGCATCACCAGCCATTCGAGGGAAGGGATTGTCCCACTCTGCTCTGCACTGGTGTGGCCTCACCTTGAATACTGTGTGCAGTTTTGGGTGCCACAATGTAATTAAGCTATTAAGGAGCGTTCAGAGGAGGGCCATGAAGATGGTGAAGGGCCTTGAGGGGAAGATGTGTGAGGAGCAGCTGAGGTCACTTGGTCTGTTCAGCCTGGAAAAGAGGAGGCTGAGGGGGGACCTCATTGCAGTTACAACTTCCTTGTAAGGGGAAGAGGAGGGTCAGGCATTGATCTCTTCTCTGTGGTGACCAGTGACAGAACCCAAGGGAATGGCCTGAATTTGTGTCAGCAGAGGTTTATGTTGGATATTAGAAAAAGGTTCTTCACCCAGAGGGTGGTCAGGCACTGGAACAGGCTCCCCAGGGAAGTGGTCACAGCACCAAGGCTGACAGAGTTCAAGAAGTGTTTGGATGATACTCTCAGGCATCTGATGTGACTCTTGGACGGTCCTGTGCAGGACCATGATTTTAACTCTATGATCCATGTGGGTCCCTTCCAACTCTGCATATTCTGTGATCCTGTAAAGCTAAAATTTGGAGAAATGCACACACACCAGCAAAAACGTAAGCGAGTGAGCATTGGATGATATTTGCAGTAAATAAACCATTATCTGCAGGTATTCTGTAAGAGTTGCAGACAACTGAAGTGAGCTCTCTAGTTTGTGTGTAGCTACCTAAACACTCAGTTTCCTGGAGCAGAGGCAGATTTTCTCCTAGTTCAGAGAAGGACTGACCTAGGCAGTAGTAATTTCTTACAAGGTCCTGGCTAGTTTATGGTGAAGTATGTGCATGTGGAAGGCTGTAAGATTTTGGGGGGGATGGGGTGGTGGTGGTAAGTGGTGAAGTTTTCCATGTATGTATATGTGTGAGCATGTATACAATAGGTACCTATGTTCTTACATGCTTACACACTTGGTTAACCAGTTTCTCCTGCTCTGTTTTTTTCCTTTCGTTCTTATGGTTGTGTTATTGAATAACCTCCCGTTCTGAAAAAAAAAAAAACCAAAACCAAACCACAAAACCACAACCATGCTTTTTATGTAGACTTTAACTCCTGATGTTAGATGTCAATACATAACTTTAAGGAGCAAGGTTTCACAGTCACTAGATATGGGACTGGAATTCAGTAAACCCAGATTTGGTTTTGGTGTTGTTCCCGAAATGTGCTTTTAAGTCTGTAAACTCCCTGCATTTCATCTGAGAAAAGGTGACACTGATACATAAATGGTCTCTCTGAATGCATCTTGGAGCGTTTTACACAAGAAGCACCTCAGAGTGATCTTTCCGTACATCTTTTTCTGTACATACACTTTTAAAATAACCATCTAGTAGTAAACCTGCTTTGTTTGACTCCATTGTATTACTTTCTCAGTGACTGGTGTTTCATTAGAGAGAAATGAAGCCACAAACTAACAGGATGGTAGGTAGAGTATTCCTGAGAAGGCAGGGCAATATGCATTTTATTAATCAAAATAGTATGCCTGGCCAGTTTTGTGCACCTAAATATTTGATCTTGTATAACCACTTTCTATACCTTTTGCAATCATTATTTTAGAATTTCTGCATGTTGTATCACTCTCCTGTATTGGTAGTATTTCTTCTTCTTCTCTTGAAAGGCAGGGATCTTGTGCAGTGTTTTTAAAGCTTTTATCTGCTTGCTTTGTGTTATATTCCTCCCCTCCCAACTGTCTAAATAACTAAGATTGCTAAAGGCTGAAATGTCTGTAGGTGGGTAATTAAAAACAGTGGTCAAGAGAGCTCTTGGAAACTTGTTGGGTTACTTACCTAAGTAGGATGATGAGGCAGCATCATTGAATGAAAGGCAGAAAACCAAACCCTGAACAAACCAAAACAAGAAAACCCAACCCCAAAACACCCTCCTATTTCTGGCAGTTTGGAAAGGCTGCTTGCTGTCCCTTTAGCATATGGCTTCACTAATACTGTCTGCCCATGACAGAAGTGGTAAAACTGGAGAAGGTGCAACTTAGTGAGTTTTTGAGGAATGCTGTTTATACTCAGCCTAGTGCACAATGGAGAGAAGATGAACAGATAGAAGTACTTTACCCTTGTGACCTCTGTTGATATTATCTCTCAACTTGCATGGTCCAAATTAAGGTCTTCATTGTTACCTGCAAAAGATTCAGGTGATCTAGGATTCATTTACCTTGGGTATTAGCACCATGACACATTTAGCCCTTCTCGATCCTGCGACAGTAATTAGAGTTCATGGAAAATAACTCTGGTTGCTGATCCCCAGGTTGTGGAACTCCTGGCATCTGGAGATAGAGCACATCTGGCACTGGTCCTCAGAGGCAGAATAGAGCCAGCCCAGAGCTTATTGCCTGTGGGGAATGATGCAAGTGACTTGTTTTCTCTGAACAATGGCTATGGGATCTTTGTAAGCATTGGCCTTTTGCCCGTTCTTTTTTTTTTTTAATTTTTTTTTTCCTGAGGAAGTCTGTGTGCAGTGAGGGAGGATGTGGAGTACTGTAAGTTCTCGATACAGCTGACTCAGTCCTCCAAGCAATCCTTGCTTCTTGACAGTGGTGCTCTTATATATGCAAAATGCATGTTTAAAAGGTTTTGGTAGATACAGGTAAAGATTCTGGTGTCCTTATTTTTCTGCTTTTCTGACTCCAAGGACTTTGTGGAGTCAATGTTGCAGAGACATAGAAGAAAGTTTTCTTTTTAAAGGAGTTGTATTGCACTGCTCAACTTCTAAGAACTTTCTTGGAGCCTGTTAAAATCACCTTCCTTGTACAATTTATAAGGCTTCTGTAGGGTAACAAAACTTGCTTCATTTGAGGTAGAATATGGA
This sequence comes from Oxyruncus cristatus, assembly GCA_013399855.1. Classification (NCBI taxonomy): domain Eukaryota; kingdom Metazoa; phylum Chordata; class Aves; order Passeriformes; family Cotingidae; genus Oxyruncus; species Oxyruncus cristatus. Next base: position 1,388,359 of record VXAY01003407.1, read on the forward strand.
TTCAAAACCTAACAGCTATTCCAGAATTACTTCCCCAGGGGCATTTGTATTTTGGAATGGTTTCCCCACAAAGATTAGTTCTGGCATACTTTATTATAGTCCTTTCTCTGTCTTGGTCCTGGAACTCGTTTCACACTGTGGGGATTAAGAGTGAGTTACAGGCTCACGTTACTGATTCTGAGCATCTGCTGGTCACATCCTGATGTAAACTGTTTCATTATTGTGGTTGTTTGTAACAGGACACCTTTCCATGTGTTTATTGATAGCCTGTTAGGACTCTCTTGTCCACAAATATTGGTTTCTGAGGGAAGACATTTTCCAAGAGTCTGTGAGAACGTTTCAGGTCATGTGGCAGGAGCGTCTTTCAGACAAGTTTTTGGCCCTTGATTGGCAATAAGGCAGAGGTAGGTGGGAGGACTTTGAATAGATAACAGGAAAAATATTGATTTGTTTGGGAGGCTGCACTGCAGTACAGGTGGACTCAACTGGTGTACTAGTATGGGGTAGGAATTTGTTCTTTTACTTGCAAATTCTGCTGTTCCTTTTTAATTACTGTTAAATTCTCCAGGTATTTAGATCCTTGACAATTAATTGGCAGGACGCTTCTTTACACATTCTTTCCTATGCTCAATGCGAAACTCTAGCAGCAGTTCTTTTTTTTTTTTTTTTACTTATTTAATTTTTATAAATAAAACCTTGGTCTGTGTTGGAAATTAAAATGACTTCAGGTGTCTCATCTCTGCTGCTTGGCTGTCACTGCTGTTGCAAACCACTGTGTTGACAGGAACTCATCATTGGATCAGTAAAACTTCATAGCAATTGAGAGATGATGTACCAGTGCTAATGAAAAGCATCTGCATGGCTTCTGGAGGCTTGGGCATCAACAGAAGATTGTGGAGAAGTTGCAGGGATAAAAATATGACTTGTCAGCTGCTGTGCTGTGCTCTGAAATACAGTTGCATGCAGTGCTTTCTCCTGTGTAACTTGTTTTCCACTTTATTGGGAGGCAGAAGCAGTACACCAAATTCTACAAAAACCTCACAGTTTTCTCAAGGAACTAGAGTTTTGATAACTTTTTTTTTTTTAAACTAAAATGTTTGTATACAAGAATTGAGCAGTCAAACACAGTGGGAGATTTTTAAGCATTGTGTGCACACACTTAAATCTGCAAAAGGAAACTTTAGTACCAGTTTGTTATTATAAAGTCTGAACTAATGTTGGCTGTTTATAAAAGGGAGTGGACTTCACAGGGTTATTTTCTTATTTAACGTTCATCAGGACACTGGGAACAGATTACTGTGAGTATTTGAGTAAGTTGTGTTTGCTTAGTGTGCTTGGCAACATTTCTGTTAATGAAAGTTTGACTTTTAAGCTATTCAAGTTCAATTTCAAAACTTTGGCCTTCACTAGGAGAAAAAGATGACTGAAAGAAAAAAAAATAGTGTTTTGGTGGGGGTTTTTTTGCACTTACTGATGTGTATGATGTCACTGTCGGATCACTGTTGTGTATGTGACCAGAAGCAACTGTGTTTTATTATCTTTATTCCGAAAGACTTTGAAACATGGAATGGTAATTTATTCAAAGTCCTGTCATAAATATTGCTTAATCCCGAGAGGAAAATTTGTGCAGGGATGATCCCAGAACATTAACAAATAGATCAGTCTACAGCAGATAACATTCTATGCCTGTCTTGCTCCCACGTTTGGCTGAATGTGTGCCAAATGTGTGATCAGACTCTTTGCTGGATACTACAGATCTCCCAGCTTCAACTCCACCTGTTGCACTGGCTACAGCAATGCACTGGCAAAGAAGTAATGGTTTCAAAATTCTTCCCAGTGTCTGAAATGGCGTGTAACTTTCTAGTTCTGACAGCTGCAAGTTCATGTTAAAAAAACAAGAATGCCTGCAACGTGTCTACTAGCTACCTCAAAGCACAATTTTCTAAATAGTTGTAAAACTGGCACTAACAGAAAAAAGCCCTAAATTTTGTTTTTATCTGCAGTTCATTGTTTAGATTTTAGTTATTTTTTCACTCTTCCCCAGAGGCTGATTTGACACTTAAACGGAACTGAACAATTGGTTCTCTTGTTGCTTCCTAAATTCTGGAGAAGTGTTTGTTTTTCTTCTGTTGTTGTTGTTTTAGGTTTTTTGTTGGTGGTTTTTTTTTTTTTTATACAATATTTAGGCACAGATCCTGCAAATGAACTTGCAACAGTGTCATGCCATTCAGTGAATTTATTGGTTTTGTATATTCTGGAGTCTGTTGGGAACTTTTCGTGACTAATGGTGTTGCATTAAGGGTGAACAAAACTGAGCTTGTTTGCAACACCTGGCATAGATTAGGAAGAAACCATGTTTCAAATGGAGTGTTTTGTCCAGTGGTTTTAGTTGATGCAGCATCCAGCTTCATACTCCACCCAGTGATAGCACAAAAATGTGTGGCTGTGTAGTAAACCAGGACTGAAAGTAACCTCTTTAGTTACCTTTCGCATTGTGGAATGTCTTATCTGTGCTCAGTTACCTTTTTTAATTTCCCTCTTGCCTCCCCTTTGCCATTCTTCCCCTCCATCAAACATTTTATTAATCAATAGCTGTATCAGAGAGGAGAAGGAGGGAAGCTAGTCTATAATATAGGATAAAATATGATTTAAATCAATTTTTCTCTAGCCCAATAAAACTGTGATACTGAAAGATCAAGTATTTGATGATTCTAACATATTCAACTTTAAAGGAAGGGTAATGCCACATGTTTCCATGCAATTCACATGTTGCACAGCCTGTGATGTGATGACTCTTTGTGTTGTTTGTTTTTTGTTGTTTTTTTTTTAATTAAAAAAAATCTAAACTCAGTGTGTTATTTTTGCTAGTCTTTAATTGTTTGTGCTGCACCTCATTAGAGACAAGAATAGCATCTTGGAGAATCTTCTGAGCAATGCAGAAATGGAGCATGTGGTCGCATTTATAGTGTGATGTGATGTGAAAGAGGGTTAATTGTATGGATTAACTGTTCTCCAGAGTAAATGGATGTTTTCTCCTTTGATGTTGTGGTGTCCTTGGACAATGAGCTGAAGTTTTTGAAAGTCTCAGCTCAAGTAGCCTTTAGAAATGTTTAGTGTCATTTGATGTCAAGTCTTGTTACCTCATTAAGCGTGTCTGTATATGTGTTTGTGTGTGTATATATATATATATTTATACACATGTTCTGCATTCTAAGGTTTTATAAAGGAAACAACTTAATGCCATGATCAGCAAAGCACATTTCTTGAGGGGTTTTAAATGCCCTAACTTCCTCCAAGTTGAACTTAGGAAAGTTGATGTTTCTCACATGTTGGTAACATAGGAGAAATAAAGCACATCTTCTCACTTCAGAGCTTCTTGATGCAAAGCAGTGGATGGATGATAATGACTCTAGTTACTGGCCCCTCAGTGACTTTTTTAAAATAAGTTGGTGGTTTTGAATCTCATTCCTGCTGAGATAACATGTATTGCACAGTACTGCTCTACATTGCAGGTATTGGTCATGGCAAAAGAGACAAAACCCCCTGAATTGTCCTCAAAAATGAGTTACTTTCTGTCCCCCAAGTAAAGTCTGTTGGTATCAAGGTTGACCCGTACTGCTCAGGGTAATTAACAGAAGACTGACATGAGCAGGGAGTTCTGGATTTTAGATTGCCTTTTTAAAGAAAAAAAAGTTTTCATTTTAGTTTGCATCTTTTTCAGTTTGTTTCTGCATTGGACAAGCTTGATGAAGAAATGATCTATTTCCACTTTGTACTACTTTTATTGTAATATTGCAGTATTTTCTGGGAGGAGAACATGAAGGTTTTGAGCAATTATTTAGTTACAGGATCTGCCTACATTTAGCATAGAAGTGAAGGCTTTTGTTGACAAGTTGGTGCTTGTTTAGTGTGGCTTTGGGTGTTTTTGTTGTTGGTTTTGTTGGCAGACACTTTTTTGGTTGTTTTTGAGGAGAAAGCTGTTTTTCATAAAAAGCAAGTGCTTTTGTGGTCTAGTTTACATCTAGTTTTTAGGGAAGGTAGGTTTTTTCCCTCTATTTTAACAATACTCTGGTTGTTCAGCCTTCTCTTTCAGACAGTGCTTCAAAGGTTAGGTGGATGCAGGCAATATGTTCAATTTTCTTGCATTTCACAGATGAAATTTAAGGTGTCTGCAGTTTGTTTTTGAAATTATTCACATAGGGCTTACATTTGGGGCAAACTGTATTTTCAAGCAAGTCTTCTGTCTTTAGTATGTCGGAAAAACAGCCCTTCTTGTTAGCATGTAAGTCTGTGGGTTAAATTGTGTTCATAAGCCTCTGTTGTATTATAAGAGGGTAGATGTCTACTTTTGTGTTTAATCATTGTCATTCTTGCCTGGAGGGAGTTACTTAAATGCACGTGGTCATTTCTTGCATGTATTTCATGTTTAGTAACAGTCTGCTGCAGGGTCTTGGTTATAAAAAGTTAAAATCCAGTTGTTAACTTGCTGACAGTGTGCTGGTGTCTGGCACATTGAATGTGCCAAGGTTGCTCGCATTTCTGCTTTGGAAATGTGGCTTTAGACTAATAGCTTTTTGTATTAACAGCTGTATTTTGCAGTGTTTTTAATAAGTAAAAATATATGCACATGTTTAATAGGGAGGGCAGGATCCAGGACATTTAAACTCTGAAGCAGTCTGTGACAGCTGGAAATAGAAGAGGTGTAAAAATTGGTTGTAATAAGCTTACTGTGCTTAAAAGGCTTTTACCAGAGAGCGGACACATGGCACTGATACTTAGTCCAGCTAGGAGTGTGTTTAAATGAGAGGCAGTGCACTGCAGTGCTGAGTGTATTAAGTGGATTCTGCCTCAGTCAGACTCCCACTCTGGCTTCTGAAGGATGGCAGTATTTATTAATTTTTCTCAACTGTTGCATGTGGTTCAAAAAGTTGTTTGGAATGTTCTTCATCTGAAATGCCCTGGATGTTTTCCAGACACCAAGAGAGAAAGGTTCCTGCTGTGAAAGTCCTGGGTCATGTCTTCCTTGCTGAAACAGGTGTAATCATTACATTGATACTGCAATCTTGATGTAAAATTCCTGAGAGAGTCAGTGCAACTCTGTGCAGCTGATGAAATCTCAGGTGGAGGAGTAAAAGAAAGACACTGACTTTTTACTTGATTTAAAAATTTCCAATTCTCTTCTGGCATTTTAACATTGAGATAGCTGTCTCAATGTGATAATTACATCTTTCTCTTTAGCAATGAAGGCACAGCCTAATAGTGCAAATGAAGGGTGGAGAAAGGAGATATGCTGCATAAAACAGGACGATCAGGTCACTTGTGGCCACACATTGCTTGAGTTAGTTTTGTTTTAGTATAAACAAGTGCACTTTGTTCTGTCTTCCATGATATTGCTTCCTTGTGTACTAATAGCTTGTGCACTTTCTTCTGCAGAAATACTGGATAGGGTTTGGACAAAAAGCATTTATTTACACTTCTCTAGATGTGTTGTTTATCCTGAGTCCAGTTTCTCATTTGCAGTACACCTTGTCTAGGCTGCCAAAGGAATAGGAGATCTGGGGATGGCTGAGATAATTCCTAAGCTGTCCACTATAGTAAAACCTATGCCTTTTTTAAAAAAAGAACTGTAAGGCACCTTGAAGGTATGAAAAGGATGTAAGTTACCCTGTCTGGAAAGAAACACTAGTTATGGTTCAACCAGGGTTCTACTTAGCACTCTGGGCTCTTGGCTGTGCCATGGACTGTATGACCCTCAGTCCTCTGTGGGCTTCCTTTCAGTCTTTGCCTTCTGTTTCTAGACAGCAAGTTTTTCAGCTGTGACAATCCTTTACAATCTGTCCGTATTGGGTCTTTCAGGGTGTAAATCTCAATACTTCCTTGTAGGTGTTTCCATAATATGAATGATGAGAGTTTGTGTTGTGTAGTTTGTGTTGTTTGTCCCCC
>VXAY01003407.1:1394331-1425447 GCA_013399855.1 Oxyruncus cristatus
CCCCATGTAGTTCCTTTGCATGGAGATTTTGATTTTACCCCCCTTTTATAATGGACTTAACGTTTTTTAGACGTTCACTTCCTTTCCTGTTTGGGAAAGGCAGATATGTGTTGGGTTAAAACAATAATTAGGCTTGGCTGTTTATACAGGTGGGGAAACCACGTGTAGAAGAACAAGGAAGAATTAATCTCTGAGTGAACTGGGAAGAAAAGAATAATTGTTTTTATTCTTCAGCTTGCTGTTGAAGTTGAGGTGCACCATACTTTTCTAGTACCTCTCCTACTTTGTGTTTCTGTAAAATGAGAGTATTTGACAACATTGTGACATCATCTCCTGTGTATGCATTGCAGACAGTTAATTTCTTATACTGGTGGGATGTTACTGAGACACACATGAAAATGTAAAGAGGTAAATAAGCCTAACATGAAAAACAAAAGATAACTAACAATTTGTTGTAGCTCCACATGGAAATACTTCCAGAGCATAAGTTTGGGAGTTTGTGCATGGCTAGATTTATGCCAAAAGCACAGGAGTAAAGCAAACCTGTGCATGCCACTGTATTATTTTTTGTAAGCACAAAACCGCTTCTGAAGTTCCTTCCTCTGAGCACTGTCTGTACAAGACACAGCAGCACAGAGATGGTGCTCTGCAGGTCTGCAACGCAACATTCTGTCTGCGGCTCAGCTGGGCAAAGAAGTTGCCTTAGTGCTTTTTTTAAATCTGTGCCTTTTTAAACTAAGATCCTTTTGACAGGACCAGGTGAAGAAAAGAAACTGTATAAGCAGTCAAACTGGCAGATTTCAAGACACCTAAACATCTGTGATGTAGTAGGAGACTGGGGGATGGGGAGTAATGTGCGGCTGGGGATGGGCAGGAATGGGCAGCCAATTCAAACACAGCAGAACAAAACACATCTGACCCAGCCCACTACGAAGGGCATATTTAAATCAAGATCCCTCCGAACACAATGTAGCTGGAGTTCAATTTGTGCAGAGTTTATGGTTTGGTCTGGAATACTGGGTTTGTCAGGAGTGTATGTACTACAATTGCACTGCCCTGGGATCTTGGGGAACCCCTCCAGCTGCTCCTCATTCTGCACTTTTATAGCCTTCCCTCATTGCAGAGCACCACCACTTCTTTAATGTTGTTTTTAGTCTCCTTTTTGAGATCTTTATCCTTGATTACATATCACAGTATTCAACAGACACTGAGAAAAGTGACCAGTTAATAATCTTGAGGTGACAGAGAACAGTAATTGTCTGCAAAAACAACAGAACAAGAAATTATTAAACAGCTCCTATGTATCCTCTTTTAAGGCTCCAAATTTCAATTGGCCCTGAGATTTTCTTCATTTTTAAATAATTGTGGAGACTCAAAACCTTTTCCAGAGAGCAAATGGAGCATTCTGGGGCTGAATTCCAAGATGTTTCCCATCTTGCACATGTGCACTGCCAGCCTATAAATTCAAGTACAGAAGACTGATACAACCTGCTTTCTTTTGAATATTATCAATGCAACTCCAAATGTGGAGACTCTTCTGTTCTGGAGGATTTGAGCTAGCAATTGTGTTTTCTGGAAATGTCCTTAAATTCCACATTATGAGGGGACAAATAACAGATGATTATTTTATGTTTCCTCGTCTGAACTAGCATTTGTACTTTATTGCTCTTTATTAGGGACCATTTGTACTTAGGTCTAACAGAACAAACAAATTTTACCAGTTTATAATCTTCCCTAATTCGCAGTACAGCAGAGTTATGAGCAAGCCACTTGTGTCTCCAATTTAAAGGGATAATAATTTAATGGGGAAAACACTCAAGCTCTTCTGTCCAACAATTACGCACTACCAAGTCTTAGTTTGGTACTAAGAGCCCTTGGAACTCAGTGTTGAAGTAAATACAATCTCTGGGAAGACCTTACCAAGAATATTTGGACTTGGGGATAAAAATGTGTCACAGTTGTAGATGATGGCTGCCAGATTAATGATAATAGAATGTGATCTACCCTGTAAAGCAAGAATATAATCAGTTAATGAGTAATATTCACTTACCTGCATTACTCAGATCAATTTGAGCTAACCATGCGCTTTGCAAGTATGTAAACAGCAATGCCATTGGAGACAATGCTGGCATTAATTTGCATTAACAGCAGAGTGCAGGCATGCCCCAAAGAGCATAGTACCCTATTCCATTACACCGATCACCAAAGGCACATTAAACGAGTTTATCAAAACAGCTGAATTAAATGACATTGTGACACCTCTTTAATTAGCCGTTCCCTCCAAACCTTGGAAGAGTTGATTCTTCAACTCAGTTTGCGATGTACTATGATCATTTTAATTTAAAAATAAAGCAAGTCAGATTATTTTTTTTTCTGACCCATAGCCAACTTCTGACAAAAATGGAAGTAAAGATGGTAGAATCCTGAAAAGACACTCCTTTCTAACAAATCCACTATTTTTTCAATAGCTGTTTGGGATAAAGCTAAATTATGAGAAGTGCCATGTCTTTGCCCCCACAACATTGAAAAACAGATGATAGTAATAATAAAGAGAGCATAAAATCTTCCTTTTTGCTCCAGATAACTTGTAGGACAAACACTGACCTTAAAAAGACAAAAGGAGCCATAAGGAATTGATTTTGTTCAACCAATGTTCTTGGCTAAAGCAGAATCATCTTCAGCAAGCAGTGATTTGAAAAGCTTGGAACAGGTTACTCTGTTTATTTGCTGCATTAGATGAGGTAAATTAAGTATTATCAGTGATATAAATACAAGCACAGTGTACCAGATTTCGTTATCTTAAATACTTCTTTTCACCTCATCTTCTTTTTGTTCTCCTTCCTAACAAGCTCTCATAAAATCTCAGTCTTGAATATTTGACTGAAACATAGTCATGAGACTGGTACAAAAATCAGAAGTCCTGTCTACAACTTGGCACTAAGAACTTCTCTCAAGTTCACACCCCTTAAAGCCCAGTATCATGTGGCAGGTTCCATTTAACAAGGTTGTTTTATTTGGGAATATTCTTAAATGCTAGAAGAAAACCATGCCAGTTGTGGAACCAACATTCGAGTCTTCCACATCTGACTTGACTACACTTCTGTTCCAATGAATAACGTTTGCCAGCAGCTGAAGCCAGCACATGCTATTTCTGAGTCTTTTTCTGCAGTTTACAGATATATTACATTTTCAGGGGTACAGATCGTATGTTTAGTGGAGATATAAGTAAAATATCCTTTTTCAGCTTCCCTAAGATTTGTGTCTTTTGGAGTTAACGTAACATCTGGAACTGGAACTAAAAATTGGAAACAATTCAGATCAGAAACAAGCATACCTTTGTCAAGCCTGTATTTGTTCAAGTCCTGGAGAAAATTTGCAAACCAAATTTTCCAAATTATGTAGAACCACTGTTTTATCCATTAAAAGTTTGGAACCCTCATCCCTGTGTAATCTACTATTATTGGCCAGACAGCTGTCTGCCAAACCAAGGAGGAATAAGACAAACTGAAAAAGAAAAAAAAAAGAAAGAAAAAAAAAAAAGGCAAACCAGAAAAAAACCTTGCTCCCATTGACATCCAGAAACTAAAAACGGGACACTGCAGATTTTTTTTCTGTTCATGGATTGACCTGATCTGTTATTCACAGCAGAAATCATGTTTAGATGTTCAAGGAAGTCACCCTTTTGTCTGCATTCTTCTAAACAAAGTTTATGCAGAAGTAGGACAAATCTTCAGTTTCCTCTGCAGTTTTAAAACTCTACTGGGCATGTCATAGGGATGAGGGGAAATCCACGCCTTTTGCATTTAGAATAACAACAGCAAAATTATTGTCATGCACTCTGTATCACAGAATGTCAAATATCCAAGTATATTTTTTTCCTGTCACATCCCCCCACGCTATTTTTAAGCACTACCTCTGCACTTACCCATATTGGCAAAGCCATGTAAGAGGCTACTGCAGTGCCACTTCTGCTTATTCTAAAATCAGAAAATACCAGAAATCTCAATGGACAGGCTCTTTCCAATTGTTGTGAGTACAAGCAGAGTTCCATATTAATTCTCACAAAGAAAACTGTCACGAGTCAGCTGACAGCTCCAGTGTGGGTTGAATATGGTAAACACTGTTACGGAATTGAAGGTAGTGTCGTATGGTATTAGACAAAATACAAGTTTGTACTTTAAAGAATCCTTAATTAAAATATGAAACTTTCTCACTGACAAAGCAATGCAAGTATTTGGTTTTGCAGAATCAATGCTAAGAGGAGCAGTATTTGACCAGGATGGTCTGGTAGAATAGCAATTGAATCTACATCTGCCAAGTTTCTTCCCAGTATTGCCACCCCACAAACATCCATTTCTAACTCAGATCTCAGGTACCAGTATAGAAACACAATCCAATAAGGAATTCATTCACAATCCACCCACCACCTTGCCAAGAGAGGGTAATGGGGTGGACTTTGCTAGCACCATGCACAAGAGCACCCTTATTCATACCACGTTGAGGCCCTTAATTTCTTAAGTTCCACCTCAGAATAGTTCTATGCAAACATGCTGTGTGACCAGGCAATAAACAAGTTAGTGTTTCAGATAACCGACCAAGAAGTCTAACAGGCTGAGGAGGGAGGTAAAGTGTTTGTTTTGTAGTATCTGAACAAGTATGGGTAACAAAAGTTTGAGGTTTTATTTAGTAAACACTTCAGCTTGTGCTGCAATAGCGATACCAGTATATATTCATAAAAAGGCCATGAACCTGCCATTGACATGTAGGTACCTGTCATAAGAACCTTTATTTTTATGATTGTATCTTCTCAGTGACTTGCCTCACAACATGGTTCTCAGAGACTTCTGAACGGAGCTTCTAGCTGAGAGTCACTATACACTTTTGCATGAGAGACAGCGTAAAGCAATACTCTTCCTTCAGAGTAAGTAATTTGTCATTAAAAATTGCCCATAGAGTTAGTTTTCTGAACCTAGGGTTACAAACTGTAAGTGCTTACAGGGTCTTTCACTCTTATATGCAGCAACATGAAGACCAGACCTTTTTATAGCTGGAGGAGGTAAGCATCCAGTACAGTAGTGTGTGGTGGATCTGGAGAAGTTGCTTGGTACATCTTGCAACAACAGTTGGTGTGTGAGGTCTGTGACACCCTTCCTTGTATCACAGTGTTCTTAATTTAACATGGGGGAGCTTTGGAGGCTGTGGTGTGGTCCAGTGGATCACCTGTGCGTATGTGATGAGTCTCCGTTACTCAATTCCTTTGTTTCTGCACTATGTTGAACTCAAACATCCTAGAGCAGACCTGTGAAGTATCACAGAATCACAGAATCAATTAGGTTGGAAAAGACCTGTCTTAAGTCCGTGTCCTCTTGTCCTATTATTAATTGCCTGGGAAAAGAGGCCAACCTTAACCTCACTACAACCTCCTTTCAGGTAATTGTAAAGAGTGAGAAGATTTCCCCTGAGCCTCGTCTTCTCCAAGTTGTTTACAACCCCAGCTCCCTCAGCAGCTCCTCACAGGACTTCTCCAGACGCTTCACCAGTCTAGTTGCTCTTCTTTGGACACGCTCCAGCACCTCAACATCCTTTCTAAACTGGGAGGCTCAGAACTGGACACAGTACTCGAGGTGCAGTCTAACCAGTGCTGAGTACAGGGGCAGAATCACTTCCCTGGTCCTGCTGGCCACACTGTTCCTGATACAGTAACACTGCCTAATTGTTCTTAGAGAACTAAAGTTTTTACCTTCCTTGTGGGGTTTACTGTCTACATTTCGACTGGGATTTTCAGCATACCTTGGGAGCTTTGACCGTCGTCATTAAAGTTTAATGGAAGCTGTCAGTTTAACCTCCCTTGGAGTTCTGTGCAGGTTCTAATCTCCATCAAACTCCAAAGCTGACTTGTGAGTTTGGAGAATGCTCAGTTGAGCAACCATTTTCAAAGTACTAGTTTTCAGAGCTTGTTGTTGTTTTTTGTCTGAAGCCAAAATGCCCTAATCCCCAATAGATGGTATATTTGTATTTAAGCTGTCATGTGTGTGTGGTTCTTGAATAGCAAATTGCAGCAGAATCCTCAGAAGAACAAGCAGATTGTTGTGAACAGTACTCTGCTTTTGGGAAAATCCCATGTGTATTTTAACCTCTGTAAAATGCTTGGGTGAGAAACTGAGGTCAGAGGAGGTGGGGACTCAGATTGCAGACATATCTGTTTAGCATTAGCTAGTCAGGATTGCATGAGGCTGCAGTCCTCAAAACTGTTTTGCTGAACACCAGTTCTGCATTGCACAGAGAGAGATTGCCAGGAACCAGTTTTGCAATAATGTTTAGAAATTTCCTCTGACAAAACAGACCAAATGAATATTGCTATATGCTCTAGTGAATCATGTTCTCCTCTAAATAAAATGTTTAAAGTGTGTGCAGGTCTTATCTGATGGATATCTCATCATAAGTTGATGTGTCCCCAAATCATGACCAATATTCTGGTTTTTGTTTAGTTTTTCAGCAGATCTCTAAGTATGTTCTGTGTGTTGCTTGGTGGTCCTTGTAGTGTTGGCGGCTCACATGGATTTGGCTTTCCAGCTGATAAAGCTGTGTTAAAAGAAGATGAAGTTTGCTGTTCTATGTAACCAATTTTGGTGTTTGCTACAGCAGTAGTAAGGGCAGTCTGAGAGAGCCATTGCCCTGTGCACCAGGAGGGATTTCGTGTGGTGTCCTTAATGGGTGGTCTGTAGGAAATAACACAAGTTTGAGGAACCCTCCTTTAAAATAATGTGTCCACAGAAAAGTGATCTCGAACACATGTAACTTTCTTCCAGGATCTGCAGAGATGGAAGTGCACTGAATTATGCCTCCTGAATCCAATGATTCGGCTTTTTTGATATGTGAAAACTTTTCTACTTGAAGTAGGTAATATAACTAGAAACAGGACAGAACAATAATGAATAAGTTCAGTTGTGTTGTTGGAGATTTTAACAATATTTAATTGCCACCCAGATAAATTTAACAAATCCTAAATTTCATAATTTGTGTAAAGCACCTTTGCTGGACTTCTTCAGAGCATGCTCTTTAGAGAAGTATTTTGGCATCTCTTGACTGAGGGAAATGAACTAATTTGGGCCGATGCAGATGAAATGGTGTATAATCAGTGCTATATTTTGTTGTTACTGCTAACATTATTATTTAAAAAGTAGGCTGCCAAACAAAATCAGTGGTCTGAAGTAAGTATCTTGTCTTCCTAAGACCCTGTCATCATTGGGGCAAGGAACTGTATGCAATCGAAAAATATAAAAAGATCTTTAAAAGACTTGCTGCTTATTTGTTTAAAAAAATAAAAGCTAGCTAGCAGTTCATTTAACAATATTTTAATGTTGTTTGATAAAGCTGCTAAATTCATCTGCTTTGGGAGGGCAGCAGAAACAGTGACACGAATTACTTGGGAGAGTTTAAAACTATTTTGTGTAAAAACCTGGCATAAACACAAGCAACCCCAGACCCCCTTAATCAAGAGTTTCAGTGAAATGGTATGGGGAGTTCAGTCCACTGAGCTCCTTTTTTTTTTTTTCTTTTGGTCTTTGATTTCAAGACACGCAAATGGAACTCCTTTATTGAGGCAGGAATTAACTGTACAAAAGCCATACCTTGGGAATGTCTATCCAACTGCTGTTAAAAGTCATCTGTTGCAAGCAATTCTGTAGCTTCTGTAGTGTGCTCCAGTATCGTCAGAGTATGTTTTTCTCTGTGTCATGTCTGCATTCTCTTCCCCATCAGTGGAAGCCACAAAGCCTAACCTGATCTAGTTTCCTTAGTGTGACCTTTCTCCACTGGCTAAGAAGAAATGAACTTCAGCCTCTCATAAAGGCGTTTTCTGATTGGTCTGTTGTTTTACTATTTTTTGTCTCACTGCCTTCCCATCTCCTCTCCTAGATGAGAATAAGAAGCTTCATATGTTTTTTAAACCTACTTAAAACTTTTTTTTAATATGCTTTATATGGACCCTTTCCAGCTTGCTGCTGCTAAACCAAATGTCCTTTAAACTTACATAATTTATTTACATAACCTTCCAAACATATCTGTGGCTAAAGCCATGTCATTTCTTGTAGGTACATTGCTGGATGAACAGCCTTGCTTTTACTGTAGCCTGGTGGGAAATAGATCACTGAGATGCTGACTGTGTTCTAGTATTCTGCAGTGATACTCAAGATAATACTTAGCATATACAAACAAAGCTGTCACCAAATATATAATATGGGATACTAGTGTGGATTGGATTACTTTGCACTCGTGTGTGCTTGGTGTGACCCTATAAATAATTTAAAATATAGGCTGGTAAAGAGTAAAGTTTACAAAAATTGCCTGACACCTGCTGCACATAATGTGTGTAAATGTAGGATATTCTTAGACACTCCTGCCTCCCCCTGAATTTCAGACCTTGATTCCAACTAAAATCAGATAAAATGGAAACAAGTCCTCCTTATTTGATAACCAGAACACTTTTGGAAAGCGAAGTTCCTGTCAAATCGATTGAGGTGGGGGTTAGAGGAATGGGATGTAATTTGGGGAAAGGGTGTATTTTCCTCTTAAAATAGTACTACAAACCAGCCATCATGGACAGGATCAGCTCACTGAGGGGAGAAGTCAGCCATGCCAGGAATGAAAAGCTGAGTACACCATGGAGCCTTCTGCTGAAATATCTTCAAGTACCTTGCTCAAGCATGAGTAGGCTTCACTGCAGCCCTTTTTGGTAATTAATAGCAGAAGGAAGAGAATGTTTGGATGGAATGATTTTTGAAAATCTTTGGGCTGAATTATCTGCTCAAGTTCTTCACTAAGGGGGTATATGTGGGAGTGAAATCAAGGAGCCCTGATTTTTTTTTAGTCTTGTGCCCTACAAACTGCTACCACCTACCTCTGTGTTGCAGCAAGAATATTCTATAATTTAGTAATTATAGAATTCACTTTATGTGCGGTAACGTGTTTTGAGGATGACAGCCATAGCCCTCTATTCTTTAGAGGATTCTACTTGGCAAGTTTAAACTCTGATTGAGTCTGTGCAGTTAGTACAGGAAGATTGACATTTAATCTTATCTTTGAAGTTGATGATTTCAGATTCTCTGCAGCAGCATCAGCTGCCAGTAAAAAGGATGAGGGTCCACAATGCAGAGCTTAGAGTATTTCAGAGGTAATGATTTTTTTCCTACTAAATATGTAACAGTTACATTATAAGAGGGACATAAACTTTTGTGTGTGTGTGATTTGTACATGCCATATTCCCTTCTTATCTAGGAAGTTGTCAGACTCGGTTTTTTAGTTGTGCTTGATTTTAGCAGACAGGTTTGGCTAAACTCTTGATTACCTTTGTCTCTCTTCTATGCTTGATTCTCTCCTTTTTTACATTCTTTCCTGTCTCCTTATGGCTCCAGTGGCGTGAGTTTCCTCACGTGTTTCTGGCTGCCATCAACTGCTGTCTCTCTCTCCTTGAGCTGAGCCATTAGATATAGCACCTAGAAGGGTGACAGCATGTGTAAAACTTCCTTTCCTAAAAGTTTGAAGGAGTCTTACGCTGAGTGATGTGGTTGCCACACCTGCAGGATGGGATGCCATCCCGAGGGACCTGGACAAGTTTGTGAATTGGAGCTGTGGGAATGTAATGAGGTTTAACAAGACCAAGTGCAAGGTGCTGCACCTGGGTGGGGGCAAAGCCCGGTATCAGTACAGACTGTGGGGGATGAACAGGTTGAGACCAACCCTGCTGAGAAGAACTTGGGGGTGCTGGTGGAGGAAAAACTAGACATGAACCAGCAATGTGCACTTGCAGCCCAGCATCCTGGGCTGGATCAAAAGCAGCATGAGCAGCAGGTCGGGGGAAGTGATTCTGCCCCTGTACTGCACTCTGGTGAGACCCCACCTGGAGAGCTGTGTCCAAGTCTGGGCTTCTCAGCACAGGAAGGACATCAGCCTTTTGGAGTGAGTCCCGAGGAGGGGCACTGAGTTGGTCACAGGGGTGGAGCACCTCTTCTGTGAGGAAAGGCTGAGAGAATTGGGATTGTTCAGCCTGGAGAAAAGAAGGCATTGCGTTAACGTAATTGTACCTGAAGGGAACCTACAAGCGAGATGGAAAGAGACTTTTTACAAGAGCATGTAGTGACAGGATAAGGGGGAATGGCTTTAAACTGAGAGTAGGTTTAGATTGCATATTAAGATGAAATTCTTTAATGTCAGGGTGGAGAGACCTGGAATAGGAGTTTTGGATGCCCTATCCCTGGAGGTGTTCAAGGCCACGTTGGATGAGGCTTTGAGCATCCTATTGAAAAGTGTCCCTGCCCATGGCAGGTGGGTTAGAACTACATGATCTTTAAGGTCCCTTCCAACCCAAACTATTCTGTGATTCTATGACACCTAAGGTCTAAACCTCCTTATGCTCCAGAGAGTAGAGCTGGACAAGAGGGATCATTTTGTGCTGCACAACTGGTTTCTCCAGTTAATTTAGAGCTGCTAGGACCCTACCTACACGGTCTTGTTTCTGCATAGCAGGTATTTTTAAGTATAGAAAACTGATGCATGCTTACTTCATATCCAGTCTTAGAGTTTCCATAAGATGGTACACCCTTGGTTGCGAAAGTTTTGACATGTTTATTTTTTACCATCTTGTGTGCCTGTGACAGGGGTGTGTGAGGGTTTTTGCTCCTTGGTAATAAGTGTTTTTGTGGTTTAGGACATTGACTGCTGTAAGAATTATGCTGTTCTCTCTGTCCAGGAGTACAGATGGCTTAACCACAGAGGTCTCCATTGCAATTGTTCTGTTAAAAATTGAAGTAATATTTAAAATATAAGTTGGTGCATGTACTGTAATTTTGAATGGCTTTTTTCTTACTAAATGAGATCTTCATTTTATGTTGTGTACCAGGCTCCCAAGATCCTCAGTCACTTTTCTTAAAAGCACGGTTAAACCTTTCCATGACCTTTAGCCTAGTTAACTGGTTTAAGAAATGTTAAGTAAGGCCTTTCTCCTGTGCTATACATAGGATTTGTGTTTGTTCTGTGCTTCTGGTGCTTTCAAGAGTAGAAATCATGCACGTGCCTCAGTATTCTCATGTCTTTCTATTTTGACTTAAAGGGGAAGGAGGCAAAATGTAGGCATGTCAACAAGTATGAAGCAGTAGTATAAATACAACTTTTTAAAACTCTTGCTCAGCTTGTCTTAGAACTGTTGCAGCTTTGCAACAAACCAACAACTGATGATAAATGTGCTGTTGATTATCATTCATGATCATCTCAGTCTTAATATGTATGGTGAGCCCTGTCAAACTGGTTTTTAGAAAGCTATTACTGAAACTAATAACAAAGATCATATAGTGTATTTTTTAGTTGTTTGTTCCATGTCACTTTGTTGGAGCTAATGGGTATCCCTGAAGGACTTCATAAAATTTAAGTGCTCTAGGTGGGATTGGTACAATTAGAACAGTGAAAGTTAATGACTGAATTCAGGAAGCGTTCTTGCTTGTTCTTTTGGAAGGTAGTTTAAGGTGGGCAGATGGCAGCAGACTTGCCATAGTTCTTTCAGCTTATGTTTTTAACAGAGATGAATGGAAAGCGGAGAAAAAGAAGGATCATTACTGTGTTTTTATGTGTGAGGTGCAGAGGAGTCTTAAGCCTCAGTGCATGAAAAAATGCTTTTTTGTATCACTTATGAATGTAATAGAGATGATGGTAAGGGAATTATGGTAGTTGTGCTAAAACTGATTCTGTTTATAGTGGTCAACCAAATGAATTACACAAAAGTGTACAAATCCTTCAGTCTTGTATTGTGTCTGCACAAGACAACTTCCCCAATGCAGGTAAAACAAAATTTAGTAACTGAACACAGTCAAGGAACAGAAGATTTGCCCCTGAGCATGCAAAGGGATCAAGAGTGAAGCTGGAAGTTGAACCCTTGTTGGATTCCTACCCAGCTTGAGCAGGAGTGTTTCCTTTTCTTCAGTTAACAGACTGATGAGAAGCTCTGTTTTCACACTCTTGCACAGTAAGCCTGCGTGTAGATAGCTCACTCTATTGTCAGGTCAAGGGTGTGTTTTCCAGTTAGCTGAAAACCACTGGAAAATTGGTGGGGTTTTGAATAGAAATAGTATGTCTTTCTAGAATGAAGTGGTTTTGATTGAGTACTGCGCGATCCAAATAAGATTGTAAAATTGCTGCAAGGGGAAAGTCTATAACTTTTTATAGTTTAGGCTATTTTCTGTTTAGAGTTTATTTCATAATTTGAGAGATTTCAGGTTCTTTTTTTGCTTTGTCCAAGGATTGTGAACTCCATGTGTGTACAGAGGTTTTAAATATTGTGTATTATGGACAAATATGAACTGTTCTAATTTTCTAGTTTTACTGAAAAAGAATTTTTTTTTTTTGAAACGACATCAAAATGTTGTCATTCAGTGGTAATAAACTGAATATAACCAGTTTGTCCTCCATATTCAGCATGCATCCTTTTACTGTTTATTTGTTTATTTTTTCAAAATAGAAGCTGGTGTTTCCCTTTTCAAGCAACTTGCAGTTGTCAGGAGTACTGCTGGTCAAAATAGAGCATAACACTGAGACTTTGAGTCTCCTAGCTTTCTAACCATGGAATAACTTCTCAAGCAGGGGATATTTCCTCTTGTGAAACAAATAAGCTCATTGGAAGGTTAATGGTAGTCAAAGTTATTACTAGTTTTTTTGAGTCTCCCACATCCAACTTGGTCTGTTCAGCCTGGAGAAGAGGAGACTTGAGGGGAGACCTCATCACAGTCTACAGCTTCCTCATGAGGGGAAGAGGAGGGTCAGGCACTTGTCTCTTCTCTGTGGTGATCAGGGACAGGAGCTGAGGGAATGGCCTGAAGTTGTGTCAGGGCAGGTTTAGGTTGGATATTAGAATAAGGTTCTTTACCCAGAGGGTGGTTGAGCACTTCCACAGGGAAGTGGTCACAGCACCAAGCCTGATGGAGTTCAAGAAGCATTTGGATGATACTCTCAGGCACATGGTGTGACTCTTGGGGATGGTCCTGTGTAGGGCCAGGAGTTGGACTCTATGATTTTTGTGGGTCCCTTCCAACTCTGCATATTCTGTGATTCTGTGATCCCTCTCTTCAGAAACTGTTAGCTGGCCTTACAGTTTGCCTTGCCACGAGTTTTGCAGTAAAGAATTAAATGCATCAAGGATAAGAGTGTTCTCTAGACCGTCAAGCCCAGTTCTGGACTGAGAAGGCAGCATGATTTGAAAGGAGACTGGTCTTCATGTTCTTGGAAATGAACTTTTGATTCTACATACATGCGGGATTCAAAATAAACCAGCTTGCACCATGTATCGGTGGGATGATCTTAAATTTCTAGGATGGTTTATTAGTGGCACAGCAAACTAAGTTTTTGGTCAATGCCAAAAGTTTTGAAGCTTTTTGAGCTTTCTTTCTCATTCTTATGCGTTAAAAACCCTGTTAGTTGTAATTGCATAAAACATGAATGTGTCCTTTGAGTTTCTGAACTGTTGCATTTAGTAATTCTATGAAACTAAATGCTATCTATCTTTTCAGAAATGTATTTGCTGTCTTGGCTGCCTCTTTCAGATTTACTGCTTACTAACTGGGAAAGTTGAAAATTTTAAAAGGTCTGTGAACTTTTCTTGGGAAATCTTGGGGGTTGTATTTAGTCAAAACTGCAGAGTTACCAGAGCTAACTTTGTCTGCTAATGAGCCATCACATTCTGACCTAAGTGAGAAATGCAAGGCCATGGAAGCAGAGCATTTAATTGCTCTTCTGACTTTGGCTTTATTTTCAAAGATGGGAGACACATGGTTTCTTCAGCAGCATTCCAGGCAAGAATTAGTGTTGAAAAGCAGTTACTTGTTTTGGTCACTGTTTTTTGTTGGAGTTTTTGTCTTTTTGTTGTTGTTGTTGCTTTGTTTGTTTGGGTGTTTTCCCATCCGGTATTGATTCTCAATACATTACAACCCAAAGGGTTCTGTAACCATTTTTTATAAAATTTGGACTGAATAAAATAGGCTGGTGGGGAGGAGCAGAGAAGTGAATATAGTTTTCAAAATCAGAGTTCTGCCTTCTCTTTTTATCTTTTTTCCAAAGGAAATTGAATACTTACTTGTTCTTAAAGGGGATAAAGTCTGGCCATTCTCAATAATCAATCAGTTTATGTGGGTGTGTAGCACAGTAAAATTTGAACACAATTGCAAGCGGGGCAGTGTGATTTCCCTGCTGGGTGTTCGTAGCCAACACAATGTGGCTGCACTTCAATCAGGACGACTCTAAAGCGCAGAAGTGACAGAGAACACGGTGGTTAATGTGTTATCTGTATGCTGTTGCCCTACTGTGTACATCAGTGGGGAAGAAATCTCTTGAAAGGGGAAGGGAGCTGGGATAATGTTGATACTGATTGGATTAGACATTGTTCATGTCTGATCTTTAGTTAAAAAGCTGTTGAGTTCCTCTGCTGTTGATTGGACTTGATATTTCAGGTTGCCTTTTCCTTTGTAGTAGCATTAATAATGGCTTCAGCTTGGAAATGTCTAGATGAAAACCCATCTATTCATATTCCTCTAAACACATTTTTGGGACAATTTTTTCTTTTTTAATTCCTACATAGACTTTTTACTTTTTACAGCCTTGAGCTTTGACCGGATATGGGGCTGGTTTTGTGAGGCAATGTGCATAACTTGGGAAGTTCTCTGCCCCAAAGAATTTGTAACTTTGAGCCTGTTAACATCAAACTTTCCAAGTGTTCAAATGGTTTGGTACAGTGCCACTTAAAATAGACATCGTTATGGGGAACCAATGAGTTGCAGAGAACAAAACTAGCCTTTGGCATTCTAGAAGCTTTTTCGTCTGCTTTCAATAACTAACCTGTCAGGCTCTCATGATACTATTCCTAGTGTTTTTAAAGATGGCCAAAAGAAGGGCTTGGCATGCTAGGAAAAGAAATACAAGGGATACTGAGACTTCGTTTCTTAACAAGTAATTCTCCTCAAGCTGTATAAACTTCCTTGAGTTAAATATTGTAGAAAACAAAGATACTACATTTTCAATGAAACATCAGTGATAACAGTTGGTTGTCTTTGCTGTCCAAGATCCTCACTAAAACCACCAGCTGATTTAAATTTTCCTTATTACATCAGCATAGTGTTCCTCCGAAAAGAAAAATAAAACAATCTCTTTCCTGACTTGGGGGGAAAAGAAAGGCCATGCAGAATGATAATAAAAAGTCTGAATTTTTATGCATGTTTTTGAATTCATCTGAAGTTGAATTGTAGGTTCTAACTGTAGATTCCTTGGCCTGCACATAGAAGCCTAAGCTGTTGTCAAAGATATACGTCGCTTTTGCCTGTGCAGTGGCACACACACTCTCCAGTGAGAATGTAGCCAGAGCCAGAATTCAAGAAAAAGGCAATAGCATTTGGCAGGGCTGCCAGCATCACAGACCTGCAACTCAGATCCTGTATAAACTGTCTTCTTTTAAAAGTTCAGGAGGAATTGAATCTAAAAGACAATATCAAGAGGTAACTCTCATATATTACATACAATAACATGAGTTTGAATCTCGAAGTATTTCTATAACAGGCTTGAAGCCATAGAATATATACTATATGCTGCTCTATTCTGTATGTTGTTCCTTGAGTGCCAAGTAACTGGACCTCTGCAGAATGTGCATTGGAAGCAATGAAATGGTTATATATGAAGCTAGGAGTCAGTAGTTGACTGGTGTAGAGCTCCAGCAGCTACTGCTCGAGTTAGAAGAACTGGGGGGAGGTTGGGAAGTTGGAGAACCTTTGTGCTTTTGCTCTGGCTGCGTCTTTCAGTTAACAGCAATCTCCACGAACTTCCACACCCCACATCATTGCCTTCAAACTCTGTCTTGAATTTTTCTTGCATTGTGGTGCAGTAGAGAAGACGGTAGTTCTGAAACTCTGTCACAGTTTTTGCCATCTGGGAGGGCACTTGATACCAGCATTTCAGGGTGTGGTGTCTAGTGCTGTTAGCTTTCAGCCTGTTATTAAAAGGCATCAGAACCTGCTTTCTGTGTGTTGTTGTTAATTCAACTGGTTGAACCAAGCTTTTAGACCATGAATAGTTAATTTGTTCTAAATGTGGGTTTGTGGATTGACAGAAGGTATTGTTGAGAAGTCTCACTTCGAACTCTCAACTATGTTGAAGACGCTATTCGTATCCTGTAGATAAAGAATTGGGCCTGCTCTTCCATCTGACTTTTACACCTTTGTCTGACATATGGAAGGAAGAGGCTTTTGGATACTCTACATTTTTCACTTATGTGAAACTTCTTCTGTAATCCGTGCCCCACTGATCTGGGAAAACAAATCGTCCTCTACCACGTGCCCTCAGTGCTTTAACATCTGTAGATGACAATAATCCTGACATGGTTTTCTGTTTTTTTTTCTTCTGTAGCATCTCCCCTTCTGCTTTTTGCCAACCGGCGGGACGTTCGACTCGTGGATGCTGGAGGCACGAAGCTGGAGTCCACTGTGGTGGTCAGTGGTTTAGAGGATGCTGCTGCGGTTGACTTCCAGTATTCACAAGGCATCGTTTTCTGGACAGATGTGAGTGAAGAAGCCATCAAGCAAACTTACATTAACCAAACCGGGAATGTGGTGCAGAATGTCATCATTTCTGGTCTGGTTTCCCCGGATGGCCTGGCGTGTGATTGGATTGGGAAAAAACTTTACTGGACGGATTCAGAAACCAATAGGATAGAAGTAGCTAATCTCAATGGAACATCTAGAAAAGTCCTCTTCTGGCAAGACCTTGATCAGCCCAGGGCAATAGCTTTGGATCCTGCTCATGGGTAAATATTAATTTGGCTTAAATGCTTAAATGGATACGGTAGTGATTTATTAGTTTTTAGTTCTGAAAAGAAAGAAAAACATAGCCTTTTATTTCATTTTACATTTTCCCAAGGTATTTTTCTCAAGTTCTGTAACTTGAACGTATGTTTGAGCTTAAATATTTTGTGGCAAGTAATGGCAGCCCAGACACTGAGCCAAGAAGAAAAATAGAGCTGTTCTTAGGTGCCAAGCCAAATATTCAACTGGTATAATTAACTAACTTATTCCATTGCACTTCTGAAAGGTAATTAAATTTCCAAGCAATTTTTTATTATTTTTATTTTCTCAGTTATCTTATTTGGTAAGTTAACTGTGATTTAATATGTGATGTCTATTTAATGTAGACAGCAAGGTGTGTAAATCTGCATGAGTTGAAACAGGAACTATGCTCTGGTAAACAAAATCACAGTATTTTTAAGTGATGATGTTGAATAATCATGTTTGTGCCAGCAAGTAAAAGAGTCCAGGTGAAACTGGGTATTCCCAATGCTGTAAGGTGACCAGGGTAGTAAGTAATAAGAGAGCAGGCTGGATGTGCAATTTCTAGTGCTCTTGAATATACTTGTGTATCTGTATGGTTCCTCCCTCCCTCTTCAATACTCCCCACCATTTCTCATGTGCTGTTTGCAATCCCTGTGCACAAATAGTACTTTGGGCCTGGCATTTGTTTCAGTGATTGTTGAAGGTCTGCTGTGCTAGATGTACCCTTGTGATAACCATGGAAGAGAAGTGAGGTGCACTTCTCTTGTGTGCACAGATCCATACAAGTGAGGTGGTTTGCCACTAATTTGCTGCCATTTTCACAACACTTTTCTCAGAAATCACTTTGTGTTCTTCTATGGTATATGTAAATAGGTTTCTTATCTGTAAGAAAATCAGATGTCAACTGACATTTACACTGAGTCTGACCTCTTTGCGAAGTGATGCTGAGTTAATGCAAGGGCTTAGGATAAGCCACAAATATAAAGTACTTTGTGGTTTATCCTGCTCTGGGAGACAGTTTCTTGAGAAACTACCTGCTTCAGGTGTGTGAGAAGTAAAAATTGAAACTAAGCAACAGAGAGCAACTTAAAATTGCCATGTCAGCAACTGCCATGCTACAGACTGGGGCTTTGTCCAGTTGTTTTTGTAGTGTTTCCAGCATAAGACTTCCCAGATGAATGTGTGGAGTTATGGGTACATTTATTATTAATAGGTAAAGGGTGTACAAGTACTAAATGAAACTGTACCCAAATGAAACTGTACCCAAAGAAACAAAATCCTTAGTTTTGTTGACATGTCAAATGCTGGCAGATACCTGTATCTTTCAGATAAGTGTTGGAAAGGTACAGCCATCAGCAGTGAAAGAGAAAGTGGAGTGACTTTGTTGGACTAGAGGACTTTTCCAGAGGGGTTCTTGTCCTCTTAATCCTATCTTCATTACAGATGCCTTCAGGTGAAATGAATTCTTCCTGTAGCAAATTGCTGTATGAAGGTATTTTAAATAAATTAACAGGAATCCTGTGGTATCCTGGCAACAAGTAATCTCTGCAGAATTAGTTAATGCTAAAAACTCACTTTAGATCTAGAGTTCAGTAGTATATTTAAAGAGAGAATATGGTGTTGAGTATTTTATGATGAGATAGATCAGAGAGAGCGCATGAAATGCCAATGCCCGGTTGACATAAGTGGATGCTGTGGATGCACAGGACCATCCCCAAGAGTAACACCATGTGCCTGAGAGTATTGTCCAAATGCTTCTTGAAGTCTGTCAGGCTTGGAGCTGTGACCACTTCTCTGAGAGCATTTCTAGAATGTCTTTTTTTTAAGACACACTGTGAGACACTTGCAGATCATCTGTGTGTCTCTGCTTTTCCCAGAGGTAGTGAAAATCATTAATTGTTCAGGATTTACTCATGCTCTGATACATTATCATAATTAACAGGTGGCTGCTTAATAGGTAACATGGCTTTTTTTTCCCCATACACCTTAAAACTTTCTTGGTGGATCCACTATATATTCTAGGAATCAAAGGAAGCAGAACATGTGATAATCCAATTATTCTTCCCTGAAATGAAGGATAAACTAAGCAGACAGAGGAAAGTACAAAACATTTTTCTGCCAATTCGCTAACATTTTGTTTCGAACATTCAGATCCGAGTCCTGGTGTGTAGGTTATGTGAAGCTGAGTTTATATAATGAAGGACATGAGGCTGAAATTCTTGGCATTGTTTTGGAGAACACTAGCATTTATATACATTCTTGCTAGGTAGACTGCTGATAGGGGATTTGATAGTGTTGGTGGTTTATTAAGTTTGAGTTTGCAGCCTTTGCTAAGTATTTCTATGTTTTCAGGACAGCAACTTCTAACAAAACTGAATTTATTGTATGTAAAGATTTTGCTCAAGCTCAACTAAAGAAGTAGCTCAAATTCTGTACAACGTAGTGCAAAGAATGTAAATATCATGAACAATGTCTGAAGAAGCAGGAATGTATTTCGGAAGCAAGTTTTTATCATGTGTCAAGGCAAGCAAACTTCAGTTTCCTGAAAAGAAATTTTCAAAAGATTGCATGAATGAGTAGCCAAAACAAATGACTTAAGTCTCAGTCCTGTAGGGAAGGTCTTCGATCTGAACAGCCTAGAGTGTGTTGTCAAGGATCGTTAAATCTATAATCCATAATTCTCAAGGCTTGCTATGTTTTACAATTAAAATAGCGCTCTGATTCTGAGAAGCTGTAGCATATCCATAATCCTCATATCTGATTTTCACAAGGTGCTTAATGAAGTAGTTAGTTCACATTATTAAAGCCTACAATGTACTAGAAATATTTACTTTGTTTAATGTAAATCTTGAATTTGTTACTAGTTCTGTGATGGCTGCTGTGTTACCTTCTGGACCAAGCTTACTGTTCAAGTTTAGGC
This sequence comes from Oxyruncus cristatus, assembly GCA_013399855.1. NCBI lineage: Eukaryota > Metazoa > Chordata > Aves > Passeriformes > Cotingidae > Oxyruncus > Oxyruncus cristatus. Next base: position 1,414,099 of record VXAY01003407.1, read on the forward strand.
TGTATTTTCTGTAGCTTGGCTTATGCAGGAAACAGTAACGCTTGAGAAATTTCTGCCCCCTTTGTTTGCTGAAGCACCAAGAGCTGAATCAGCCATCTATGAAATGGTTATTTTAAAGAAAGATAAAAATTGATTGCCTCAAGAAAAGGCATACTGTCTTGTGGGTTTTTTTGGTGGGGATGTAACTGCAGTTATCACTTGGTATTGTCACTGGGCTTGTTGAATTTGCCATACCTAACTCTGGTGGGGTTTGTAGAAATGATGTTCGTGGAGGGGGAAAGCAAGGAACTTTGGTTTGACTTACTGAAAGAAAGCTGCAAACCTCTTTCTACATTTTCTCCTTCATTTTAGTTCTTAAAAAGTCTTTCATGACACGGTGTTGGTCTGTTGGGCAGAGGCATTGCCAGTGCCAGTGGACTAGCAGTGGACCTCTTAGCTGTTCCTACATAACTCACAACTGTGTTTATAGCAGCACTTCAGTAAAACTGTAGTGGTGTTTACTGATGGTTCAGTGGGACCTTGGTCCCACACAACAGGATGTCACAGACTGAAGGTTGAGCATATTGGCTTGCTGTGTTGAAATTATTGGGATTTTTATGCTGAAGCCTGCTCTCCGTGAGCTACAGTAGACTAAGGTTTTGAATATTTTGATTCAAATGAGTGTGAATGATGAAATGTTTTTAGCAGTGTATCATCTGACCTTCTTTGGAATAGTTGAGAAGAGGGGGAATACTGAATAAAAACTTATGACTGTTGCAAATAATGGAGAAGAAAAACATGAAACATGGCATGAGTAAAGACTGTGCTTTTTAAAACTTCTTCCTTTAACTCATGGCTACTTGGTTAAAATGCAGAAGATGTCCTGGTTTTGAGTGAAACATGGTTATTGCTGCCTTAAAAGCTAGAGATTAGTTTATATCCTGTGTGCCTCTAGTAATTAATTGCAAGTAGAAAATTATTTTGAAGCTTTTGGTTAGTTATTTGAAACTGTGTAAAGATGTTGAATATATGAGTAGCACAGTTGTTTTCTTAAAGTGCAAAAAAAAAAGTACTCAACTGTGAAATTGGTTAGGAGTCATATCCAGTATGTTGGTATGGCTGTAATCTCTTGGAGTTGGAAAGCTTTTGATATGTTGTATATCCAAACAGCTGAAAATGGTCTCGTGCATAAGAAACTTGAAGTTCTTGTGGGAAGTGTTATTTACTTTAATTTTCAGATGGGCGTCCTTGATGGTGACAGCCTTTCCCTAAATATTTCCTTGGTCTCTTGCTTATTTCTCCCTTTTCCTAAAGAAAGACTAAAGCCCAGAAATTGTTCTAAGACCTTTTGTTTCATTTGAGAGCAGAGCTGCCTCTTCAGAGATGACAGAAAAAAGTGGTTAACTTGCCCCCCAAATTGCATGGGAATGAGGTGGAAATATGTAGACTTCCTTAACCCTATTGAACTCCCTCCCCTGTTAGCACTTTTCTTTTGCTACAGGTTCTGTGATTCCTCGTATCCTGAACCCTGGAGGCTGATCCTTCTTGGCCCCGTATACATTTAGTCTTATTAAGTAGTGTGGGAATCGTATTCTTACCTTTTTAATTTCTACACCATTTCTTAAGGGAAGAGAAGGAACAACAGGATGGCTTCAGTGGTCAAGTGCCAGTGTGTGTTGCAGTGGTTTCTCAGGTGAAGTCAGGAATGTAGGTTTGGCTCTGGGACCAAAGAGATGATGGAAGCTGGGATTCTCTTGGATTAGATCACTTGATGAGTGCAGTTTGTAGCTGCACAGGGTGGAAATCATGGCATATACAACATGTTGGTCTGGCTGGACTGGCACCATTTTGTCTGTCTTGAATGGGTTGCTTTGGTTTAAGTCAAAACATGTTTCTAATTTTTTTTTTGTTGTTGTAAAATTAAGCAATAATATAAGCTAAACTAAGAATTTTTCCACATAACCTGTTGAAAGTGAATTAGATTGCATGCCTTGACAAATTCCTGTCTGTAGCTCCTTTCCCTGAACAGTGAGTTAAACTGTATCAACACACTGAAACATAAAATGCATTGGCTTGAGCTAAATGTTTAAGGTCGGAGATCTGTGGATAAGAGAGCCAACACCTGACTTGCACGATTGGATTGCTGTTGTCCACTATGTTTGCTGGACCTCATCTTCTGTTAAGTCAGTACAATGTGTAGATATAATTTCTTGGACTGTCCTGCTATGTTTTAACTCGATGTTCCTTATGGAGAGAGGAAGAAATCTAGGTTTAACTTCAGGTAGACATGGTTAGGTCTAGCTCACAAGCTGATGGAGAGTTCAACAGTTCATTCTGCACTTTCTGATATGAGGATACCCTGAATTTTGCGTGTTTGCAGTGTGTCTTAAAATAGGTTGAATGTAGGGAGATTTGGACTATTTTTCCCTTTCCTAAACTAAATCACACTTTGTGAAAGAAGAAGGACACCTGGGGTCACTGAGCTGAAAATGAGCCAGCAATATGCCCTTGCTGTAAAGAAAGCCAACAGCATCCTGGGCTTCATTTGAAGGAGTGTTGCGAGCAGATAAGGGAAGTGAACCTCTCTCTCTCTGCTCAGTGGTGGTGAAACAATCCTGGTAGTGCTATATCCAGTTCTGGGCTCCTCAGCACAAGAGAGACACAGATGTGCTGGTGTGAGCCTAACAAAGGGCCACAAAAGTTATTAAGGGACTGGATCATCCACCACAGAAGGCAGGGCTGGTTGAGCTGGGATTGTTTACCCTGGAAAACAGAAGGTTCAAGGGATCTTTTTGATGTGTATAAGTATGTGAGGTGAAGGAATAGAGGTGATGGAGCTAGTCTCTTCTCAGTGGTACCCTGTGAAAAGACTAGAGGCAATAGGGACAAACTGAAGTAGAGAAGATTCTGCATGAGTGAAAGAAAATACTTCTCTGCTGAGAGAGTGATGAATCGCAGGAACAGGTGACCAGAGAGGGTGTAGAGTCTCCAACCTTAAGAGATACTCAGAACTTGACTGGGTAAGTTGTTTTTCTGTTTTCTGTAGTTCTTGCATACGAATATGCTGGTTGTTCTTTTAGAGGGGAAAGTGCATAACATGAAAAACACGTGCAACTTCTTGCTTTTTTTCCCTGGGAAATCCTTACTTATCTCCTTCCTGCTGCCCTCCTTCTCCAGCTTAATGTTTTTGGAAATCTTGAGTCCCTCCCTCCAAGGATGTTTTCAGCTTCATGCTGTCGTGTAACCTGACTATTGAAACTGTACTGAATGTGTGCATGTCTAACGCTGAGAAATCACTAGGGTGTCTTACACCTTTCCATGTGGGTGAGCAGGGAAGGATGTGCTCTTTCCTTGCAAGCGCTTAAATAATATTTGAGCATCCATTAATTGACAGGCAGTTATTTCTTTCCTCTTTGTTCTCAGTTGCCAGATATTATATATATGTATGTATACTATACTATACATGTGTAATTTATATATTTTAAAAGAATCAGTCAGAATAAAAGGCATTGTAGGAAAACTGTAGTGGAGAAGTGTGGTTCTTGGGGGTTTTGTTTGCTTTACTTTAAGTACACATCTTTGAATACACTGTGATTAGTTGTAAAGGTTGTCTGCTGTGGCATGTTTTTGGATTTGATGTAATGTTTTTTCTCAAGAACATCCAGGTCTCAAAATTCAGTGCTTGAGAAAAAAAAAAAAAGAAAAAAAAGGAAATTTGAGTAAGTAATTTGCAGCTCAATGCTCTGCAAGATAGCCAGTCTTTTCTCTTCTGCAAACAATTGGGGCTATTTAATTTCACAGTCAAGTTTTTGTAACTTTAAAGGTGGGATGGGGGAAGTTAGTTTTAAATGTGCAGGAATCTAAACTTCATAGCAATTTCCTGTAAACTCCTGTTTTGTGCCATGGGCTTGTATAAGTTTGAGAACATTGTTGAAGTTGGAGAAGTTTGTACTGATTTATATAATCTGTACAACTGGCCCCTTTTGTGTAAGCAGGTTATGTAAGGTTTGGCAACTGTACTGCATTTTGGGAGATGGAAAAAGTGTTTGGGCAGTGCTGCTTTTTATTATGTCTGTGATACCTTTCAGCTCAGATGGCTGATCAGCTGCTCTTTGAGGTTACAGCCGTGATTTCTAATCTTTGCAAAAATGAGGACAAGAGACATGAAGCACCAGGAAATAAGAAATGACCTGCAGCTTTAAAACTGAGGGGAAATATGGTTTTCATCTTGATTTTGCTCCTGCACCTGGAATTTTAAAATGAGATAAGCAGGGGAAAGAAAACAAAAAAAAAACGAAAACAAAACCACCAACCCCCCCAAAAAAAACCAACCCCGAAGAAAAACCCCACTGGGGTGCAGTTTGCCAACTTCAAAATCTGTTTATTTTTGCAAGGTGGCTTTCAGTCCCATTCTTGTGATGGGACTGAAGCAGCATTTAAGCCCTGACTCAGTGTGGTAATTTATATGCCAAAACCTAGTGACTTGTTGACTGCAGTGGAACTGCATTTGCTTAATTAGGTTCTAACTAAAAAGCTTGGTAGTGCAGCTTGCAGCTACTGTGCTTACTAATAGAGCAGTAACTGAATTTTATGAACTCCATTGGGTCTGGTACTTCCGGCTACTGGATGATGGACTGGATGGACTGTTAGTGGTTGTGTGTTCAGAAGCAAGTATCGTATCTTTGTTGAAGCTTTGGCTTTTGCTCTGCTTTGTTCCAGCTGGATCCTTTAGTGTGGGAAAGTGCAATTCAGTTTAGCGACAGAATTGGTGCAGTTGCTGTGAAATTATTATTACATGTTAGTCTGTTCTTTCCCCTGCCCCTCCTTCCTTTTAACTTCCTCTGGAGTTAAGATTAAAAAACAATAAGGGGGGCAAGACACTTAAGCATCTCTGAAGAACTGAATATAGTAGCCCGTGAATTTGTCCAAGGTGTGCTTTTTGTTCAGTGCTTCTGTAGTGCTCTTTGGTTGGGGGTTTTAAGAGTATTGGTTTGTGATAGCTGCTTAGCAGTGAATTTTGCCCACAATGCCTTTTTTAATTTTGTTTTCATTAGCTCTTAAGGAATTCATGTTTCCTTTTTCTTTTATAGCCTCGGTGCTGTTAAGAGTCTTACTGACCTGTTGCAATCTGAACAGGATACAAAACTCTTCAGATGCCAGATCTCAGTCCTGAAATGTGATCAATCTAATGTGTACAAACTGAGCTTGATATTTTTAACTTCTTACAATTTTTATGGTATGCCCTGGCCCAGGGGTATTTAAAACTCTGTAATTTACATTTAAAAACACCACCACCAACAACAAAATCAACCAAACAAAAAATCTGCCCAAATACTTGCCTTAGGCTCTTCATTATTATTCAGTGTGCCTCTTTTCAACTGGCTTCTGAAACTGGAAGGCATAATAGCACAGGTATTACAGAACTGAGATTCTTTGCATAGTCTACTTATTTTCCTGAAACATTATCTGGGCTAAATACCCATTCTTTTAAAAATGGTGAAATGAAAATGGTAGGGTTTGTTAATGTACTCAACACCAGCAAAATAGGTTATATTTGAAAAACAAAAAAGCCAGTCCTAAACCATCATCTGTCTCAGAAACATTGATGATGTCTAGACTGTTTGAGAGTGCTTGTTTCTGGTTGAGGTGAGATGTGGACTCTTAAAAGTTCTTTAAAAAAATAAATTTTGCAAAGCCTTTTTTTTCCCCCCTCTAAAGAAATAGTATCCTGAATTAAGTTTAATTTAAATCTACTTGAATTAAATGAGATCCTCACATACAAACTGTTACGGCATGCAGACTGATTGCTCTCTCTGAGAAGCTACTTGGAGCTTTTTGTCATGTTCTCCCCCTGTCCATAAAGCTCCTATCAAAAGTATCTGCTCTTTGTGTATGAATTGATCCTGTGTACTGGGGACATGTGGAAAATGCAAGACATAATGGTTACCGCTGGACATTACTAAAATCCTTAATTTCTCCTCTGTTTTTCCTGTATGGTTCTTTCTGTGATGAACCCAGCGAGTGCAAGAAGATTTCAGTATTTTTGACAAAAGACTAATTTTCTTAGTCAAATCCATGGGTTGTTTCTAGGATAGGTACTTTGTCTTTCTCTTGGTAACTAATCACATCAAGAAAGCTCCCCCTCATCCCAAGATTTTCTTTTGTTATTGTTCCAGTCAAGTTTGCAGTGCTGATTTATCTAACTGAGCTTGTGTCATTCTTTCCATAATAATCCAATGGATTTTTTTTTCTCTAGGATTTGTAACTTTTGCAAAAAATTTCTGTCTCAGCTGACTCTTGGTGTAGAGTGTCTCATCCAGGACACCATACTTAATTTTGGTTTGAATTAGGTTGGTCGCTCAGAATAGAGGAGGGCCAAAAAAAGGGAAGCTTGACACTTTGTGCACTCTTGGAAATTGCTCACGGGTATGCAGTTAAAACATGATATTTTATGGCCTATTAGGGTCTGATGTCCAGTGTTGTGTTGCACCTTATATTGACCAAAAAGTGTCAGAACAGCCTAGATGTTACAGTGGGAGAAGAGGGATGAAGGGGACTGCCCTAGATAGTTGTGGAGTCCAAGGTGAGTGACTTATCTACGGGGAGTTGATGAGAATTACCTTTTCCCCAAGGAAGTTTCATAGATTCCTTCAGCTGGGTGGTTGCTTTCTTTATTTGCTCTTTCTGTTCTAGCAGCACTGCTGGGGGACCATTGGTCAGACTGATTGTTTGCATAGCTGAAAGGTTTTGGCTTTTTGTTTCCTTGTAAGATGCTAATGGCAGCACCAGGGGTAGGAACCATGGAAGGAACTGCTCCATTTGGGAGTGGCATGGTTTTAAATAGGCTTAGGTAGACCAGAGACACCCACTCCTGCTGCAGGAACAGCTGATCAGCTGATCTCTTCTTACAGTGATACCCAAACTCCCAGTTCAGGGTCTTGATCTGTTAAGAGAGCCCCAAACCTGAGCCAATTTCCTGTAATTCATGGCAATTCAGCGCCTGCTGCCTGATGAAAGGATGGAAGTCTCTTTGGGAAGGGGAGGAGGTTAAATGGAGACAAAACTTGTATTGACCATTCCATGGCTTGGGATGCTTTCCTGTGATGGACCATGGGGATTCTGTGTAGCACACGGAGGCAGGGAAACTGTTACCTCCTTAGGTGCTTGATTACTGCCGAGATTCAATATACTCTGATAAGCCCACCAGGAAGATCAGCTTTATGATACTTCAGGGACACCCTGCAAATGGGGGCAAGGTGGTCGCGGGGTATGTTGCTTTAAAAATGTCCAGCTGAGAGAAAAGTGCTTTGAAAGAGTGCTGTCTACATTCAGATTGTTCTACATGTCATCTAAATGTGTATTCATCCTGCTAACCTTCCTTTGTGGTGCAGTAACTTTGCTAATATAGTTTATAGTTAATGTTGTTTTAAACCTTTGACTGACACAGGGATTGAGCTTTGTATCTCTTAATGAGCTGAAATGTAGAGATGTAATTTTCCTGTGACAAATTTGTGTGTGAATTTGAAAGTACTTCTTTTGTACAGCAGTCTCTGTGTGGCCACAGGTAAATACACATCACCTATGAAATTAAGCAACGGAGTATTTTTTAGGAGGAGGTTTTTGATCTGGATGGGGCTCCTTTAGTATCATAGAAAAGCCATGAGGACCCTTTGGCTTACAGACTTTTTTTTTTTTTTTTCCCCTCGTTTCTTCATCTGAGTGCACTGAGCTTCAGGACAGGCTGCAATTTTAGTGGAAGTCTTGAGGAGAGGAATTTTGCTCAGTGATAGTTTTGGGGATGTTTTTTCATCCTTTTTATTTCAATTGTTTTAAAGGTTTAATAGGCCTTAGCTAGTTTTGTCTCCTTTGTTTTTACTTTTAAATAACTGTCATGGGATTTTTTTATTTTGGTCTAAGCTCCTTTTTAGTCTGCATTTATACATTTCAATAAGTATGTATGAGCAAGTGTGAGATTGTCATAGCCATATGATATGGCACAAAGCCACCTTTAATCGCCAGATTTTTCTTAATTCAACATTCTATCTTTTACCTGTCTTTATTCCCATAGAGTTGGATGCAAATGGTGCAAGCTAGTGCAGATGAGCTGGATCAGAGGACTGATTTGACCTGATCTAAAATGAGTATTTGGCCACATCAGTTTCACAGTCTGACTCACCAGTTGGTTGCGTAGACAGGTTTTTTTATTTCTGCTTTTCTCTGTCTTCCGATGTTTGTCAATAGCTGCTTCCCCACACAGTTTGAGCTGCCACAAATTACAGCCTGACTTGTTAAGGAAAACCAAAATGAGTGGCAATTTACATTCATAGGTTGTCCTGTGAAATGGGGCAGCTCAGCTACCACTGCTGCTTCTTCAGGAGCAGTCAGTCTGTCCTGACTGCTGGAGCTGAGAAATTTTGGGGAAGTTACCTGGGGACACGATTCTCCCTCAGCCGCTCTAAAGTGAGCTCAGAAACCTGAGGACTCATCTGCATGGCAGCTTTACTATTTCAACTAGAAAACTTCCTGTTTTAGCCTTGCACGCTCAGGTGTATGTGTGTTGTGATCCAAGTGAGCAATTTGTATCGGTCTGTCTCTCTATATTGTTACCTACATTCCCTCCTTCAGTGGGATAAACATGCTAGTGATTATATATGCGGCTGTATCAGAAGTAGGTGCTGTATCACTAAGTAGGTGCTGTGACTGCCCTGGGACTGGAGGTACGCCTGAATCGGTGTGTAGGATGTACATGGAGATCAGAACATTTCAGTTAAGTGAGTTGTGAGGGACATGTCCTGGGGATAACTGTACAGCTGCCTGTTCCTCCTTGGCTGAGCTGATGGCCTCAGCTGCATATAAAGCAGCTACAGAGCTACTGTAGTTTACAGGGGGATCTTTTGTTGTGAAGGGGAGACCATCCTGCTGAGGAGCATGACAGCAATTACAGATTTAGTCCCCACTTCATCCCCGAAGTGGACAGCATTCTCTTTCATTAAAAAAAAACAATATACCATGAAGCTTTTTGTGTGTATGCATGTTTTCACAGTGCACTTTTTTTTTTTACTTCCTTTTTGGTTCCCACTGTGGTTGCATAGCCAGCGCTGTCTTCTGGGATCCGAGGGTCTGGATAATCCAGGTTGTGAAAAATCTGGCTAAGCATGGGTTTTGCAAGGCTGAGTAGATAAATGCCTCTTTACCACTCTTTCCTGGAGCTCCAGTGCCAGGAGGACTTAGCTTAGACGCAGCTCAGTGCACTTACCCATGTGGTGCCCATCTGGCAGTCCTGTTGATCTCATACAGCACGGGGAACCTGGGGAGTGGTCGGTCCATTGCACAGACACCTGATTTTGTTTGAGGGCTCTCTCAGGTCAAAAGCTACCTGACACAGACCCATGCCCCAAATAGCTGTATTGGCATTGGGAAAGCAATATAATTTCTCTGACTGGCCTGAGGTAGCTGTGCTAGGAGTTGGCTGTGTTGTGTTTGCATCACTGACATGTTGAATTTGCAAGCTGGATATATGATGCTGGGTAATATTTACCAACTGTGAATTGACTGTCCTCTTCTGACCAGACAGTTTCTCTCCTAACTGCACACTCTCAGCTTTTCATGCAGGTGTTGTGTGATCTGCCGCACCTTGATCTGGTCCTTTCTGTTAATATCGATTCAGGCTACTTAAATTGCTCATAAGTGGAGTGCCAGGGAAACTGGGACATGGATGGAAGGGGGAAAAACTTTCAAAAATTTAATGCAGTCTTTCTAAGTCTGCATGGATTTGTGTTTTATTTATTGACAGAAGCAAATTTCAGGGCACTTGATGTTATTCTTTTTTCTCTATAGACTTGCAAAAGGAAGTTAAGCTATGGTTATTGCCTTCTTGGATAGGTAATTAGTTGCTTCAGAATGTGATTTAGGATATTAACTCGTAATAACTGGCCACACCAGGATGATACTCACTTAAAAATGCATTTTAAAGTGGGTTTTTTAATTTAATTTTTTTTTAATTTTAAAATTATTAAAAAGATAATCAAGTACTGCCCAACATTTGAAGAGAACAGTAACACATTATAAAGAGACAACACTTGTGAGAGATGATCTCATGAAGGACTTATTTTGTGCCATGTGGAACTGGATTTTGTTAAAGTTTTGGGGACAAACATTGGTGTTTATACACCCCTCTATGAATATACCATTACAGGCTTTGCAAAGATTTGCTATCCCTTCTGTTCCTAAAGCTAACCAGCATGTTTTGTGGCTTAATTTGTGTACGTCTTTTTCAGATACATGTACTGGACTGACTGGGGTGAAACACCCAGGATAGAACGTGCAGGAATGGACAGCAGCATGCGAAAAATAATTGTTGATTCAGATATTTATTGGCCAAACGGACTCACGATAGACCTTGATGAGCAGAAACTTTACTGGGCTGATGCAAAACTGAGTTTCATTCACAGGGCAAATCTGGATGGTTCCTTTAGGTAAGTTTCCCTTAGTCAATAATATGGTGTAAGTTATTTCTCATTTCCTGTGATTATTTTGAACTGAGACTTTTTTTTTTTTTTCAGTGGTCTGGAATAATGCCAATACCTAATGTTCTTTTAAAATGCAATTCTTAATAGCCTTGCAAAAAATACTATAAAACTGGTTTATAAGTAAGACTATTTGTATCGGTATTTCACTATAGACTGTTCATAGCCTTCTTGTACATCAGGATTTTTTATTGGTCTTGAAAATAGTTGGAGATGCTTATCCTTGACCCTAGGCAATACAACATTTAACTAGTGACTGGGATTTTACAGTATTGTTAATGTTTTTTTTTCCAGCAGGAAATACACATTGAGACACACTTGTCCTTGGCCCCATCCAAAGATGTCCTTTATGCCATGCCTATTAATTAACCAAATTCAGGTTGTTTCAGACAGCAAGCAATTAGGAAGCAGATTTTTCTAAAGATTGATGGAAAGCACACTATGGAAGTTTTGTTTGGTGGCTCCTGTCCAAGTGTGCTATTGAGTTTTGGCTTTTGTAGGCACAGAGAAGTGACACTTCAGACAGGGCAGACTGAGGCATTTGAGATTGCATCTTCAGTTCTGCGCAGTATTCAGTGGGCAGGCTGTATTAGTCCTGAAAGATTAGTGTCATATGCCATAAATGTCCTGCCAAAGCAGTCTCTGCATTGTGGTCTGGTTTTGGTCTTCAGATAGTATAAAATGACATTTTCATTGTCATGATTTCATAAAATTTTAAATGTCGCTGTTAATAGAATCATTTTGCCTTGGTAAAAAGTTGGAGAAGTTTTATTTTATGCAGTTCTGTGTAATAAAATAATATGCTCCCCCCCCCCCCCAAAAAAACATTACCTTTGCGGGGGGG
>VXAY01003407.1:1425503-1437757 GCA_013399855.1 Oxyruncus cristatus
TTATTTTACTGAGATGCATTCTGTGCCTGATTTTCACAGTCATAAAGGAAGAATAGCAATATTGACCTTTATAAAGGTCCTTATAAAACACTGAAGTTCCTTTGAGAGCACTATGTAAGAGTTAGATAATGGTGGCATTGTAAAGTGACAAGTTCTGACTGACAGTCAGAAGTGTAGGCAAGGGAAAAGGCCTTTACGGAAGGCTGGCTGCAGGTTCATAGGCAGAAAGAGAGATTTTCATTTTACAACATGAATGTGTTTGTCCTGTTTGGGCGTGAGTGGCAGAGTGGAAGGTTTCCAGGCTGTTTCTGCTGTTATCAGGCACAGGCAAATTGTATAGACTTTACTCAGACGTATGTGTAAACCTTAAAGCTGTAATTGGCAAGTAAAATCTATTCTGCCCATTTCAAGGTAGAGAAAGGCCACCTAAAAGGGAGCAAGCCTTTGAATACACTAATTCCAGCAGTCTGTCCAAATTACTTTGTGATAGATCAGCGCATGTGCACCGCCTCCCAAGCAGATTTTTCCAGGACCATAAATACGATAGTATTTTAGGAAAAAATAATGCCTTTTGCAATTAAAAAAAAGATTGGCTCACTCCTCCATATTTTACTCAACTGCTAGAGTATGTAAATGCATGCTTGAGGTCAAGATATTCCTGTACAGGGTGCACTCTGAAAGTTCCTTGTCTCTAACTGGATGTGAACTTTTAGGCAGTTTTGAATATAGTAGCTTCTGTAATTGTTCAGACTAGATGATAGCTTTGGAAGTTGCTTCTGTTCCTTAAACATGGAGTAAAATAAGTTTCACTCATACATGTCAATAAAAAAATCTGTAATGTTTCAAATGCTTCCACCCTTCCCATCCCAGAATCAATTCAGAATTACTTCAGAATTCAAATAAAAAGGAAATTTTCATTCTCTGTGGTGGACTAATTTTGCTGGAGCAATCTGTGAATTGTATCTTAGCGAGCTTCAGTTTGCAAGCACATTGGCTGGAACTATTTCAAGGGATGTAATTACAGGAGAAGGGGAGACTTGATATCTAAGAATGATGGAAATAAGGCAATACATAGCGGAAAACAGCTGTTATGATATTAGAATACAGCCACTGCTGTTATTAGTCAAAAAGAAACATCAAAGGTGAGAGTGGAAAGAGAAAGTGAAATTAGTATTTCTGTTTATTCTATTGTGTTTTATGGTGAAAGAGTGATAATTTGAAAGAGAAAATTTAGAAGAGTTTCAATTTTATCTCTAGGTGAGAAAGATAATTAATATTTTTGTTTTTGTTTTTTTTTTCCACATTATCAGCTTTGTTCATTTATATGCTAACACTTGTTTGCATGTGTCAGTATGCTTTACACTTGTCCATGTCTGAATATATATCAAGAATTTTGATTTTTTATTCCCCCCCATCCTGGAAAATGCAAATAAGTACCTATGCTGCTCAAAATAAAACAAAATACTTCCCCTGCCAAATGTTAGCTGTTTTTTGTTTTTCCTTAAATCTCTTCAACTGAAAAAATTGAATGCAGATCTCAATATAGGTGTAAGAAAAAATAAGTTGGTCTCTTTCCTTCAGGATATCACTGATACTTCAGCTTTCTTAAAGTTGTATCATTAGTATTTTTGGATACTGGTTTATTGTGTCATAGCACTGGTTGGAGAGGTGTGGGCATGTCTTTTTGTATACATAAACTGCATGATTTTTGTGAAAACTGACTACGTAGTGTTTTGACTAAGAAATTCTCAAGTATCTTTTCTCTGACTTAATAAATGTCTCCAAAACTATTGGATCTGAATTATACAAATTTATTACAATAGGTATAAATTTGAGGATCCTGTGAAAACATGTTAGAAACGTCATGTGTTTTCTGGTTTTCAGTTCGGCTAATAACCAGTGTGAAAATATATGCATTCTCAGAAGTGTGGCTGAATGAGGTCATTGAAGAAACATCTTGAAATGTTTCTGATTTGTATTAATTATAAATATTTAGCCTTAGAAAAAGTGTAAGTGACCCTTGCTCTGCCTTAAAAGAATAATCTGAAAAATATTTGTTTCTGTTGCTGACTTAAGTTGAAGAGGGGTAATTTAATGAGACTCTTAGGTAATTTCTTCCTTTTTCTGCTACAAGGAAGGACTCAGCGCAAGTGAAGTTCTGGGCAAAGTTGTCCTAAAATGCTTTAATTGGAGGGGCAATGTTCGGACTTATGGTTCATTGAAGAGTCAGTTGTGTTTGGGTATTTGCACAGCTCCTGAAGTTAAGAATCTTCAGCAGTCAGTGTAGAGCTGAATCAGATACTTTGATGCTATGAAACCCAGTATGTTTGTGTCTTTATTGCTACAAAAGCATAAAGCCTTGCTTTACATTTTTCAGTTTGTTGTCACTTTTATCGCCAGGTGAATCTCTTGGTCCCGTGAATTTCTTAAACGACGACAGCTCCTATATGAGTTTTTACAGAGCCAGGTTTTTATTCTGCATGGTAGCAAGTGGAAGCAGTCCATTTTTAATCCTTGCTCTTTCTTTCACCTAGGCAAAAAGTTGTTGAAGGTAGTCTTACTCATCCCTTTGCTCTGACGTTGTCTGGGGACACTCTGTATTGGACGGACTGGCAAACGCGCTCCATCCACGCCTGTAACAAAAGGACGGGAGAGAAAAGGAGAGAAATATTGTCTGCCCTGTATTCTCCGATGGACATCCAGGTCCTAAGTCCGGACCGGCAGCCATACTGTATGTTTTCCTTTTCCCTGAAACATTTTGCGTGATGGTTACTTATCTGTCAGGAGAAACATTAATCATGGAAGTGGTTAGTGTGAAGTGTTAAGGTCGTGCACACTTCTGAGGGGGTTGGTTGCTAAAGGTGTAAGTGCTTGAATCCTGTACCTTTCTTGGAAAATTCCAACCTGAATTGGTGTAAGCTCACTCACCGTCCCAGTTGGTAATAAAATCCAAAATCCAGTGCAGTACTTCAGTGACTTCTTTTGGTTTGGAATATCTGAATGAGAATGATACTGATTCACCTGGGATCTTTTCAATGCCATTATTTTAAAGACAATTGAAAAAAGTCCTTATCGTGACTTTTTTTTTTTTAGTGAGTAGAATTACCACAAAATATGTAATGTTCATATTGTACTTATAAGTGCATTTTTTGCAGTCCAGACTTGATCACGTTAATCTTCATTACGTAGCAAAGAGTTTTGGAATGTTTTAGCGTGGAAAGGGATTTAGTTTTGAGCTTTTAGATGAACATGTATGTGCTTCTGTTTTTTCTTGATATTGTTTGATGCTGCTTCAGAGGAAGTCCCATGTAGAGTATTCGAGTAAGGCTGCATGTGTTTTGTACGTGCATGTGATTCCATGTGGCTGTTGGTCTAGGATTTTTTTTTTCGAATGGGACTTAAAAGCAATGGTGTAGAAATGTAGCTCTGGTGTAGCTCTGGGAAGAATCAGCTCTTGTCTAGGGAAGACATTCTTGCCATTTGGATTGGCTTCTTTATTTATGCCAATTGTAAATTCTGCTTCCTTAAAGATAACATTTGTTATTCCAATAAAGTTTGTAGGATGTGAGTAAACAGGCTTGAAAGTAAGCAAAAGGAGTTTGGAGATTATCTTGGTGATGGAAAATAAGCAAGGTTTCATTGTGGTTGTGCTGGGTATGCACAGCACCCTGGTTTATCTCGCAGCTCGAGATAAAAGTTTGTCTATGCTGAATTCTTGTCATTACTTTTAGCTCCAGAAATGTCCCAGGCTTGGGTCATAGTATTTTTGAGTCAGTCACAAAGAAAGTATGGCTCATGGGGAAATAACATATGCAGAAAATAGCTCAGATGCCATTGACTTCATTAAGATCAGGCTTGGATTCCTTCCTCACCCTTTTTTTCCTCTATGACTGTCAGTGGAAGTAAAAAAAGTCAAATGAGCTGTAAATTTTTTTCTTTTACATTAAAGTAGTCCAGATGATTACTCAAACTGTAATTTTGTAGAGATCTTGCACAACTTGCAAGTATTTTTCTTATTTAGTGGGAATATTATCCGTAATTATTTATGATTACAGTTTCATGTCTTGCTGCCATTTTTTTCCCATTTTTTTCTAAGGCGATAGGAACATTTGGTTGTGTCCATCCCTGTCCTGTACACATCTCCTTCCCCACTTTTTTTTTCTTTTATGTATTCCAAATTGTGACTTAACATGTTGCTCCTCTGGATTCACTGCTGATTCAGGGATATGTCTTGCTGTAAAAGCTTTGCTGTAGAAAAAGATATTTCCAAGATGCAACACTACTGTAATGTAGGAATTGTACAAACTGTTACATTTTCTTTTCTTTCACAGAACTAGTCACCCCTACCAGTTGCTTACATCTCAGTTCAGGTGCCCCTAGAAGTAGGATGCTGAGGGTGGGAAGGTGGGGAGTGGTGTGGGAAATCAGACAGTTTGTGTTGTTATTCCTTTGTGTTTTAGCACTGAAGCTTGTGCCAGTTATTTGTGATCTATAATTTCTTCCTCATGGAGAAAAGAGGGCTTTAGGGCTTCCAGAAAAATGAAAACAAATCTTTCTGGTTTCTTGAAGTTCACACTCCATGTGAAGAAAACAACGGTGGTTGCTCCCATCTGTGCCTGCTGTCTCCAAGAGACCCTTTCTACAGCTGTGCCTGTCCCACTGGTGTGCAACTAGAAGATGATGGCAGAACGTGCAAAGCAGGTAGGAACTTGGCTTTTCTACAGTCACAGTGTTGACTTGGTTTGAGTTCACTGCTTCAAAGCTGAGCCTTGAAGAAGTGAGCTGAGAAGAGCTGCCCGATTCATTCAAATGTCATTTGCATCCAAACCTCCCACCAAGCTACCGAAAATGGTGATTTTTATGAACTAAAGTAATAATCCCTTGTAGAAATCAGAGACTTTTGAGTGTGTTTATGTTGCCAGTTCTCCATAGGAATGAAGTAGTATGTGGAACCCATCGCTGAAGAATTTTATTTAGAAGTAAGTTAGCGTAGGACATCTTTCCATTCAGACAGTGGACAAACTTCTGCTCGCTCCCATTCGTTGTCCAGTAGAGGTCAATGGTACTGAAGTGGTGGCTGAGTTGTTGAGGTAACTGAGCTAGAGAAAATAATGTTCTAGGTGGCTGTTCCGTGTCCCAGAGAAGTAGAAGAGGCTTGTGTATCACAGGTAGAAAGCTGTTTAGAGAATAATAGCTGGAATATATGCTTTAATTGAAAGTATAACTAGATGCATATTTTGTATCCACAGGTTGAATGAGCCTAGTGGTGTACTTTTGAAAGCTTGGTTCTATCATTGGTCGGGAAGCCTCTTTTAAAAGTGCATCTTACAAAAACCGGCAATGAATGATGGTAGGATGGGGGAGGCAAGGTTTTGGAGAATGTTCTGCTGAGTCTGCTGCCTGTCTCCAGTGCATTTTTGAGTTTAGTCAAATACTGTAATAGTTTTCTGATGTTACTTGATTCGTCTGTGTACTAGAGCAAGCATAAAATAGATGCCTTTCATTTGTGGATTTGAATCACAATTTAAACATTGAACCTCCAGGGTTTAAGAGCCAGCTTTATTAGCTCATCCTGCTGTAATTGAAAGGCTTATAAGGTAGTCCTTGCAGCTGCTGAAAGACCTTTCTCTTTCCTCCTTCAGCTTTGGAAAGTTTCCCTTTCACAGTTTTTATAAAAACCTTGCTGAATGCTCAGGACAACCTTTTTAAACGTTCATATTGACCTCATGTTTTTGGCAGTGGGAATGAAGGTCACCCTGCTTTTGGCATTTTGTTGGATAGCACAAGCAGGAGCAACTGCTTATACTGTGCTTTCACCTTTCCATTGTCAGGCCAGACAATCTGCCAAGGGTGTTCTGTCAAAGAGGGCAAAAAAGTGGGACGAGAACAGGAAATCTGGTTTTGCATAAGAATGTGGCCTTTTGGTTCAGTTTTATGGGTTATTTCTTTCCCAAGCTCCACATGTTTTGTTGTCCTGTCTGCCTTATGCCAACATCCATGTGCTTCTTTTTCCCATCTTATTAATTAACTCTTTGGTTGCAAAGAACTGACTTTTTGTTCTCCACAGGAGCCTTTTGTAGTAAAGTTGTAGCGGGAGCTATGGATGCAAGGATGTTGACTACCTCTTCATTTTGTTCCCTGTTGGCTTGGGCAAAAGTGCAAAAGTACAGAGTCACTTGGGCATTTGAGCTTCATTAACTTTAGGCTTTTAAGTGAATTACACAAACACTTCTGAGGGTTTGTCTGCAGGAAGAAAAAGCATTCTGTTCTCAAAGTCTCTGTCCACATGGGGAGTTTACTGGTGCAAATAGAACTATATAATATTACTGTATATATCTGTCTGAAAGAATTTTTGTACAGAAAAGCCCTGAGGCTCTTAGGCAGTTTCAGCTCTCTTGAATACTGAAGAATACATTTATTGGTAATATTCAGGTGAGAGAGCTCTGTAGCTCTTTACAAAGGGTGTTGAATGGTAAAGGGCTTATATAATTAACAAAAAAACATGAATTCAGGGACAGGCTGTGCCAGTATTTGCCTTGCGGAGAGTTACATCTGTATGTATTGAAACTCTGAAACTTTGGATTTTCATATTTTTATTAAACATGTAACTGTTGATTTGCTGGAGCAGTAATTGTTGGGTCTATGTTAAAAGAATAGTTCATTATTCTGTAGTTCTGGCTTTTGGTGTTGATTCATTCTTGTATTCTCTCTGTTCTAATTAGCTCTACAGTAGATATCCATCAGTAATAGTGGATATTAAAGATAGATAGATAGATAGATAGATAGATAGATAGATAGATAGATAGATAGATAGATAGATAGATAGATAGATAGATTGCCACTGGCATCAAGTATATGTTCTTCTTTGCTAATGTGTACTTGTTTTATGCAGGTAGATATTTTGTGTTGCTGCCCACTGGATTAAACCAACAACAGTCATGCAAATAGTAGCTCTGTTTCCTTTATCTTCTCTGGAGTTTGGAGGGGAAGCTGTTAGTTTCTGTAAAGGCTTCCTTTTAATTTTGCATGATGTATTTTATTCCGTAATATGGAGGAAATTGCCTGATGTTCATTCTGTTCTGCTCATTCTGTGCTAGGTGATTTCTCTGTTTCCTGTACAACCTGTGGCAGATGTAATAAATCAAACATTCCTGAGTGTTACACGTATTTGTTATATCTAAATTCTTCTCAAATCAAATTTAAGTCTCTATGAAGAGGAACCTTTTTGTACTTGCTTCCACAAAAAAACCCCAGACCACACCAAAACAACCCAAACCTTTCTGTGACACTGAAATCTCTTGGAGATTTAATTTTACCCTGATTTATTGTCTTTCCATTTGTGTGGAGGATGGTCATGACTTTATTCCCTTTCTTGTACTTGAAAGCAGTGTAAGAGACCTCTTGGTAAGAAGGCATATGGCGGTGAGGTATACGTGTATTTGCATGCTATGCAAGCAATAGGTGACGAATGTGACATCAAGTGCAATTTAAGCAAGTGTTTGGCAGGGGGAAGCATTTAGTGGCAAACTGCATCAGCAGTCTTCCGTTACAGCTAGACTGCTCCTATCCTCTACTGCTAAAGCCAGGCTCTGATCTTTAACACCAGTGAGAGCCTGGTGTCCATCTATATGAGATAGCCCTTCTCTGACCATGACCTCCAAATTTACCATAGTTTCAGAGAAATGCTTTTGGTGTTGTGAAGCTTGCACAAAGGAGTGATGCCTGAAAGTAAGGGCAATAGCAGCTGAGGTGTGATCTTTTATTACACTATGCATTGCTCAGCGTAGATCTACGTCAGGGGGTGTCTGGACAATGTTCTTGGTCATGTGGTTTAGTTTCAGGTGGTTCTGCAAAGAACAGGGAGTTGGACTCAATAATCCTTATGGGTCCCTTCCAACTCGAGATATTCTGTGATTGTAAGTAGACTGAGCAAATCCATCTCCCGGAAGGCCAATAAAAACGTAAATGATCTTCTGCAATAGCTGCAAACAGATAATGGGCTGCAAAAACCACAACATAGTAATGGTACTTTAGCTTATGCTTACGTTGATGTTATTACTGAACTCAGGAAAAGTAAATACCCATCTACTGGGGACAGATTTGTGAGCTGATGCTGTACTTGCAATATGCAGTGATGGATTGCATCTATCAGGGGTCTCTTCCTAAAGGCTGTGCAAAAAAATTCAGCTGGTTAATATATTAAGGATAAATACCCAAGATTACATTGACTCCTGCTAGTGACTTGCTTTAAGATTTGACAGAGGGGCAGGTATAGAGCAGAAATAAAGGAAATTTGGATATTTGCATCCCTCTGAAAAGCAGGACGTATTAGATACTGCAGCTGAATACAGCTAGAGAAAATCCTTTGGTACAGTGACAAATTTCATTGTACTCCTACATGACGAAATGATACTATTTGGGTTGTTAACATATCTCTTCTGTGACTTTCGCTTCTTTCAGGTTTTTTTTGTCAGATGCATTATATATATATTATACATGAACAGGTATAATATTTTTAAAAGACCTTTTAAAGTTTAAATTTCTTATTCTTAAAGTAGAGATAATCTCGAGATGATTTGATAAATTGTGTAAAATACACAGATATATGAGTTGTCTGTTTCATGATGGTAGTGGAAACTTGACCCTACTGAGATGACAGGAAAGCTCCTGTAAGTTTCTCTGGGACCAGGAAATGCATCCAAGATACTATCTGGATATTTTTTTGAGCCCTTTAGTAACCCAAAAGTGTTTGTAGTTGTTATTTTATATCTGAAATTCCTTACATTATCATGAATGAAAGAGAATCAGCATTGTTGTCTTGGATTAAATTCACTTAGGGTATGAGTGTTTTAAATAATGTTTATATATATATACACACACACACACTTAGTGTATGCTATAAATGCTTAAAGGCAGGAACTGTTAATGTTTGTGTGTCCCAGGATACCTCTGATGTAGTTGGCAGGTTTGGCATTGAAACAGGTACTTGAATTCTCAGTTAACTTGGTGGCTTCTTTACACCTGCAAATCTACCCTTACGCAAAAGAGGGTTTATGCTCCCTGAGATATGGAAATTAAACTCACACTGTACATCAGGGTGAGCAGTCCTTTAAGCCAGCATAAGAGCTGTTGCTGTATACTTAGCTTTAAGCATAGTGTGAGTCGATCTAAAAAAGTTACTCATTCTTAGAACCTTCTTTTAGTTAATCAGTGACAGGAGGCTGTTTTAAAGGAGTAACAAGGAGAATTTCTTCACTTTTCTGCTCCCCCTCCTCCAATGTACATCAGTGATAGGTGCTTTCTAAAAATCTGGTTCCTTTTTGATATCTCAGTCCAGATGTTTAATTAGCCAGCTGCTTTTTGCAGTAATCTTGTACCCTTTGTGTCAGACTGTAATTGGTCATTTGAGACATGGCACATTGACCTCAACTCACCAGAGGTGCATTTCTGGAGTTGGAGGCAACTGTTATTTGCCTGAAAATGGGAGAGCTTTGGCTGTTGAGTGATGTGGTGATAGAAGGTGAAGGGTTTCTGCCAGGAAGGTGTGACAACTATAGTTTCTCAAAATAAACAGGGAAATTGTTGTCCCGAATGAAAAACAGAAAAGCCCCCCCACAATTTCACAGCTGGAGAAAAATATGCTAGCTTCAGCGTTTGAAGAGTTGGCTGCTCCTGTCTATCCTCGATCCTGTTGTTGAGGCAGTTGATCCGAATTGGATAATATTCCCAGTGTCTTATTTCTATTTTGCATTTTGCACGTTGCAAAATAGAAAACAGTGTTTTTGGAACCTCTGACAAATACTGCAGGAATTATACTGGTGTTTTTTATGCAGGAGATAGAAGAGTATTGAAGGAAGAAGCGTTAAGGCACTTCCTTCACATCTCCTGTGTGTTTCTCGGTGCACATCATACATTTTGAAAGTTTTGTCTGAGGATCCTTGGCTGAGCAATCATTACCTTATTACAGAAACTAAGCCTCCAAGCCCGATAAGCAGGCAGACAAATACTTTCATTGTGAACTATTTGTCTCATGCAAATTAACCACTGGAGAAGGTCTCTTTGCTAAACGTGTTTTCCTGATTTATAGAGGAACAGTATGGACTAATCCAGACTTTGTGATTAAGGAGATCAAGTGCGAATTGGAGATGAACAGCCTCTTTGCAAAAGGGAAGGGTAAGGGAGACATTTGTTATCAAGGATAATTGCTGTAGGATCAGCACTTTCAAGTACCTGAGAAAGCTTCTGCTGGCCTTGTGTGAATAACCTAAAATAACTGTCTGAAGTCTTCTAGCACTTGTGGGGTGCTGGAAGAGAAAGCTTCCATATCAGTAAATAAACTCTGATTATATTCTGGCATTGATTTGCGGCTCTATTGGTAAGCAGTATTTATGTCCTAATCTGTTTGTCACAAGGTAAATAAACAAGAAGAAAGCTGTATTTTACCTTATTTCCTAGGGACTTGACAGCTGATACCTCTCTCTCCCCCTTGCTAGCTCTGCGATTGAAATGCAACTGAGCAAAACCATGGTCTTTCGGTTTCAAGATGCTTTTACTTCTTAGATGTCTTCTGTCCTGTGCCTGGTGTCTGACTGCCATAGGGACATGTTACCAGAAGCTGGGGGACTTTTTCTTCACACCCTCTCTCCCTATTGCACTCCCAAAGGGGTATTGTACTTCTTTTGCTTATGTTGAATTGTTGAAACTGTAAGTTTTTAAGTAAAAACTGTCCAGCAATGGGTACCTGAAGAGTCTAGGAAATCTAGAGGCTGTCTCTTCTGTTCCTACTCCATTTCATAAAAATTTCATGAGTGGGTTTTTTTTCCCTTTCATTCGCGTGTAGATGTTGTTTGTTTTGAGTCTGTTTTCCCCTTTCCTTTTTTAGTGCATTATGTTGATGATTTTATTTGATTTATATCAAAAGATTGCATTACTTTCTATTCATAGCAACTTTTATCCTTCTAAAGGGGTTGTACGTTGTGTCGCGAGAAAATGAAATTGCCTCATATGGAAATGGCCTTATTTCTAGTTCCATTGGATAAAAGCCATTAGGAACATACTGAAAGGAAGAAACCTGGAGGAAGTGAGCATTCTTGAAGGTCTGCCATATCATCTTCTAGTTCTGTTGTCAGTGGTTTTCCAGGGCTAGTGAACGAAACTTTCTTTTCGAGCTTTGTTGGTGCATGTTTCAAATTGATGACTACCTTCCAGGACTCTGAAACACTGTCTAGTTAGAGTTTATTTTGTGTATGGTTAGCGTTTGGGAGGGGGGGGGTGTGCATAAAGGAAAAACGGACACTCTCCCTTTCCAGCACTGTTAAGTCTCTGGATTGAATCTGGTTTTATGCTGTGAAAGAACCACACCCTGGGTCTGCACTGAAAAGGTTTATGTGTAAACTTTGTTATCTTGCATTCAGTATGTGCTAGCTACACAGATAGGTCAAGTTACCAAGAGCCAGTGATAACTTGTTACGCTGCTGTAGCTTGACTACTCTTCAGACACTGGGTGGCCAAGCTCTGTTTTACTGCATCAGTGTAGCAACAGTGAAATCGAGGTGCTCCCTGGATTTGCACATCCTAATTTGCAAATGTTTGTATATTTTTGTTAGTTTGTTTTTTGTTTTGTTGTTTTTTCTTGATTGTGTCACCTCAGAATTGAATTTTCTGTGGCTCCATCAGACTTGAAACATAATAAATGATGCTTAAATTTCAAAGCATTTTACAGTTACCAGCCTCAGAGAGGGCTCGTGGGGTGTTAAGTATTTATTTCTCTTTGAGAAAAGGAGGGCAGCAGTGCAGAGAAACTTAGTATGTTCAAGGTCTCTTAGTGAGTGGGAAACGTCTGCAGTCAGAAGTCAACAGAAGTTGACTTCTTTTGTAGAGATTGTAGAAAAACTGCTGCATTTCTGTTCAGTTGTTTTTTGTTGGGGTTTTTTTAAGTTGTAATGAATTTTTGATCAGTGTCTGTATGTATTTGAAAGTGTTACTGCCAATACTCTGTTTAAGAGAAAGTAGGTGGTAAAATGGATATCACTGATTCCTTACTCTGAGCCAGTGGATATCTCCAGCTGGAGAATAGGTTAATGTAAACTTAAAAACCATGCTTTGTGAGGAAAAAACACAATCCAAAGCCTACCCTTTTTTTGGTGGTAGGGATTTCTGACAGACTTTTTCTTGGCCTGTCCTTTTTCCTATGGCTTGCAATGTTACTAAGAATTCTTTGCAAAGGAATGTTTTTTTTTTTTTTTTTTTTTTTT
>VXAY01003407.1:1437780-1538953 GCA_013399855.1 Oxyruncus cristatus
TTTTTTTGTTAATAAAGAGTAGAAGCTGGGACTATGATATCCATAAGCTAATAGTCAGATTTACCACTTAACATTTCCAACTTTCTCTTCTCTTTCTTTAAAATCTTTCTACCCTCCTACCTATATATATATATATATATATGTGTATATATATATATATATATACACAGATGCAGACCTCAGGCTGGGTGGTGGTGCAGGGTAAGACTTAATTGTTCAAGTGCTTTGAGGCCTTTGGACAAAACCTGTGATAGCCAGATGGTTGTGCTGATCTTTGATTCTGGGTACTACCAGTGCAATTATATTAATGCTTTTCTGAGTAAGTTTTCCGAAGAGCTGTCTGATCCTCTGTCAGTACTAACTTTACCAAGCTTTGTACTCACAAGTGTAGTACCTGGCGCGTACAGACTCACAGAAGCTCTGTCCTAAACTAGAATAGGGTAACTATGATTTCTGTGTTGCAACAGCTTTTTCTGGAAGAAACATTCTTTTGTCTGAGTCAGCTGCTTTGTGCTAATGATCTTATCAGCTGTGCAGTTTAACTAATATTCCGTTTGTGGGATCTCATTTTGGTGGCTGTATGAATGTGTCAAAACTCTGATTTGTAGGTGTTTTTTCTGGTTCAGGCAAAGTAACTGTTAGAAGTCTGCTACTGAGATAATGGAAGAAACAGTCGACAATGGCTTTTTCACTGTAACATGCAGACAGATATGATGTAATTTATGAGTTACGTAAGTGCTCTGGTATTTCCTTTCTTTGTCACAAGTGTTAGTTTTCCTTATGCCTACTTACCTTTCAATTAAATCAAGTCCTGTCTGAATGTGGCCACTCAAAACATTCTTTCAAAGAAACCTTTCCTGTTTCTATTTTGTTGGTTGCGCACTCCCACTGCACGCAGTCCTTGGTTTAAATTGGTAACCCTGATGTGCGTTGCATGTGCGGTGTCGAGCTGGAGAGTACATCATCAGCCTTTTGCAGCGCACCACTATCACACAGTAAGAAGCAATGCTCTCTTCCTCGCAGACTGAAAGACAAACAAAGGCCTGAACTAGGATGCATAGTGCTGTTCATGTTGCAACTGGCTCTATTAAGGTACCCAAGGAGAATATAGAGAAAGAATTTCGATTTATTTCTAGGTATTGCCCAAGTTTGTTTAACTCCTTAAATATTAGTGTTTTCTGAGGAAGTTGAAGAGCAGGAATGGGATTTTACACAGTGTTGTTGATTTAAACCTCTCACAGTCAGTTTCATTACATCATTTTTCTTGTGGTGTGAAGAGTGGCTAATACTGAACTCCTGTGCAAGATGTCATACTTGTGGAAAACTTATTAAAAAGCGTGGCAGTGGCACCAATTTTCATATGTTCCATATAGAATAATGAAGTTTTCTCTCAGCCCTGTACTCTGGTCCCCTCTGCCCCCTTTTGTCTTACTCTGAAACTTTGCCAGGTAATTCTCTTTATTACAACAACCAAAAAACCCCATGCTTTTCTGAAAATCTTTTTAGTTTATCAAGACTACTGAGATACTGCTGTACTCAAACAGCTTTTAAAAGAGTTGCCTGCAGTCAAAGTGCTTTTAACACTCTCTTTAAAAAAAAAGTGCTTACCATTTTGTTCTTTGGAGAAGAACTAAAAGCCTTCCCATTTTTACAGTTTATCTGATTTTCTCCCCACAAATACAGAGATTTCTGAAGTTGCTTGTGATGAGACTGAGTCTGTACGTGCAGGTACATGCACATGCATGTACATAAAACTGGGGGATGAGTCCCAGAACAGATCGTTGTTCTAGCTAATTAGCAGACAGACAAATGGGAAAGGAATAGCATGGCATTTACTGGGAAAGATTAGCAGAGGCAACCACTGCAGTCTACGTGTTAGGTTGGGTGAATAAATTGGAACTTTTGTTACTGTATTATAGATGTCTTGTTACTTTTCAAATGTGAAGGGGACTAATGGAAGAATAAAAAAAGCCCTTGTCAAGCTGGTGAGATGGCCTGTTTTGCTTCTGTCAGCTCTGATTGCAGTTAATTTTGCAAATAGAATGCAGTCACCATTTCCAGCACTGAAGCAGGCATTTTTAATAACAAGAGCACAAACCAACCAAAGCAAAGCAAAGACAATATCCTACCATAGATATTAAAACTACTGATTACTGGGTATGAGAGGAAAGCATCATGTGTAAGTGAAAAAAGTCTCTTAACCTGTTTCTATAGGATTGATTGGTGGCAAATAGAAAATATAGTCTTCAGGGATTGAGAATAAATGCCTTGAACAGAAATTTCTTGAAGAGAAATTTCTTTTCTATTTGGGGGGGGGGTTTGTTTGGGTTTTTTTTTGAAATTCTGATATTGCTCTGATGTCCCATCCCTGGAAGTGTTCAAGACCAGGTTGGATGAGACCCTGAGCAAACTGGTCTAGTGGGTGGCATCCCTGCCTATGGCAGGGGGGTTGGAAGTAGATGATCTTTAAGGTACCTTTCAACCCAAACCATTCTGTGATTCTATGTTAACTAGAACAGTTCATCAGCTTTTATGGATATTAGATGTGCTGAAAATTTCTCTTGAAGATCTGCAGAAAGCTTGTGCTGAATTAAAAAAAAAAAAGAGTTGAGAAAAATAAATAGTTCCAAGTTTAAACCAGTTGAAAAAAATATAACAGTTTTGTGTATTTTAAAATGCTTTCTAAGTTGAAACTTTAGAGGGACCTAGTTCCTTCTGGTTTTCTGATCTATGATTTGCATAGCAAACTTTGCATAAGCTTTTTGCTGAAGTGTTTGGTTGCTGCAATTGTGATGTTGGAATAGCTTGCATTCCCCGCTCCCCCCAAAAAAGTCTTTTGTTCGTTGTGTGCTGTTATATATGACCATGTTGTAACAGTTAGCAATTTTACTGGGAATGTCTTAATCATGCGGTCAGAAAAGTGACTGCAGTGAGAGAGGATTTTGAAGATGACTTTAATTAAATATATGTCATAGCACTTTAGCACTAGGTAAGTAGCTAGCTGTAATGTGTTAGGCAGGTTCTAGGGTATCTAGGATAACGCTAGGCAAGTCACAGCATAACACTTCTGTAGCCTTGAAAACATTCCTACCAACATTAATAATCAAAATACCTCCATGATACAGATAAAACTAATGAGCCAGACAAGCGTGTTTGTCCAGGTTTTTAAAGCGAACCAATGTAAAGTTCTCATCTCTTTGTGATGTGCTCAGAGCCCGGTGCCAACTCTTTTTCTCCAGCAGAAATTTGTTAATGAAGTCAAATACGGTTATAACCAACACTGTAACTTTAAACTACATTGTAATAAAAGATGGGGGGGGTTGGCACCTATCAAATTACCCACTATAACGATCTTTTACCAACTTTCAAGCATGGCATATAACGTAGTGATGTGTGCTGTGGTAGCGTTTTCTCTGTTCTTGTGCTTTTTAACGTTCAAGGGTGTATGTCTGTCAAGGGTCTTGTTGTGTAATATTTGACTTAATGTTAAGCATCTCTACAGTGGAAGTTGCCAAGAAGCCAGAACTTTAAATGGTAGCTGATTTCCCTTATTATTTCTTTTCCCCCTTGAGTCTCAGTGGTATGTTAGAAGAAATTACCAAGAGGCATCCAGTTCAACCACCAATAAAATATACCAGTTGTCAAGTGAAGTGAAGATTTTTTTTGGTGGTGGTGTTTTTTTTGTTTGGTTGGTTAGTTGGTCAGCAGAGAGAAGTTTTCTTCTCCCTGTTCATTTTTAGCCATGGGACAGAACTGAGGCTGGGAATATTTCTACAATAGTGTCTGCCTGCAGAAGAAGTCAGACCAGCTGAATGTGCCAGAAACAGTTTGTTTTCTTCTGTTTGCAGGAAGGTTGTAGTCATGATGTAGTTGAGTCATGGTGTCTGGGCTGTCCTGTTCCTGGTCAAAATACTACTTTGTATGCAAATAAATGTGTGGTCTTATGCACAGGTGAACATATGACAGAGCTGGATGAGATAAACTTGAGTCTAATTATTGCTGCTGTGAGGAAGTGTAGACTGCTTTGGTATTAGTTATGAATTTTAGGGGGTGTTAACAGTGTCTTTCCAACTGTTGTCTCGTCAGCATCTCTAGACATAATCTGGGCCTTAGACTGCCAGTTCCTTCCTCTGTCTCTGACCCTGTTCACAGTGAACCAAGGTGAAGCTGCAATCCCTTATATGAAGAGGCAGAACATAAGCAATTGATTCTTATCTGTTTGTTCCCATGCAATGAGGCTTGTAATGTTGATTATCCTAGAAATACATGTAATATTGGTAATTGCTGTGTTATCAGTTGCTAGGCATGTATTTGATGGCTCTCTGCTTCACACTACTTGTATTTCAATATTAAGATTATGATTGCAGACACATAAATACAGTAGAAATTCAGAAGTTAAGGTGGATATGAACCTGAGTGCTGTGGCTGTCTGAACAGCTGCTATGCTCTTTCTTGAACCAGCTCTGTTTGACCCCTCTTTTCTCTAGGGCATGTTCCCATGGGATTCTCCCAAGAAGATCCCCCAAGAGGCCAAAGTTAGCTTTTATCAGGACCTTATTCATGGTCCTGCTTCTTTATTGCAAGATCCTGTACTGCACCATCTTGTCACTGCAGCCAAGGCTGCCCCCAGCATTCACATCCCCAAACAGTCCTTCCTTGTTAATTAATACAGCGTCCAGCAGCCCACCTCCACCTCTACCTGTCCAGCACCTGTATGAAAAAGTTGTCATTAATTCTCTGCAGGAATCTCCTGGGCTGTGTGTTCCTGGCTGTGTTGTTCCTCCAGCAGAGATCAGGGTGGCTGAAGTCCCCCATGAGAACCAGGGCCTGTCACCCTTGCCTAATCTGCCCTTTAATCCTTACCCATAAAGTCTCAACTCACTCATCATTCTCCCCGAGACAGAACTCTGTGCCTTCCAGCAGGTGTTCTCTTACATAAATGGCAACTCTACCACCTCACCTTCCTGGCCTGCCTTTTTTAATATATAATTCAAAACTCTTCTGTGTTTGTAGAGCACTTAGATGACCAGACACATCCCCCTTTCCATGTTGAGTTTTGAGACCTGAATTTTTACTTAACTTGGACTAAACAGGAGTTTTTATTTTGACTTGCATGATTGAAATATTTCAGAAACACAGAAGCTACATATGAAACTTCTTTACATGAGGTTTTTGGTCCTGCTGTAGTTGTTGTGCTGCTGTAGCTTCCTCTCTGATCTCTGCAGTTGCAGGTCTGTGTTCTGGTTTACAGGGGCTCTCTCTAACAGTGATTTTTTTTCCCCTTTGGCTGTTAGGGTGTAATTCTAATTTGCATTAGAAAATCAAATGTTTTCTGTGTGTATAAGTATATGGGTAGGACCTTTGGAAAGTTTTTCCTGTAAAGAGACTATTAGGTGGTGGATAATAATACTGTTGGAGGTAATATGGAGGTAATAGTAATTAAGAGATAATATGCCATGAATTGCTTTTAATTTCTGCCATTGTGAAGCTAACACGCTCTGGATAAACCAGTGCCTGGTGACACTGTAAGTTTTTTAAAAATGGTAATGTCGGAATAAAACAAGCATGTGTAATGCTTAGCACCATGAAAATCGATACCAGTTAAGAACTTGTAAGAAAATGTCAACACAAATACCTTAATGAAACAGAAGAGATCTAAAACCTTTTCTAGTCGCACAGTCTCCATAAAAATACCATTTTTAACACTACAGAGATCAGTTTTGAGTACAACTGATTTTGAAGATCCTCCCTTTTTGCATAAAGTTGATTGTCTCCTAATTATCCAGGTTTTGACCTGTTTTCTAATCCAGAGATGTCATCATAGCCTCGAGACTACTGTTCCTGGGGTGATCCTTGATGGAGAGAGCGAGAATAGCATCACATAGTGTGGACTGCTTTAGTTCCCAAATTGCTTTTTAAAATAGCTATGGGGGAACTGTGTCACATTTGATATACTCTGAAGTAGTTACCATGAAGTAGTTCAGTTTTTTTCATGCTGTTTGCCATTATGGATATTTAATTTTTCAAAGATGATTTGTCGAAATCTGCATCTAGCAAAGAAGCATGGTAGAAGAGGAGGTATGAGTTTTATGTTGGACTTGTGTCCACCATGATGTTTAAGAAAATGATTAATTGATTTTTCCCTGTTCAGGAATTAAACCAACATTTTTAAACATAATTTAAAATATCAAAAACTGGTTTAGGTATCCCATTGTTTTTATTTAGTAAAGGTTCTAAAATCCAGGACATTCATAAAGCTTTTGAAAACAAGTACTTTTGCTAGTAGTGCCTTCTGTGGATTGCTGAGGCATGTTGTTCCCTCAATAGAAAGGTTACTAGTTTTGCTATGTCCAGAAGAGAGTAGAAGTTTCAAGCAAAAGAAACACTCTTCCTGAAAACCTGGTTTTATTTTGCAACCTTTGAAGTTATAAAATCTGTATTGTGGACACGTGGTAGATGTCTCTCTTACTTTGCTGTCATGAATATATGGGCTTCAACTTCTCCCCTTTCTCCACGGTGTTTATGAGCCTTGAGTTGTTGTTTCTCTCCTCCAAGCCTTCCCTCCAAGTTTGTCGGTGCAAATGATGTTGTAGTTATCATACCTTGTCAGCTGACACTGACTGGAAGAACCATTCTTGCTGGGGTCCCTCCCTATGCCAGCACAAGTGTTTGTGGAGCTCTGCCGGTCTGGTTGTTAACTTGGGCTGATGGATTTATTTCTGTTGAGTTAGTTTTTGTTTGGATCAGCTGTTTACTGTGGTTTGCAACACACACCCATGCTGTGCTTGCATGTGAGAGGGGGTGATACAGGAGTGAGAACAAGCAGCCCATGTCAAGGAGAAAAGCAGCACTACATTCTGGAGCTGATTCTTGAGGTGGTTCAAAGTGTTTGGGTGATGTTACAACACTGCTTTTCTAGATCCTTTCTTTCATTATACACTTGCAACCTGAGCACTATTTGTTTTCAGAGTTTCTGAGATATTATTTGGAGACTAAGCCCTGATTTCCAAATCCAAAAGCAAATAGCAGCACAGTCCAGCACCCATTGTTAATGTGAATTTGGTTTTGATGTGCAATAGATTCAACTTCTGAGCCTCTAGAACTCCATAAGCATGTGTAGGTGTGAAATATTTCTAGAAGAATATTCTCATGAGGCTTTGAATTTCTGTTAATCTTAGTGGGTTCAAAAGGTATGTCCCATGATAGCCATCAGTCTGGGCCGTTGGTGGGAACTGGAAGTTGCCGTCTCCTACTGGTGTTTGCTGGTCTGGATGAAATGCTGCAAAGTACTTCTATTCAGGTTTCTAGTTTTGGAGTGTTGCTAAACAATAAAACCTTCTTGTCAGTTTTCAAGCTGCACATCATCAGTTTAATAACAGAGTAGGAAAAAAACACACACTGCTCTTTTTGTACTGAGGCGTGCATGGGTGAGTGTGGGGAAACTTTGTTAAGCAACTGGATGTTTACTGTGTGTACTAATAAAAGAAGCTGCCACTGCAGTGTCAGACAACACTGAAGATGCCATTTGTCCTTGAAATGTACTCCAAGTTGTTATTTGGCACCCTTTCCAAAGGAGTGGAACTTTGCAGTGGGGAGGAAGAATAGAGGAGAGAAAAGAACACCAATCCTATTGCCTTAGAATTAGTTTTGCATCAACTTTGGCCAGATGATAAATACTTGTTGTGGTTGTGACTTGCTTTCTTGTTGGGCTGTCTGGAGCAAATCATTAATGTAATTTGTTTACAAAATACTTGAGTCTTCTGTAAGCCCTGTTCATTTATTATGCAGGGTGTGTGTGTGAAAACTGTCTAATGCACTGATACAGCTAGTGGGGAATTTGGCTGAGCAATTCTGCATAATATGATGAAATGTTTGGACCTACACCCACCAATGTGTTTATTTATTTATTTATTAGATTCTAGATAGAGATTGCTATGATCCATATTAGATTAGAAGGCCGGGAGAAAGATGCTGTCATCCAAAATGTAGACAAGTCTATATTTTAATAAAAGTTTGATGTCTTTATTTAAGGAAATCTCTTTTTATAGTGACAGCAGTAGTTCACAGCCTGCTGTGCTCTATTGAAATTTTCACATCGGTAGCAATGGAAGTGATACCCTGAATGGTTTTCTCCCCAGGTGCTGAAGAAGTCTTGCTGCTCGCTAGAAGAACTGACTTGAGAAGGATTTCCCTGGACACGCCGGATTTCACTGACATTATTCTGCAGATAGACAATATCAGACATGCAATTGCCATAGACTATGATCCTGTGGAAGGCTACATCTACTGGACTGATGACGATGTCCGGGCAATTCGTCGGGCCTATCTTGATGGTGCTGGAGCACAGACTCTGGTGACCACAGAAATCAACCATCCAGATGGTATTGCTGTGGATTGGGTGGCGAGGAACCTGTACTGGACTGATACTGGAACAGACCGCATTGAAGTGACCCGCTTGAATGGGACATCAAGAAAGATACTTATCTCAGAAAACCTGGATGAACCTCGGGCCATAGTGCTCAATCCTGTCATGGGGTAAGTTTTGTGTTTGTTGATAGCCCTGTGGTAGGCCTTCGGATCCAGTTTATGGTCTCCTGAAGCTGAAAACTTATAAACTGGGGGATGATGTGTGTGCTGTATGTCAAATATTGTGGCAATATTTGACAAACTGTTTTTCCCTTGCTTTATCCCTTTAATACTGTGCATATAAAGGATGACTTCTAAGTACAGCATTGTTCAATGAACCTATACATTGGGTGTTTGGTTGAATTTTCTTTTCTCTGCGTCTTCAGTGTTATCATAACTAGGAAAGAATAGGGCCACCACACCTTTTCAGTAGTTTAATTTATTTAGTGCTCAAACTTTATATTGTCATTACTGATTACAGTTTGAGTTGGCTTGTTGGGGAAGGAGGAAGTAAGTTCTTTGAAAAGCAAGACAAATCTTGACACGTTTTTGTGTTTTATGTTGAGTACATTAACTGTTTCCCCTGTTTTTCTTACAGCTACATGTATTGGACAGACTGGGGTGAAAGTCCAAAGATAGAATGTGCTTATTTGGATGGCTCAGAAAGGCGCGTTCTGGTGAATACGTCCCTTGGTTGGCCTAATGGCTTGGCACTGGATCTTGAAAAAAACAAGCTTTACTGGGGAGATGCGAAAACAGATAAAATTGAGGTGAGTAATAGAGCCATACTTGGGTGCATTTGTAGAAAACAAGTGTTATTCTCATGTCTCAAGCTTTATGTCTTGGATTTGTTTACCTTTTCTTGGAGGAGTCTTTTGTTTCATTAATATTAACATGATATTTAGCATAAGAAGACATATTTGAGAAGAAAGGAAGTACATTAATGTGGTTCAGAAAACGTCTGCAAGAAATGTTATGTTTGTTATGTCTACATTGCTCCAAGTGTAATTTAATTGCCTGAAATCTCAGGTTTTACCTGAGGCTTTTGCAACAAATTGGGACACTTGGGTAAAATCTGTTTAAAAGGTGTTTTGACTTGTCTGTGGTGCTTGGAACTACTGTCTAAAATTGCTGCATGCAAAAGACTTGATGCGAAGTTCATGTACAGGAGCGGGTGGATGTGGGGGCCCTAGGGAGCCATATGTCAGGACATTAATGATTACGTGGTGTCTAGATTTTTGGACAAGAAGTAATTTTTAATGTACTGCCTGTTCTGTAAACAATGTAGGCATTATGTGCCTGAATTTGAAGAGGGAATTTTTTACTTTGGCCGTGGCCTGTGAAACTGATTGAGTTTTAATGTTGTTTGGGGCAGTAGCATTTTTAGACAAATAATTTAGATAAATACATCTTCAGGAATGACTGTGCTTTCTAAACATTTTGCCCTCAGGAAGAGGGGAAACAAGACTGTCTGCTAGCTCCAGAAATTCAACTTCGGTGTTTGGCAGTAGCTAATACTGGGCTTGATGACTATCAGAGAGCTCCTGTCTCCCCTTACCTTTCAGCCTGCAGGACAGGGGACATTACAGATGTCACCTTTTATAGCTGGCACCTAAGTTGTGCCATGTGTTTCTTGGGGTTAGGTTAAGCAATCTGTTCAGTCTCTCACTTCGTTGTAAGGCAGCAAAGGCAGTGATACTGTTTGGTTTAACATCAGAGTTTATGAAAATCTGAGAAACCAAAGCAAGGACTTTTTGTTCACTTGGTTTTCCTTTTGCTTATTATACTTCCTTTTTCTGGTTCTCTTCTATTCACAAAAACAGAGAGAAGACAGTGGTTCACTTGGTCCTGCAAAGGGAAGATACACTTTAGATTAAGTGAATTGTGACATCTGTAGATAATGTTGATTCCTACATATTGTGCAACCCCATTTTAATTGCTAGCACAAAGAGTGAAATCTCCATGCTCCTAGCAATGGATTCCAGATTTTCTTAGATTAAAACAGGTGTAAATATTCTCAATTTAAAATTTCCCCCATCTGTTTTTCTTGTTTTGCACTTTTTGTCCTTATGTTTGGAGCTTACTTTTGTTAAGTATCACAGACTCCTCCTGAGCCTGTATTTACAAATAACTCAGTAGGCCCATTTAGGGTCAAAAATAATGGGGGGAAAAAAGGTGCATTTGTTCACTGTTACGAAGTGTGCTGTGAAAGGGTCTGTTGTGGTCTCTTCTGGAGTGGCATGAGTTAACATGGCACTGGCACGTTACCAGTAGAAATGGATGTGTATTGCAGGACTTTCATTAGAAAACAAATTTTCATTTTCATTTTGGAATATGTGCCAGTCACATTTATATATTCTACTCACTTGGGAAGGAGCTGTATGACTAACAGTCACTGACACAGCTCAGATACTGGTCAGTTTGAGGTTGGTTTCTAAAAAAAAAGTGTGCTAAGAAAATATTTTAGTATAGAAGCAATCCAGTGGATTGTATTTCACATTTATTACTCATTTTGCTCTATTTATAACCTAACAGTCCTTCAGGATTTGTGTCTGATAGATTCTGTCGAGACTCTAGATTTTTCCCAGTAAACCATAGTTGGTACTACTCTGGTGGCCCCAGTACACACGAAACCTCACTGTATGGTGTGTGAGGTGGGGCATTTCCACTTTCACTTGCTGCTGAAGTTGTTCAGCATAAACTCATTTTCTCACGTGCTTGTGTTCTGTTGCCAAGAACATGCCACTTAAGTGGGTTGCCAGTGCAGTTGGGGTGTCAGTGATTTGTTCTGTATATGTATTGTGTGTATGTTGCATCTACAGCTTGTCAGAAACAAAAATCAGCTGATTGCAAATCGAGGATACACATATTTTATGCTGTAGTTGACCAGGCTGGGTATTGGGATATTTCTTTTTCTGGGTAAGCACCTAAAACTGCCTTGAAGCATGTTACTGGATAAATTTAGTTTATGTTAGCACCTAAGACCAGCATAAGTGGGGTAGTAGATAGTAAGTTGTAACTCTATGTTGTAACTCATTAACTAGCAATAAAAAAAAAAAAGCTGATGATGTTTTGAGTGGTTTACTGTCTTGCTACAGTGCTAGAAGGGAGTTCTTGCTTCATCTAAAATGACATTCAGATTTATGCTGAGTGCTCCTGAAGAAGGAAGTCTTCAACCAAGTGTTCGGCCCTGACAGAGTTCAGAAAGTTTCTCTCTGCAGCTGCACTCTGCTGGAGAAGGCAAAGAAGGTGCTGCCTTATCTGTGCTGAAGATGGGACCCCAAAGAGCTGTTAGATGGTAATGAGAGGGACAGTGCCTGGGCCAGTATATTGCTCTGCACTGGAGCAGTTGACCGTGAAGGTACATTCTTTACTCCCATAGTCTTCTTTTCAGAACAATTAGTTTCTCTCGGGCTTTTGCAGAGCTGTCAGATGACAGTTATCTCATCTAAAAACCACAGTCCCAGATTTCCAGAAGAAACTGGAAATTTTCCAGAGACCGAAGGTCTGCAAAATGTGTAAGGTAAATGAGAAAATTGCCATCTCCACTGTTTTCCTCTATGCCATCTACTTTAACCTGCTTCAAAATGTCACAGCTCATTGTGTAGATATTGCAAACCAGAATAAACTGAAACCATTATCTCTACTACTGTGCAGAGCACAATTGGTCTTAAAGCCCATCAGGAAAGAAGTAATATTAAGACTGATGCTCGACAATGTAAAAAGTGCACTCTTGAAGGCTTTTCTGTAGCTTTCTGACAAACTGCTTGTAGGTGAGAATTGCTTTCATCACATGGCTTGCCTTCAAATCCTTTCCATATAGAACAAAATAAGAGTGCATATAGTTTGTGCATATTTGTGTGTATCTGCTTGGCATTCTGCTCTGGTTTCTGGTATTTTAGATCTGCAGAGAGTCATCTTAGTCTCACTGGGAAGGCCTGAACCAATGCAAACTTCTTAAACAGTGCCTGAACTTTATACAGCTTGGAAATTTAATAAGCTGAAGACATCAGTCCTATTCTTCCTGGACCTCGGGTTTGAAATGTACTGTAAATATCTCTGGTTTGGTTGGTTGGTTTGTTTCGGGGGTGGTTTTGTTTGGTTTTGATAACAAATTCTGACACCGCTTTTGGGTGCACTCTTCCACAGTTAGAAAATGCGCTGCAGAGCGCAGTTGAGGGTGTACACCAAGCATCGTCCTATACCAGGAGGTTGTGTTTTACTTGTGTGTGTAGAGCTTCACAGAGTGAAAACAGCAGTTACCCTTTCCTGTCAAAACCCCTTTTCTAACCTTCCCATCTGCAGCATTCAACTGCCACACAAAGGGCCCAGTCACTTTGCAAGCAGTTTGCATCCTGAAGAAACCACTTGGCAAGGCTTGTCAAAATTTTGTGTGACAGGAGCCTACGGGGCTTTCACTGCAAATTTGGCACCCTGTGGTAACATTATTCCCAGGTTTTAAATTTTTTTTTTTAATTAGTTTGACAAAGTGTGTGGCAATGAGAAATAGATAGCAAATTTTGAGTTGTGTCTGTCAAAATCAGAGCTTCAGCTACAACTAAGGGGCATGGATTAATCCAGCTGAACTTTGGATTTTACTGACAGAGTTACTTTCCAGGAACAAACAGCAGATTAATAAGGATTACAGGGTTCCAGCAGAGAGAGAAGCAAAGACCCACGTGTATAGTTTCCTAATTCTCCTTAAAAAAAATTCTGTGGTAAAGCCAGGTTTTTCCCATGTATTATTTCTTCAGTGTATTTGCTTAGAGTGCCTAAGGTATAATTGCATAATGAGCAATTATGAAATTTTCAGATGCCTGTTATTATGTATGCATTCTACTTAAGATTGTGCAATATTTTTGGAATAAATATTCGGCAGACTATCCCTTCTGGCAGCTTCCCCTCATCCCCCTCCTTCCCTTCCCCTCTGTTGACAAATGCCCTTCATTTGTTTTTTGTGGAAGTTTCACAATCACATACAGTAATTCTTTGCAAGTTAACGGGATGTTTTAAGTGTAAGTCAGCACCTGATGGCAATCCTGGAGTTCACTGAAATTTTTTTCCAAGCTGCAGTTATGTGGGCTGTCCTTGAAATTTAAGGAAATAAAACTTTACAATTAGTTTGTTGTTGATTACGTTATGCATAAATAGTGTAAAAGGACATTTGGAACAACTTGCAACTTAAATAGGAGTAGGATCTGTAGAAGTCAGTTGTACTGGGGAAAAAATTAACAATTAAACTAATTTAGGGCTGCTAGTTCTAAACAAGTCCAGTATACTTCACATATTACACTTTATTTTCCAGTCATTTGACCTAAAAAATGCAATATTTAGGTCATAGATGAGACATTTTCTCATAACCAACACATTTTTGTGTGTGTGTGTTTCTTTGCATTGGCATTTTTCACCAAAGAATTTTAAAAACTATGTAGTATAATAAACTACATGGAAGATATTCTGGACTGATTTATTGAAACAGGCAAATCTCACAGGGAGAAAAACTAATTTAAACTTATTGCTACATGCGAATTAGATATAAAAATCTCAAAGCATTATTTATCTATAAACATAACTATTGCAGAAGACCTAATTTATACTTATAAAAAACATATAGTAATATATATGAGAATAGAAAAGTTAAATGGATATAAAAATAAGAAATACAGGATCCCCTTAATTGAAAGAATGGATCTAAGATCTTAAATTGCTGTAAGTAGGTAGGTGCATTAATTAATCCCTTCAAATGATGGTAGCGAGGGAGCCTTAAATTCAGTGATTTTTTTTTTTTTCTTTGGAAACTTCTCAGTGACATTTGATTTGATTTAGAACTGTGGCAAAGGAATGCCAGCTAATATAATTGTTAGAAATGTTATTAATTGAAGCTTATACTGTGGTCCTTATATGAATGATACATATACTTCTTACTATATCCAACATTTTTTACTTCTGATAAATTTATAAATTACATCCTTTCTAGATGCAAGTGCTACATGTCTAAAGTGATATGTATCACAGTATGCTGCCATGCAATAAGTTAAATATGAATAGCATGTGTCAGAATTGGACTGGCAAACCACGTGTTCATCTCTGCTGTTCACATAGCTCTGCTCAGCGCTGTACTCCTGCAACCTGGGCTGCTCTTTAAGTTTGTTTGTACCTCTTAAATTTGTTGTTTGTACCTCTTCTGTTTTTTTCTGTTTGCAATCTACAACGCTCCTGACTGGGATTAAGTTTTTTTTGTTGGGGAGTGACATGAGTGCGTGTTTGTGGCCATTGGGTATGTTTTTCTGTTGGAGGTTGTGTATGTGGTTTGTGAGCATTATATACCACTATGTTTTGATTAACTTTAAATAGCTGTTAGGCCTCTGTATTGCTATGTGTTTTGCTTGAAGAACCAGCAAGCATGAATGCTGTTGAATGTGGATGGAGTTTTTTTGTTTTACTTGGAGGGAGCTGCTCAGCAAACATTATCACGAGACCTTTATTCATTGTGGTGTCCAAAGACCTATGTTTAACCAGCTATTTTTTAAGGTTTTGAAGGGGAATAATCTATACCAGTGAGTTTGGGACCAGATTTTTACCAGGAGCCACATAGTCATTGTGGAATGGATAGGAGGAGTCATTTGAAGGAAAGACTATCTTAAAATGTTGTCACAGAGTTCTGGCAGTTCTTAGACTTTAGGAAGACTGTTGACAAATTAATTACATTTGCTTTTGCCAGATGGACTTTGCTGGGTTGGAACACAAACTTTCTGGAAGGGAAGAAAGCTCTATCTTTGACCAAAAGAGATTCTAATTCTACAAAACTATATAAAGCCTCATAGGGATGTGTATCACCTGTAGGAAGATGAAGGAAACGCCTCACAACTAGGGGAAGAGGGTCTTTTATTCTCTGTTATTCAGGAATCCCCACTCTTTTATCTGCCTGTTGGCTGTTCT
The DNA here is from genome assembly GCA_013399855.1 of Oxyruncus cristatus. Lineage (NCBI taxonomy): Eukaryota > Metazoa > Chordata > Aves > Passeriformes > Cotingidae > Oxyruncus > Oxyruncus cristatus. Next base: position 1,453,126 of record VXAY01003407.1, read on the forward strand.
CTGCTTGCACTGTCAGACTTATCATCAGACTTGGGGTCAAGAATAAGCACCTCAGTTCAGACTGGCAGGGATGTTAGTGGAGTCTCAGCTTCCTCTGCTGAAAGAATTTAGAGTTTTCTGCTCATGCATATTTGGAATTATCTCTCTTGACTAACTTGCTATCATGGAAATAATGTGGCAGTTAGTCCAGCCTTGTACACACTGGCATGTAGTGGGCAACTGACTTCTGAGATGACATACAGTGATCTGCAATGGTCAGCAGGTCAGACTGGTGAGTGATTTCAGATCTTAAAGGTTGCTAATAATTTAAACTCTTCTGGGTGTGTTACATGTTTCTAAACCCTGAACTCTGGTTCAAGATTTCCTGGTGTGATACTACCTCTTTCTGGATCACAGCAATGTAGCCATTCTCTACCTGCCAACAAACAGTGTCCATATCCTGTTTCGGAGCATAGAGCCTTCTAGCTCCACTCTTCTAATTACAAGATAAGTTCTCTGTATTTCGCTTACTGCTTAATTAGGAATTTCAATATGTTATTTTATACCTGCACTGCTTTGTTTACTTTTAAGAGGACTGTTACCAAGTGTGGGAGCTGCTGAATAAAGTCAGATCCAGGTTCGCAAAATGAGATGCTTTAGATCAGAACAGACCTGTCGCACCTTTCTGCCCTAACCTATGTAGTAAGGAAGTGTTCACAGAGCAGAGGGGCTCATTGATAAACTTAGGAAGGTGAATGTCCTCCTGTTCCTTTTCAGTGTTGACTACCAGGCGAACTTGTATTTTGGCTGAGCAAGTGAAAAGTGTGACAGTACTGAAGGAGAAAGTATTTGTTAAAAGGAACACGTCTGAACCATGGCCAGTTTGATCCTATGTTTGGTAGTTCTTAATTCTTTAAGCTGAGATGTCTAACTACAAATCAATTTCAAGATGCCAGTTCTTTTCTTCATGGTCCAGGCCATTCATATGGAAAAGGCAGCTACATGTCTGAAGTGAAGACTGCTGTCTGGGGCTACTGTTGAGCATAAATGGATTTTCCACAGTAAAGGCAAATGTTTTCTGTAGTAAAGAGAATTTTTCCTTAAGGGTTGTGCTGAGATACTGGATTAGCCTCCTCTCTTATCCCTTTCTCTGATTTTCAGGAATTGAAAAACATCAAGAAGTTCTGTTTCGCTGTTCCAAGTGCAAGGTTCATATTAGTTGACCTTGCCTTCAGCATCGTAAATAATCAGCAATGCTCATCTGTAAAGAAGTAGAGCAAATCCAGCCTTGCAGCAGAACCCCTTTGTGTAGGAGCAGTTGCAGCATGGACCTCTTGTCCCCAGCAGACAGTAAAGGAGATCACGTGGCCTTTGTTAGTCGTGGCAGTTAATGCACTAGTAGAAAATTCTCAAATAATGTTTTGATTGAATGACCATCCTACGCAGGGACCTCCATAGGATGGTCTTGATCAGGGATTCTCCTAAACTTGGAGAATGGCACTGTATCCATTAGCTTCAAAGTGAAAAATCTACAAATGTTGGCACCTGCAACTGCTTTGAGTCTTTCCATGATCAAATTTGTGCCATTATGAAGTTACGTTCATCTACAACCATTTGTGATTTATTAGAGTTGCTGTATTGTCATAAAGACCTGTAAATCTTGTGGATTCATCCAGGAACTATATTGTTTTGCACTAGTTTTTTAAAGGGACAACTTAAAAAACGAGCAACTGACAGGCAGCTTCTAAATTTGGTCTTTGTGGAGTGCTCAGGAATTACTTCTGTATGTGCAGATTTTGCCATATTTATCGAGAGGAAATCCTGAGGATGTATTAAACTACAAAGTGGAAGAATTATTTGAGTTTTACATGTTTGGGACTCTCCTTTCTCCCTGAAGAATTATTTTAGGCTCTCTGATATCAAATCACCCTTTTCTGCTGGCTCTCCTTTCTCCCTGAAGAAGTATTTTAGGCTAGCTGATAACAAATCACCCTTTTCTGCTTGCTAGGGAGAGAATTCGGCTTTACTTCCATTGCTGGGATCAGCTTCCTGTATTTAAAGGGGAATTTTGTATGTAGTGGTACAAAGGCTTGTGTACCTATGAAGTGTGGAAATGAGGCCCCCTCTATGAGAACCTTATGTATTTTCTGGCACAGCTTAAGTACATCTTTTCCATTTGCTGAGAAAAAGGTGGCTTCTATGGAAACTGGAGTTACTTTGAGTTCCCTTGTCAGACTAGCAGGTAGGATAGTTGAGAGAGGTTTTAACTTGGTAACCTTCTCAAAACTACTTGCTATATTGTTTGCCAATAGCTATGAGTAATTGCCTTTAAATACTGTTACATTTTTTGCTTTTGTTTTCCTACTTTCTTCTGTTCTTTTCCGAGAATAATGCTGAGTTTTGCCATGCAGCTAACCTGTAACCCAGAGGTAAGGTGATTTTTACTGTCCAGGAGTTGCGATCCCATGAATGTTGTGTTGTAGCGGTGTTGAAACAGACTTGTTTCTCTGATATTTTGGGGGTAGTTCTGTCAATGTGCACAGTTTGCCCTGTCAGGTATGTTGGTTTGTCACCATACTGGGGAAATAACTTTTCACTGGGAAAAAATCCTCCCCTGCTCTACTTTGAACCCACTAGGTATGAACCCATTACACCCTTGCTTGGTGTTTAGTGACCTTAGGTGTATGCTTTTCAAATGAAGAATGCAGAGTTTTGTGCCAAAAACACAAATTCCAGCCTCCTTCTGTTTCTGCTTTGTTGGGTCATTTTTTAAAGGGATCTGCCTTCATGACAATATTTCACAGAACATCATATTGGAATGTTCCAGCTGGGTCTTGACCAACACTGGAAGAGCAGGTGGTGGTGCCACAACTGCCTGTTGGCACAAATTTCTGCAGCTTTTGGTTGTGAAACGTGAACCTGGATGCTGTAAGAAACAGGAGACTTGGCATGATGGGCTGGCCTGTTGAGGTTCCAGTGTTTCTGAAGACTGCACACAAAAAAGAAAGGTGTAGAACTTGCTTTTCATGCCACGTCTTATTAGTGAAATTTTGAAAGCTGTCAGTACTGTTTTCGGTCTTGTATCATCCAGACCTAACAAGAAAGAAATCTAACAGACATACATGACAGCCACCATCAACTTACCCTAGTTCTCCCAAGATTGCCTTTAGTGGTGGGAAATTTTTCTGATAAATGTCGGTAGTATAGATGAGACCAAAGGTTTTTGTGTCTATTTATCCTTTCTAAAAATTCTTCAGTGCACTGATGGGATAGCAGTCACTCAAAGGAAGACTTCCTTTGCTTGGCTTGATTGACCAGAGTCATTCTGTGGGAAAGGATGCTAACTTATTCTAAACTGAAGGTGACCCTTGCCTTTTTGTGAGCAATAAAGACATAATAGAGGCCCAGTTAGGGTTCAGCAGAACCCCCACAGCCATCTGCACACTTCATTGGCAGAAGTGGCTTTCACTTGAACTTGCATTTGACAAGTGTTTTCTGTCTCTTTCTCATTCAGAAGGGTCCTTCAAAGCCAAGTAATTGAAATGCTTTCACCCCTCACTCCTTTTTCTCCTTCCCTCAGACTTGCTGAAATTGCAGGGCAACCAGCATTCAGTGTTAAATGACTAAAAATGCATGTGCTTCCAAAGCTCGCACTTTCTTTCCTTCCCATAGGGATGTTTCTAAAAAACTCCCATCCTCTTTTCCACACTCTCCAGCACCAGCTTCATAAAGGAAAAGTTGCAGGGGAAAAAAAAGTGTTTCTGTTGCATGATGCGTTTCTCTCCCTCCCTCTTTTTTTCCCTTTTTCTTTTTTTTTTTTTTTTTTTTTTTTTTTCATCAGGCTGGACTTTTTGAAATGAAACACAAATCAGGTCTCTGGAATAAAAGGTTGTGAGTATGCCTTGTGGCATTTGGAATGAGGCTATTCACTGCCTGAATGACTATAAATAGAAAGCAAGGAGCTGCGTATTTCTCAGTTCAGACTCCCTGCAAAGAAGCGCCCTTCCCAGTTAAAGGGTGACTTTTTGAAAGAAACCTTGTTCCTTGAGCTGAATTGAATTGCTCCAGGAATTCTACTCCTTGCAGCTTGCATAAAAGACGTTAATCTCTAATTTATTTCTCCTTTTAAAAGGCAGTGTCCTCCATCATAAATGTATATTCTTAGCCGTGTTGCCAGATATGCCTGTCTTGGCTGTACAGAGTTGCATGTAAAATAATTCTGAGCGCAGAGCAAACATTGTTCTCGACAATTTTTGTGCCTGAAAGCTTTCTTTTTGGCTCAGGGCCAGCTGTCGGCTCCCTTTTTATCTGGTATTCATTCTTCAGTGAGAAGGCTAAATTAGCAGCACTCTGGTTTTTGTGGGTGTTTTTTGGGTTTTTTTTAGGGATCGAGGAACAGAATGGGGATTGTGACTGATTTTTATAATAAAAGATGTGATTTTCTCAACACATTTGTGATGTTGCCGATGGTAAGAACTCCAGTAGCTTACTGTTGCAGTCCTGCAGACAATTTGTTTGGCTGATTTGGCTGTTGAAAAATGCTTATAAATCTTCCATATTGTGCGGTTATGCAAATTCAGTGCAATAATTTTTCTTCTGCCTCCCCTTTTCAGAAGGACTGTAGTAATTGAAGAAAGAAACATAGTAGATGGGAGGAAAATGTCTGACAGGTTTGTGAACTGGCAGTGTTAAAGATCCTAACACTCAAGCTGTTGGATTGGCTTTTTTTCTCCTTTCCCCACCTTTTTTATTTTCCTCTTCTTTTTTTTTTTTTTTCCCTCCACTCCCTTTTTCTTCTACGCCTCCCATTTTTCCGTCCTAACACAGCAGCGTTTTGTGTGGTGTTATTTTGAAAGCTGCTTCTTATTTTCTCCTCAGACCCTTTGTTTCACATTTTTTTCTGCCTTCAAAAAAACTAGCAAGGGCAGCTTTTTTCCTAGTCTTCTTTTCCCTGTTCACAGTTTTTAAAGAATGGGTCTATAGATTCTTTGCATTGCTCTTTCCATTACTTATGGATTCCTAGTGGAGTGGGTGGTTTTTCTGTTCCTTTGTTTAAAAAAAGAATTAAAAGGTTGACAAATAACTAATTTTTTTAAAGCTTAGCCTGTGCATGGTTTGCAGTGGCTTTTGCATTAGTGCTTATGTAGAAATGAGAACAACAATAAATGGACAGGTGATAAGGGGAGCAATATGTGGTTTCTGTTCACATTTCTAATAGAAAGGAGGAAAAGCAGAAAAAGAAATGTGCTCTTCAGCAAGACCAGGAAAGCAATTTTTAAGAGGTCACCAAGCAGGCTAAGGAGATAAGAGATTCTATAATATTAAATCTATTTGTAGTTTTCTAAATTGGAAATTTTTTTGCTTAAAACTGATGGTCAGTGTTACTCAATAGGATTTTTCATAGCGGGACACATGAAGAACAAACTTCATAGAGAAATATATTCAAGTTGGCCATTTCCTTCTCATGATTCCGACTGTCGGGACATCTTGATCCTTGTCATTTCATCCTCGTCATTTTACATCTTGTTTGCGTGCTGGTGTCTGTCTGGGGTATGTTTTCCTCATCACCTTTGTTGTAGGACTGATGTCACCTATGAAGGGCCTCTGCTGTCCTTTTGTATTTGCAGCTGGTGTAGGTATTTCTGTCACCTTTTTGCTTTCCCTTGGGAACCATTGTAAGAACACATCGGTCTGTTTTTCATCTTGCCTTGCCTCTAGTGATTTTAGTCCAGCATTTAAAGCTGCCTTGTAGATGTCACCTACCATCCACTCACAGTTGTAAAATTTGCGTGCTACTCTTCGTTTCTTAGATTATGTTTTTACAGTAATTTTTTTCCCGCTTCTTCATTTGAAGTGACTTTGTCTCTAGGAGAGCAGAACTGGTTTTTGTTCCCCTTCCCGAGGTTTCTCCTTATCAGGCTGGTTAAAGCAGTAAGGTTGTAGACCAAGCTGCCTGTTTTCATCTTCCATTCCTAGAGTGAGTCCAGCTGTTTAAGCCCCTAGCAATTAGCATAAATCTACATGAGCAAAGTCCCCACTCAAACCTCTTGTCTCTTGAAAACATCTGAGAATGGATCTTCAATTCATTGGATAATCAGAATTAACAAGCTCAATGCATCAGTTTTCCCTGAGTCTATGATGAAAGATCTGGTTTGGTTTGAGGCCTCCCTCCCCTTACTCAGGTAGCAATTAGGAGAGGTTTATAAACTGTGCTCAAATGGTGTGGATAGTCAGTCTGCTAGTTTACCTCCCATTCCTCTCTGCTCTTGTCATGGGATGGTTTCCTAACCCAGAAGCAGTGAGTATTTGTCTCATCCAAATTCTGTGCTACCTTTTCCAGTGATGTAAGACATAAATAAAAATGTTCCTTTTACTTTAATACTTCTTTTTCTGGATTCATCTGTGCATTCCTTTGTTCTTTCTTTGCTTTACTTTTCTTCAGTGTGACCTCGTGAGGCAGCATTATTGTTAACTCCCATGGCTTAGGGCTCCAGCTGCATTCCTGTAGGAGTCAGAAGGTTTCTGTGTCTCATGTATAACTGAGAAGACCTATTCACCGTGGCCACATCTGGAGGCATGACACTGAATCCGTTGTGTGAGGTGATACAGAAAATCCTTTCTCAATAGGTACTTGGTGTGCCTTGTGTGCATATGCAGTCATGAGGATCTGGCATTAGGAAAGAATATTCTCTATAATTTGCTGTCCAGCCTGACATATGGTCCTCTTACTGTTAGCACTTTATAGGGTGGGAGCCGTGCATCTTTGTGGCAGTGTTGGTGTCATCCCACTTTGCCTGTGGCATGTGGATGACTCACCTTCAGTGCCAGTAGAGGGAGCTTGGTGTGGAGCAGTGTGTGAATTTAACTGGACCCCATGTTCTTAAATGGTTTCGAGAGTGACGTCTGTGAACCATTTAATGAGGTGGGTTTTAGAGGTGTTTGGTTTTTTTTCTTTGGAAGGCAAAGCAGTTAAGCTGCTTGGAAAAATAGCTCTCCACTTTCCACTAACAAATGGTGTCATCACATAGCAGCATAGGATAAGCTACATATTCCCTGTTCTCATTGTATAACTGTTTCTGAATGCTCCATTTTCTGGTGCAGATTTATCCTCACTGGAAATAATAGAATTACCCAACTCTGTTGTCAGATCAGAATATTAATGGGTTGCATATTATTAATCAAATTAATAAAAATGCTTCAAAGAGAAGCCGCAACCAACAGCTGAATGTAGAGCCGGTACTCCCTGCATGTAGCAACATGAAGCAGGACCTGGACTGAAAGCACAGAAATGCGTGTCTTTGTTAAAGTGCAAGTGAAATATTTGTCATGAGTATTAAAAAGAGAATTTCTTGGGTTTGTTTGCACAGCTCCCACAAAAATAATCTCATCTTAAGCAAATTTTCAACACCCAACTTGTCACTGCCTCAACGGTTTGTGTAGGAATCACTGCAGCTGGGAAATCTTCTGCCTGTGAATTTATGTTTAACATTGGAAGTTACTCCTGACAGCTGTGCTGTGCTTTGGGAATATCATTTTTGCTAGTCCAGACTGATACAAGAGATGTCATTTGCCCTGCTTTGCCCTTCTACTTTAAAATGGCAAAGCCCAGCCTAAGATTGTGATGTAACCTTCGTGATTCTGAAATGTTAGGCACAACAAAAATGAGCAATTAATGCCAGGTTCCATGGAGAATCTGGGAGGTGACAGAGGTCAGAACCAGAACTTTCTGAAGATTCTCTCAGAGTAGTAATTACAAAACCCTTAGGTTTGTTGTTTTGTTGATGGCTTCTTTTTTTCCTTAAAGGCTGGTTGTGTTTGCCCAGCAGAGATTTAATAAATTCCAACCTTGGATTTGTTCCCTTAGGGAGAGACTGTATTTTTCAGCAACTTTCTAGAGCATCCTGTGATGCAGTGAAATATAATTTCTTCTTAGAGAAGGATTAAACTTTGCACCACCCACTTCTGTAAAGTTGAGGACCTCTTGTGAAGGGCAGTGATGCTCCCTACTTATGTTACAGATTATTAAATTATCATTACACGTTGCAGTTAAGTGAACTGCTTGGAGAAGGTTAGATTTGGGACTCAGGCCAGGTGTAAAGGTTGGGAGGGTTAGGAGTGTGGAAGAAGTTATGTCTCTCAGCCTGTGGTAGAGCCAGGAAGGTTATTTGCTCAGAGTTCTTATGTTATCCAGAGAGAACCATCTCTCCTCCTTCCTTCGGTATGAGATGTTCTCTGCTAGTGGGTGTTGCTGGCAGAGCTGCACTGGGGAAATCTTCCAGCATAAAGTAGATCCCCAGGGGACACAAATAGGTTGTGCTTGTACTGACTTGCAGCAAGACCTTTGGTTCAGTGTTTCAATATCATGTGCCCCTGCAGTGGAAGAAGGTTAGTGTTTTCCAGCTTCTTGAAGCCTGAGTAATTTAAGGTTTGTGAAATGCCACATAAATGCAAACTTATTTGCAAAAAATTGCAAATTGCCAGGAACTGAGATTTAAGGCATCTTTGCAGAGTGCCACAGCCTCTCCTTTGGCCTCTACTCTTTCCTTCCTATGGTTTGAGTTATAGTTTTAATGTTCTGATCTTGTGAATCTGCCTTTGAGGAATCAGCAGCACACCAAATGTCAAAATTGTTCCTGGTACAAGCATTTGCCTTTTGTCTTGTTTTATCAACAGGGTTCTGGCATGGCCATACAGGCAGGAAAAGCAATGTCTTCTTCTCCTTGTCTTTGACATTTTGTAGTCGTGCTGTTTTGGAATGTGAGTCTTTAGACTTTGTGTGGTGCTTATGCATGAACAGGAGCTCCTTTTGGTGTGAGCTTAACACCCTCATGACAATTCTACCTTGTCTGTCTCCAGTTTGTTCCCATTATGGAGACAATTCACAGGGAGGAAGAATGCCATTTGTTCCACGGAACCAGCACACTTGATGCCATCCTTGTGTAGTCAAGAGCTTCTCAACCATGGTTTTTATTGTCTTCTGAGATGGGAAGGATCTACAAGATAACTAGTCTTCTTTTTTCCTTTCATTTTTGTAGTTATCAGTAACCTGTTGATTGTGCTACAATGTAAGAATATCAGTGCGACCTGTTGCTTACCATTTTTTAGAACATAGTAAGGGTTATATCAGTTTGTGCCTTCATTATCTATTTCCTGGCTTTTGAAAGTTTGGACTTGTGATTGTAGTAAGGCACCTGGTAGTACAGGACAACTTTGTCAGTGCAAAGTTGAAGTTGTTTCTGTTGATGAAACAGAAACAACTTCAACTATCCCGTCTTGTCAAAGAAGTTGAAAACATGTAACAAATGATTCTCAAAAGATAAAAGATTGTCAGTGAGGTTTGGGAGGGGAAACATGAGCTGAAGTCAAAGACAATGTGCTGCTACAAATTGATAATTTGTATCAAATCAGTCTTGTCTCCAAAATGGAGTAGAATACCTTATGCTATGAGTTAAGTTCCTTTTTCTCCAAATTAAACGTGGTACGAACGCACATTTTTTTCCATGCTGAAACAAGTATTTGTGCAAGAGGCATAGGATGAAGAGGCCCTATGAATCTATATACTATTAACATCTGTCAAGTTTATGTCAGCAGATGAGACTCGGAACAATTTATTCTGATAACATGCAGGTCTTTGCTCATCTATGAGTTCTTGAGCAACTAATCCATTGGTGAATCAACTTGGGAACCACTGTCTTTTTCAGCCTTGGTGCTTTAGAGTAAGTGGACTCGAACTTCTCCGTTAGAGGCCCCCGCAAAGAGTGAAATGAAATTCATTTCAGTAAGTTGTCAGATATCTTCTGCTTTGGAGAGGTGAGTACTAGACAAGCCAAAGGCATGTTGCTTGTCAATTTCTCACCCTGGTATCTTTCCAAATAAGTGGGTTAAAGTTTTCACCCTACCTTTTTGCAATCATTTTTGTCTCTGTGATGCAGCTTCTTTGAACAATTGCTTAGAGAAACAATGGAGTAGGCAGTGCCAGCTGTTCATGGTCAAGGGGTAAAAAAAAGTCTTGTGTTGAATATACAGTTGGAACTCAGACATTGACATTAAGATACAGGCAATGGAGGGTCATGGAAAGTCTCATATTTATGATCAAACCATCTTCAGCTTTCTTTCTGAGAGGCATTTCCTTTGAGTATCTAATGGTTTACTATATAACAGCTGCATAGTTCAGGCATTCCCAAAATTTGAAACATTTTTTGTGTGGAAATGGCAAATTCTTTTATAAAAAGAATTGGGGTTGGATGTACTAAACAAATTCATCACAGTCTTTGCGTAAATTAGTTGAATTTTTTACTTACAATTGATATAAAATAGGAGAATATCAACTTTGTGATCCCAGTCAGGAAACTGTCTTATCCTTAATACAAACAAACAAACCAACCTTCCCTCTATCCAGAGAAACTTCTCAGATGATAAGCCATCAAATCTAAATACAGTCCCAAGTTTAAACAGGAAACTGATATTTTTGTAGTCACAGTGGTTGCCTCCTCCCATGTCCTTTTGCTTAAAAAACCCAAACTTTTCCAATAGACACATGGAACAGTTGTTAAAAATGCTGTTCTTTTATGTCAACTTAATGTCTAGGGGTAAAAAAATAATTATTTTAGTCTGTTTAGATACTCTCTCTTGTTTTCAGCCTTGTTTAATAAAACCAGCGGTCCTCCATGAGTCTGTACCTCTGCTGACACACAGGGTTCTCTGCAGCATCTTTGTGACCTGGCTTGTCATCCTTGCTGGCAGTGAGCTGGGAACTAAAGCTTAGACATGGCCTTAAGCCGTTTTCTGTAGCAGGTAAGATGTGATCAGCTGGGGTTATCGCACTGCCAGGCACGTGGGACTGGGTGGGTTGTCCTTCTGTCCTTACCCTCAGCTCCAGTGAGACGCAGTGCCACCTCATCTTGGTCACTTGGGTCATGAGAGAATGATACAGTTGGGTCCTGTCCAGCAACAGTACTGGGAGGTTTTATTCAGAGGACATTTGCGTTCCTTAAATAAATGAGAAATTGTGGTAGCAGTTAGTAGTCTAAGGAGTGCTTAGCATATGTGCTGCTCACTGGGTCAGAGGAAAGCACCAATTTTCTCACACATCCGTGAGTGAAGAGTAAAGTTCTGGCAGCCAGGAGCATCCAGGGTTCTTCATGATAGTAACTATGAGCCCTCTTCTTTCTGTAGTTCTGCAGTGTATATGACTGTGTTCAGAAAGTGCTGAAAGATCTGTAAAACTGCCTTTTGTACCACATCTGGAGTGTTATACCATTACTCTCTTTCCCCTCTACTTTTATCCTCATAATTTCTTTCCACCAGAATACTATAATAATAATAATACTATCATAAACAACTAAATCAGTCAAACATAATATTGAATAAATATGAAGAGACAAAGATATACTCCCAGAAGCAGAAGATCTCTTCTGAAAAGGAAGCTCTAGAGAGTCCACAAACTATTCTGTAAAGGTCTTCTCCCCTTGGAAGTGGCAGATATTGTAATTTTTAAAGATCCTCATGTTAGAAGTATATAATTCTAGGGGAGTTTATGAAGTTAAAATGATAATAATCCCTGTAGCACTCTCAAAATGACAGCTGGGAAGCGAAACTCACTTTGGCAAGACAGATTTACTTTCCAGGCTTTTGCACAGTAAGAGCTGGTACTCATTTAGGCTTAAATTTACATGGATGTGAGCTGTATCAGAAACTTCATTTAATGGTGGGGTTTTTGCCTTGGTATTTTTTCCAGAGCAGTTATCTCTGTCTTGGGCACTAAGTACTTGACCCTGAAGATTAGCAGTGAGATATCATTTTTCTGTATTGTGGAGATGTAGTTTCGTTCTTGCCTCTGGCATAAATGCCTAATTTCAAGAGTCCACAATAATTTGTATATGGACTTTGAGCTTCCAGAGGAAATAAAAAGAGGTTTTGTGGTCTCAGCATTTGGAATTAGGAAGAGTAACAGGAACCATACATATTTCCTTGGTTAAATTTTTTGTATTCCTTTTGAAAGTGTGTTCAGCCAATCCTTCCCTTCAACTTTGTTCTTTCTGCCCTCTTACACAATGTCTGTCACGGATGTAAAAATTGTAGCTCCTTATTTCTGGTAGTTCCTGTGTGTTTTTTATGAAATGTGTGCGTGGCAGTGTCAATCTGGAGGCAGCAGTGGGTCCTGTGACTTTACTATGCTGCATTAACCATCCATGTGACCTGCAGCAGTGTGTGGTGGTGTCCTGATTGTTTCCTTGCATGCAACGTGGAGATAACTGATAGCTTTCTGTACAAAGTGTTTAGATCCATGGATGGAAAGAACGGAGAGAGAGGCTAAGCACTGTGGTTTGTGAGTGGAAAATTGACCTCTAGTTAGCCTCCCCCTTCTTCTAAGTATACACTGTGTTTTGTTTGATAGTGGAAATCTAATCCTTTGGGAAGCACAAATTCCTATAACAGCTCTGATATGTATAAATAAACCCATATTCCTCGTTGCAAACAACATCAAAGCAATCACAGTATGGATTAAAATACACAACCCACCCTCCTCCATACTAATATGCAGCAATGTGGAGTTCAAATGAAGCCATTAGCAGTATCTCCAAGTATTTGGCAAAAGCAACCACACTTGTGTAGCTACAGGCGATGAAAGTCCCTACTACAAAAAGGGAGGGACAGGGGGAGTAGCTTGCGTTGGTCTAATTAGTCAATGAAGCACAAAGAATGTAAAATCTCATTATATATCACCAGGAGAATTTGGCTTGAGAAATAAAGAATATGTAACTGATTTGTCCATGGGTGGGTTATTCGGGTCTTTGAATCTTCCAACAGGAAACAGGATTTCTGAAAACATATTAGAAACACACACATGCATATACATGCACACACATACAAATATTTGTAAGTATGTTTGTATCCGTGTTGATACACAGGCACACACATACATGTAGCCAGATCCTGAAACTTTCTCAGCCCGTACTCAAGGTGTGTTTTCATGAGAAAGTTCCTGATATGGATAAATTATTTTTTTGTGATTGCTAATGCCAGTCACAGTCTGAAAACACAGTGTGTGGCTGTTTAGTATTACTAAACTCAAACACTGGGTTTGTCCCATTGCCCCAGGCAGTGCAGCTCATGCATGTAATAGCTCTTCTCCCTAAAAAAGATCTGCTTAAAAATGGAGACTTAAAATGACTTTTTATGGCTTGCCTTTTGCCCTTATCTTTGAAGATTTTCAGGGATTCATATTACATTTTTTGAATTTCTCTGAAACCCAGAACACTTGAAACATTTATATTAGAATTTAAGCCAAGTTTCCCTCTCAGTCGGTGTCTCTCAAGAGCTGAAGATTTAAGTAAAATGCCAAATAAAAGTTACAACCACCACCTCCCCCCACCCCCCCAGAGAAGAAACCAGAAAAACAAAAGCAAAAACAACCCTCAAACCCCACAAACTGTACACAACACCCAAGAAACCACCCACCAAGCCCCAAAGCTAAACAGACAAAACAAAAGGGGAGAGGAAGAAACTGAGGCACTGAAATGAAGAGACTAGTTCAGTCTTGCAGGTGGTGAGTAGCAGGAACAAAGGAAGAAATCTTCCCACTCTAGCATCCCATTTCTTCCACACATAGAGTAAAACAGAAAGTTTGTGAGTCTCCAGAAGTTTGTAGAATCAGGAGGGATGGTGTTCGGAGAAAATTATGAGTGTTACCAGTGCAAGTGCAATTAGTGATTTAGCTCTTGATTACAGGGTTCGTATTAGTGTTGGCTACGTTCCAACTGCCAGACTAGTAGGCTCATTTTTGTTGGCCACTTCTGCATCTGTTGCCCTGGTTCTGCTTTCCTTCTCTCCCTTGAGCTCTGCTGGAACACAAGTTCTCCACCTAACTCCATCTTTTACTGTTGTTGAGGAGGTGATGTGGATCACGGTCATATCAGCAGTGACTTGGAGAAGAGGAGAAAGATGTCTTGACCCTCAGAAGTCAGAGTGAGCACTGTCAGATCCCACGGTTCTGACTGGGTGTTGCTTGCAATAAACTGGAAAAACAATCCTCTTCCCTTCTCCCCCAAACAAAAAGCACATATCTCCTGGTCCCTCTCAGAGACTGCAAACTATCCAGGTCCCATTTGAGCCTGGATCTGCAGGGAGAAAAAAGTGCATCAGTACCACTGACAGTGGCACTAAACTACACGGGGGTTATTGATGCTTCACAGCTACTTTGAGAATTCTGTGCTTTATGGGGAAGGACACACTGGCACAAAGAGGAGTTGTAGTGCAAGATATTTTCAGGGACTAAGTCTCTGGTGCTCCTTTGCCCTGTGTGATACGTGTGTCTGTCTGCAGCTCATTTTTACGTGACCTGGGGCAGCCATATTTCAAATGCATTTATCAGCAGATAAAGCATCCAAGTGTCTGCTCACACACATGTGTGGCTTTAGTTATCCTTTTTTCTGAACATAGAAGTCAGCTTCCTCTTTCCAAAGCTTAGGTGATTGAAATTACCTATATCGCTGTTGAAATTGCACTGGTTTTCAGTCTGTAGAAACTGAAAAACTGCAGAGACTTCAGAGGAGAAATCTGTTATGTGGTCTTTGGCTTGCAAATCCCCATTGACATTGTTCTATCAGCAGTGGTGAAGGCACTAAGGGTGCTTCAGTGGAAAATACTGCACAGGATAAACTGGTAAACTGGTGTATGGAAATGAATCCCTTTCAGCTAATTATAAATAAATAATATTAAATAAATAAAGCTACTAAAAACCAGATGTGGAGGTGGACATCCAAGGATCTGGGTTTTTGATGAGGCTGGTCTCATCCCTGAAACACATCCTGTGCTTTCCATTGAATGGTATAGCAGCTATAAAGCCAGGAGTTCTGTGCAAGGTGTGAGATTAAAAGGATAGCCAGAGCTAAAACAGGAATGCTGAGCCCTTTTTGGAACAGGGGTAGAATGCTTCAAGAGTGTGGAGCACCGCCCTTTGAGCCAAAACCTAAATCTAACTTTAGAAAAGACGTTGAGTATTTGTGTCCATTTGCAGGCATGAAAACTTGGTGGATAATTTTATCATAAAAATAAAAAACTGGCAATGAGAGATTACTAACTGCCATGCGGGGTTGGCGGAGAGCTCTGCTGAAGGGTAGGGGGGTGTCTCCCCAGTAATGTGTTTCAGCTGGTACTGGGAGCCTAATACCTAGAGCCCTGTAGGTGGCATGTTTTCCAAGCCATGAACCTCAGGCATCATTCTCTCAAGCTGGACTTGATCCCTGAGAGACTGCAGGCATTGATTTATACTCATGAACTATGCAGTACAGTGTCTCATTCTGCATATCTGGTGTGCTTTTGAAGCAGACTGCTTAAATGAAAAGGCAGAAGGTAGCTAAAACAGACTGTCTAGCCTTTTTATGAGCTGCTTTGTTTTAAAGTTGGCTGAAGTAATGAGTGGAGTATTAGCTGTGGTATGTTGAGGATGACTGCATCTTGACTACACAACCAAAAAAAGGTGCTTGAATACTTACTCAGTACAGTTTGCAAAGAGAAAACAGTGAGTACAGCACCACATCAGATGTTACACTTCTTTTTTTGTCGTTTACTCCCTTATAAAAATAGACCTCTTAGAGGAGAAACACTTTCACATTGTCCACGTGGGTATGCATAGAGGAGGAGCATAAGCTGCAGAGACTGGGGGAAATAAGTGGTGTACTACAGTGAACAGGGCACTGAGAGACAGTGGAGCCATGGTGTTTTGTTAGGAAACTCTCCCCTGCCCCCAGTCACGTGCTTTTTCTATAATTCAGGTCACAGGGCAGCTAAGTAATTTGCTTTCATTAACAACAAGGTCTAGGAAGGACAAACTTAAGAGTATGAAAATGCTTTCCTAAAATTAATGTAACGTAAGAGGAAGATGGTGATACATCTGGGAAATATTTGTAACTAGTAGCATCTCCTCTGACATTTCAGAATGTCTCAAACTGAGATCACAAGAGTTTCCTGAACCTATGCAGTACTGAGAAATATATTTGTTTTCCTCTTTGGTACCAATCTATTGCTTACAAGAGGTTATTTCATTACAGTGTTAAAATTACTTTCAGATCCAGGACATCCTTGTATGAAGTATCCTACTGGTCTGATGTATGCTGTGCTGGTTTACTGAACTACTTCAACAATTCCTCACATTTTTCTAATGTGTTACTGTGAGCTTTTTAATTCAGTGGAACCACACAGATATGACAAAAAGTCTTGTATTATCTGTGTTAATACTGCAGACATTATTCCTCTTCTACTACTAAATGGTTCCTCAAGTGTATGAAAAGATGGGGAACCGTGAAGAGAAATAAGATTTCAAGAGTGGGTTGTGACCTATTATTGCTTAAGACTATGAAATATAATCTAGAAGAAAAATTAAAAGTTCTGTAATTTGCCAAGGTGCAGCTTTTCTTTTTCTTAATCTAATTAAATTAATCTAAAGAAAAAGAAAATGCAGAGAATTTTTTTGTTACTCTTATGGTTATGTTTGAGACTCACTATCATAATTGTGCCAAAACTGGGATTGAAGTTTCATATTTTATAGAAGTGTTGCTGTTTTCAGAGCTGGCAGATTGTCTATTCGCAATGCATTCCATATGTGCTGGAGACCACAACACAAAGGGATTTACAGGGTACAAGTTGGACTACAAATAATGGAGGTGAGAAGTACCCATCTCTCCTTGTTTTTCAAAATTAAAGGGCTTCAGTAAACAGCAGTTGCACAGAATCACAGAATGGTTGATGTGGCAAGCTGTGCCATAGCTGGTTTTACTCTCACAGTGAAAAAGTATTTCCTGATGTTCAGAGGGAATCACCTGTGTTTGTCTGTTCTCATTGCCTCTGGTCCTGTCACGGGGTACCACTGCACAGAGCCTGGCTCTGTCTTTTTTACAACTTTCCTGCAGGTATTTACATACATTCATGAGATTTCCCTCTGAGCCTTCTCCAGGCTAAACAGACCCATCTCTCTCAGCTTTTTCTCATGAGAGAGATGTTTCAATCCCTTAACCATCTTCATAGCCCTTTGCTGCACTCACCAGCATGTCCACATCTCTTTTCTGCTGAGGAGACTGGAACTGGACCCAGTACTCCAGGAGAAGCCTCAGCAGTGTTGAGTAGAGGAGAAGGATTGCCTCCCTCAACCTGCTGGCAGCACTCCTCCTAATGTAGCCCAGATTAACATTAGCCTTTTTTGCAGCAAGAGCACGTTGCTGGATCATACTCAACTTCTTGTCCATCAGGACCCCCAGGTCCTTCTCTGCCAGGCTGCTTTCCAGCTGGGTGGCCTGAGAGATGAGAGTTTAGTGATCAGCATTTCTGCCTTGGCCTCTATTAAAATGTACTGTCAGATGACTGTTTCAGAAATAACTATCCTTCTAAAAAATCATGACAATATAATTACTGGTGTTTCATTGTCCTTTTCTTGTAAATCCAATCTCCTGTAGTATGAAGTTTTTAGTTGTGCCGGCCTTCAGGGAAAGAAATAAAATCATTAACTGGTTCCTTTTAAAACGTGTATCATTCAAATTCAGACAGATTTCCCACCCCTTTAAAACCGAACCCTGGTTTTCTGATTAACCTTTTTAGGCTTGGAAGCATCATGTGGCAATCTGGTAAAATGAGGTTTTGCCCCAATCCAGTGTTTGCAAGGTCAAGTGAATACAGGGCAGAAAGACAAATCTTGGAGTGCAAGCAGATGGAATTGTTGCCTTCTCCGCAAGGTCAGGGTGAAAAAACCGTGCTCTTTTCCCTGTCATTAGGTTCCTCATCTTTCAAATAATAATTTGAAAGTGAGCCTGGAGTTTTGGATTTTAGTTATTGCGGAAGAAGGTCATTAGTTGGCTTAGTTAGATTACAGATGAGATCGGTATTGGGTTGGTTTTTATTGCTTGGCTTTGCAGATATATCCTGTGGGTGACTCAGTTGCATGCACAGATTGTATTTTGCCCCTTTTACCTGGGATTGAGTGTCTTCAAAGAATGCTGGTTTCACAACAAATATGAGCTTTTGGGGCATATGCATAGGATTAAGAGAGCACAAACTTTATAATTTGTTTCTTATTTAATGTCAGTCCTTTAAGGTAAGATTATCAACTCTGTAACATGTAAGTCATCAATTATTTTTATATGTATTATTTTAGAGTGTGTCCTTTGATTTTAAGCATAAAATCACTCCCGCTGTGTCAAAAGGCAAGAACTCCTTGTGTTACCCAGAGAGACACTGTAGAGATGTACTTTTCCCCTGGGTCTATTATATTGCTGAAGATGCTGTTACACAAGCTCTTTGCGTCAGTGCCTGAAGGCAGTCCAGGCCCTTTCTCCCTCATGGTGTGTTCCTGCTCTGTCTTGGCTGGCATAGCAGTCTGTTCAGCCACGTGGAAAAACAGAGCAGGGAACTGATCCAGCAGAAAAATAACCAGCCAAAAAGGTTTCTGTTTTTCAGTCTGATGTGTTTTCTGCCACACAAGTCGTTGTGCTGACATGGCAAGAAGGTGTCAGGGTGAACAGGAGAATGAGGGGCTGGAGGCAAAGTGGCATCTGCTTGAACTGGACTAAGCACCACTGGCTGCCAGATTTTGAGCTGTGCTCTGTAAGATATTTTAGCTTGCCTTCTTTCTTTGGTATTGAGGAGCAGTTTGAACAGACAAGGCAGAGTTCAGAAAAGAGGGAGAAATTTTATACATCTTATGCATGTGGAGAAATAGTGTTTGGAGAGGTCTGGTGACTCACTTGAGGGTTCACACTGGGATCCATCTTTTTCTAATATTTGAGCTGTAAAACCAAACCATCTTCTTGATACCTGAGTTAGCTGCTCAACTTCAAGCAGAAGGGACTCTTAAGTACTTTTCTTTTGGAGGAGAGCTCTTAATTGTGATCTTAGACCAGCTTATAAAAGCTTGCAAGTTGCATTTGACTGTAGCTAACTGCCTAAAGATGTTGTGTGTGTCTGCGCTTCTCCTATCAGTAGATGCTACATATATGTCTTTTATTTACTTATGTGGGGGTGCAGGAAATCATGCCCTAAGAATCTGTATTGTAAGCTAAAAGGACATCCTAAATTTCAACTAAACTCTTTACTCCTCTGTTTAATATTGGTTTGATCTGAGAAACTCTTGGTGAACAACCTTACTTGGGTTTACTCTCAGGAACCTTCAACACTCCTCACTCTGTGCTGATTAGACCTAGGGCCAAGGATTGAAAATAAGCTGTGTGATGTGGACTGAAGAATTTATATTCTCTTCAGTGAAACCAGCCCATATGAACCGTGAGGAAGTTATTTATCTATTTATTGTTTTTCTTCCAGTAGGTAGAACGTATTGCAGATTAGCCTCAGATGAAGGGTTATTCCACCTGGCAAGTGCTCTCACTTACCTGAGCATGGGAAGAGAGGCAGTGCCATGTGGTGAATCCAGCGTTAGGTTGGCCCTTGAGTCTCTGGAGTACTTGGTGTTGCTTGGTGATTCAAGGCAGCTTCTTTCTTCTGCCTCTCTTATCCTGTCAGGAGAACAGGATGGTGTTATTTTCCTTTTTCTTAAAGTACACTGAACTCATCTGGTGAAAAGGGTTTCTAAGAACTGGGGTAGGACAATTAGATCAGTTGTGCGATTTACATAAAAAATGTAACATTCTGGGCAATCCAGACCGTCAACTGATGGTCTGACCTCCAGAGAAGGCCGATGAAGAGAGAGCAGTGTAGTGGAGCGTCTTCCTGTGTTATGTTTACCCCACAGGAGACTTTGAGTTTTGACTGCAGAAGTGGTGGCACCCTCCCTATGTGACACCACAAAACACATTCTGTACTACAGTAATTGGAGACAGGGCCTTCAGCTGTGCAGGACCTGGCTTCCTGTGGCAGACTTAATGGGCTGAACTTCAGGATGTCCTCTAAGGGTCTGTTTGTCTTGCCAGGCTTTGGCCTGGGAAGGAAAGGTAGCTTTTTGTGAAAGCAGATCAAGATTGTGCTGGACAAAAGTTAAGTGTTTCGCCTTTTTAGCCATATGCAGGGACTAGAGACCATCTGGTAGCTATGTTTTTTGGATAAACTCTCTGAATGCTACCTTGCATAACTTACCGATATTAATAGTGCCTTAAATAAATGACTGATATTGTTGCTTATCCCAAGTGGCAGCGGAGTGCAGGCAACTTATCAAGGCAGGAGGTCTTGTTGTTATCTGTCCTTTCAGGAGACACATTTCAGCTGTGAGAGGGCGTGCCTGTGTCAGAACTACATGGCTTAGTTCTGCAGGAGCTAGCAATGAGGTTGTGACAGCACAGTATCTTAGCCTGGCCTCTGTACAGCTGTTGATACTCCAGTTAACTGGACAACCTGGTTTGGGTTTCTCTGCAGAGCTTTTACTTCTGCTTTGTTGAAACACACACTACATGGTAGTTTGTAAGACTGTATTTTTGGATTAGTATAATGCAGTGTTTCTATAAATGGTACAAATAGAAGGGAGTCATGATCAGAATTTGATGATTACTTGGACCAAGAGGCTTCATGAGATGAGGAGCTGAATGAATATTTGTAAATGCATAGAGGACTTCTTAGACTTTCGCTGCCTCCCTCCAAGGAGACATTGAATGCCCGCTGCCTTTGGTTGTGTGTTAGTATTTCATGTGTCTTCCTCTGACAGAAATATTTAGTGAGAGAACTTTGATTCAGTTTCTGAAGAATAACTAAGGAAAGTACATGAGACTTGGCTATTCCATTAATAAATGAGGATAAAAGCATCTATTCTTCAAGGTGTAGTGCCATGAATAGAGGGACGTGTCAGCTAATCTGGGGTCTATTCTTTTAACCTTTGACTTCCAATGGAATTGCCATATGTGACACTTCTGGTGACTTAGAGCATAAGGGGTTCATTATTGGACTCTTTGAAGCACTGTATGTGCCTAGCATGGTGTGAAGAGGGTGTGAAGGGCTACAAGTGACTTTTGATAATTGCACTGTGGTGAGGTTAAGAAAAAGAATATGTTATGATTCTCCAAGGCAAGAGTAAGAAGCTGAGTTCTGAGCAAGAGGTCCCACTGGGCTGGACAAAACACTAGCAGCTTAATCTCAGTTTACTGTGGACAGAGGCTGACTACATGAGACCCAGCATTGTATTGCCACGGGAGGGGGTCATCACTCGACCGGTGTTTCTCAATCAATTATTCTGGGACCTCTTATTGTCTGTTACATAAAAGATTATTTTTAGGAAGATTTAAGATCTATGTATTTTTAGGTAAGCAAACAAGAAGGATAAATATAGCAGTAGTATGTACTAGAACATCTAGCTTAATTTTTATTTCATTAGAAGTCGATGTTGGCAGGGTAATATTGGACAGGATACAAGTTTTTTCCTTGGAAAGATTGACCAGTACTGGTGCCACTTTCTGTGTCAAGATTAAGTGTAGCTGTTATTTTTGGCATCCTTTTGACTTTTTAAGAAATTCCAGTTGGCTACTGAAATTGCTGACTTGTTTTTTGGACTCAAAAGTTTACCACAAATTTTTTGTCATATCAAGTTCATTCTGTTTTTTTTGTCTTTCCTCTGTGTTGTACATATACCTTACAAATGTGCTTGCAGTCCCAGTATCATCACCAGGAGTATAACATAGTAAATACTTACATGGTGTGCTATTTCCACAGACTTTTAGTTGTCTGTGAAGTTGGGAAGATGTTTGGATTTGGAAAAGAGAAGGTAAAGATCTTAGGGGATTTACTCCAATCCATTCGAAGAAATGGGAAATCGTGAGAGAAGTGAGAAAAACTAAGATACATGAGTTTTAAAAATATTACTGTAAAAAGTTTAAATTCCTCTTCAGCTTTTCTGGAGTAGTTACCTAGATGTTGGAAATGTGTATTGTTTTCATAGCGGGTGTTAGCGAAATTTCAGAGTTGTTGTGTGCCTCTTTAAACTCATGGTAGTCAACGTTTTAGAATGAAAAAGTATTAACAGAAGGTAAAATTTCCCTGAAGTGCATTAAATAAGCAGCTCCTACCTAAAAATAAAACTGGAATACTAATTCAGTAGTTTCTCCATGCGGTAAAGTCTAGCCACCAGTTGCCATAAATGATTTTTGTGTTTAACTTTTTCTGTTACTTTTTTAAGTAGTTTTAAAATATGTGATCGAGTTCCTGCTTATGAGAGATAAGTTACAGAATTGACCAGCTGCACCCTTAATCCTCTGATATCTTGTAAGCAGAAAAAAGTTTGGGAAATGTCAGGCTGATGTAACTTGTGGAGAACATGTATATTTATAAAACACGAACAGGTTCAAAATCACAATCATGTTAACACAGCTTTTCCAACAAGAACAAATTTATCCATCTATCAGTGTTAGAGCTTATTTAGTTTTGAAAAGTCTGTCTGAAAATGCAATACTCTCTCTGGAACTGAAAAGATTTTGGCAAGTCCTGAGGGAACACTAGGTGTGATGGTGGTTTGATTTGGAGAAGTTAACAGATCAACACCGCAAATAAATAACCTCTTCAAATGGTGATAATGTGAGCACAAGGATAAGAATATATTTCATTTATATTATTCCCAGAGAAAATAGATCACTATAAACTACTATTTTTTATCATGTAGATTTGTACTCTGTTGCATTTGTCATCCTCATTGTTGTGGTTTTTTTAGCAAGTCCCTACTTAACTGTCTTACCTTCATTTATATGTGTAGATTTTACTTTGTCTAAAACAGAACAAAGTGTTTAAGAAAATGTGCTGGAGTGACTGCGTTTGGAACAAAGTTTTAGAGTGTCCTGTCAAGAAGCTGACATTGCTAGGTTGTTGAGAATTTTATGTGTAAGAGTATCAGAAAATTTTGAGTGCAGGCTCTTTTATCAATGGGTATAATTTTGTATTAAACACCACCTACTTTGCTTTGCCTGTCTGAAGGACTGGCACGTCTGCCCTACCAGCCACAGCAGGCCACCACCACAGCTGCAAGACAGGCAGCAGGGGTGGTTTGCCATTACTGTCGTGCTTTAGCTCCAGAAGGCTGTCAAGGTAGTTGTGAAGGAAGACTGCCAAAAAAAAAGAGTTCTGCCATTCAATAATCCTCCTTGGAATTTTCTTTGCTGAGCATCTCAAAGTGGCTTTTGTAATGTGAGTAAAAATATCACCCGTCTGTGTAGCCATACAGAAGTATCCTGTCATGCTGTGTCTTCAACAAGCTAAAACGACATGTTCTACGGTGAGAAATGAGAAAATGTCTCTTAAAAAAGGAAAAGAATATGTGAGGAATGGGTGGTGGTGTGTCACTCACTGCGCGTATTTTCAGACCACAAATTGTTACTCACAATTCACTCATGGTATTGTATAGGTTGATTCTCTGTGTTTTCATGGTGCACAGCTTACTCTGAATGTAGGTGGCTGATGATAGTTTGCAATTGCAACCAATCAAGCAATGTAGGAATTCAAAAATTATAGTATAAATCTATGTCATCATCAAAAGTTGCCTGAAAGAAGAGCCACAATAGTACACGTAGGATTAATCCATGAAATGTAATAGCAACAGAAGCCTGATGAATGTTATTTATGAGGCAGCTTTTACCAGGTAGCCAAAATATTGTCAAAGGAGACAGAAACTACTGACAACAATGAGGAACTGCTTTCTAAATTCTCAAGTGTTTGAAGCAATAGTTTGCTAAGACACTCAAGTAGTCTTTGTGGAAAGTGACCATTTATGTCTGTTGTCTGTCCATCTCTTCTTTTTTGATTTATGGCTTCTGGTACTGTTTGTTTTAATATTGTTCCCGTTGTCTGTCCATCTCTTCTTTTTTGATTTATGGCTTCTGGTACTGTTTGTTTTAATATTGTTCCCTTTTCTGCTTGCCAGTGTCTGCCATTACATGCCTGACATTTATGCCCTTCAGCCAAAAAAAAAAAAAAAGGAAAAAAAAAAGGGACCTCTGGAGGTCCCAAAGCATCGATGAAAGGTGGCTGTGTTTCAGCTGTTGGAAATGTTAACGAATGGCTTATACTCAGCTGAATATAGACTGTGGTACAGACTGCTCACAGCTGTTTCACTCTTTGCTCTTTGGGGTAGGCTTCTTTACCCTTCAGAGTTTTCTATGTCATTCCATTTTTCTTTGTCTTTTTCATTCCCTGTTGACCTCCCCGTTTTCTTTTCCATGCCACCCACATGATTTGTCTTCACAAGTTCTTTCTCCAGCCAAAGAAGACTGGGCATTTTTCACTGGAGATGCCATTTTAGAGTCTGCTGGTAAGAACTGTTAAAAGCCATCCACAGAATGGTTGAGGTTGGAAGGGACCTCTGGAGGTCAGCTGGTCCAGGGGCCACCTGGATACGGCTGCTCAGGGCCACGACCAGATCACTTTTGAATAGCTCCAAGGATGGAGAATCCACAACCTCCTTGAGCAACCTGTTCTAGTTTTCAGTCACCTTCACAACAAAAACATAGCTTTCCACAAGATGTACAAGAGAAGAGTCACAGACCCACAAGTTCACTACATGAGTCTCCTAAAAATGTGTCAGTCGTACCATTTTCTTGCTGCCAACAGTCTGTCTGGTGACTGCTCACATAGTAATTTGGCTCAGCCCAAGAACTGATTTCCATTTGACTACAGCTTTGTCTGCAACAATCAAATAAATTTTGTTTTATCTTAATCAATGAAATACAGGGGCAAGGTCTCTGAGTTCCTCTTTGTTGTTCTGTCAAAAGACATGCTGTATCTATGCTGAATAGTCGTTTTTCTCACAGATGCACCTGAAATATAACTTGACAACATGAATCATGCTGATGTGTAGAATTTAATTGCATTGTTTTACTTTAATCTTCTTCAAAGAGCCAAGAGCTTTTGAGTGTTATATTTAGAAGTATTTGTTAAATCATTTGCATACATTGCAGCAGCATCTGAAAAAAAAAAAAAATCACACCTTATCACCTTACCGTGTTTTTTTGTGTAATTCAGTTTATTAAGGCGTTTGATGTTGATTTCATTTTACCCACAACAGATTTTAGCTGAGCTTGGCAGTGCCTCATTAGGAGATTTGTCATTGAAGTCTTAAGACTAATCAGGGGCTTTCAGTGTGTGCCGCTGTTGAAGGGGAGCTTTCAGTGTTTTGTATGTAAAGCGCAGCAGATTTAGTGTTGCATTTGTCCTTTGAGATCCATTTATCAGTTATAGAGAACGAAAACCCTGAGTAGAATAAAGCCTGTTCTACTCAATTTGTGCTAAATTATAAGGATTGCACCTTAAAGGCTTCTCTTTGTCTGCAGTTGGCAGATATTAAATGATGAGTTAATAACAGTATTTTGTTATCTGTGCTGTTTTCATGAAAGGAGTTGTGCTTTTGGTGAGGCCTGTTTGTAGATTTTTATTTTGCATCCCTGTGGTTCAAGTTACTATGCTAGTAGAGCTGGATCTCTGGGAAGATGGGTGGCAGCAAAATTTGAAGTAAACACTATGTACATGTGCCTATATTGAACTGCATGTGACTGCTCACTGTTCAACCTTTGCTCTGACAACTACTAAAAGATATTCTCATGGTTAGTTAGCACTTCCTGCTTGTTGCCATGCATTAACTGCCACTAATAGGGCTCTGTGCCCACAGCACAGAGAAATCCTCAAAGGGAAGCCTGCTTGGTTCATTGGTGTTCTGCCCATAGTGCTGGGGGGAGGAATGTTTGAGAGGGAGAGGGCAAACACTCCATCACTTTCTAGCCAAAAGATAAGCTATTAAGCATTTTATTGCTGTCTGATTGCACATTTTGGACCTCCATTCCCACTACGTTGAACACCCATATAATTTGGCAGTGACACAGTTAAGGTCTCACCAGAGCCTTCTCTTCTCCAGGCTGAACAACCATACGTCTTAGCCTTTCTTCATAGCAGAAGTCTTCCAGCCCCCTGATCATTTTTTTTGGCCCTCCTCTGAACCAGCTCTCAGTCTTTCTTGTATTGGGACCCCAGGGCTGGATGCAATGCTCCAAGTGGGGTCTCAAGAGAGCGGGGTAGAGGGGTAGAATGCCCTCCCTTGACTGTTTCTTCTGTTCTGTTTACTGCCACACTGTTTCTTATGCAGCCCAGGACATGATTGGCTTCTGGGCAGCAAGTGCTCACTGGCAGCTCATGTAGATTTTTTCATCCACCAGCACCCCCAACTCCTTCTTTTCAGGGCTTTTCAATTCATTCATCCTCCAGCCTGTATTGATCCTGGGCGTTGCCCTGACTCAGGTGCAATACCTTGCACTTGGCCTTGGTTCCAGAAGTTCAACAGTTTGATGTCATCTGCAACATCCACAGATGTGCATGGATTTAAATAAGTGTGTTTCTGCATCCTGGGATCCAGTCTTTGCTGGTATATTTTAGTCAGCAGCTCTAGTATTTGAATTATACTTTGGCTGTCCATATCTGTAAAAGTAGAAGGAAATGTGGTAGTTTGATCACCATCCTGCTGATGCACTGCTGTAGGGGAAATTGTGTCTTGTTTACTTAGTGTGGCACCGGTTTGGCTGCAGCACCTGAGTATGCATGACGAACTTTTGAACCTGCACTATTGCCTGTGGGACTGATAGTTTTCTAAGTAAGTGAGCATTTGGGGTTTGCCTGGACATGATGTAATGACATAATTGCAGAGCCATTTGGCTTTTAACCACAAATACAGACTTTTTTTGAATGTACTCTATTTAAGTTAACAAAATAAAAAGATATTAATCTTCAGTCTCTGCTACTCCATTAAGTATTAAAATAATTGTAAGTTGATGAGCAGACATAAAACTCCCCTGAAACTTAGTTTGCAGGAACGCTAGTGTTATTTTTAACTGTCTCCAGCAGGAGGCTTTTTGTCTGGAAGGAATCCAGAGATTTACCTTGTAGCCTGTGTTCAAATTCACATAGGCTGCTAGATAGACTTAAAGGTCCCATGAAGTTGTTTTCCTCTGCAGTTGAAGACATCTGCACTCTGTGTTGCAAGATAGACCGTGCTATAGTGATGATGTTTGTGTACAGCACAGGTAGATACAGGACGCAGTAGCTGACTGCTCACCTCTGCTGTTTAGCTGGAAGATCTAGAGCATGTCCCGTGTGTGTGGTGGGTAAACCTTGGCAATGCCAGCTCCTTACCAAATGCCCACTCTATCATTCTGCTCCCGAGGTGGACAGGGGAGGGAAAACACAATGAAAAGGTCGTGGATCAAGATAACGACAGAGAGAGATCGCTCAGCACTTACCATCATGGGCAAAACAGACTCAACTTTGGGAAATTAATTTATGGTCAATCAAATCAAAGTAGGGTAATGATAAATAAAAATGAGTCTTACAATATCTTCCCCCCCACTACTCCCTTCTTCCTGGACTTGACTTCACTCCCAGTTTCCTCTCTCTCCTCCCTCACTTGGCACAGGGTATAAGGGCTGTGGTCAGTTCATCACACATTTTCTCTACTGCTCCTTCCTCCTCAAAGGGAAGACTCCTCACACTCTCCCCCTGTTCCAGCGTGGGGTCCCTTCCATGTGAGACAGTCCTCCATGAACCTCTGCAACATGAGTGCTTCCCAGGGGCTTCCCATGCGGGTCACTCCCACAGGGTGCAGTCCCTCAGGAACAGGCTGCTCCAGCGTGGGTGCCCCAGGGGGTAACAAGTCCTGCCAGCAAACCTGCTGCAGAGTGGGCTCCTCTCTCCGTAGGTCCTGCCAGATACCTGCTGCAGCATGGGCTTCCCATGGGGTCACAGCCTCCTTCAGGCATCCACCTGATCCAGTGTGGGGTCCTGCACAGGCTGCAGGTGAATCTCTGCACTGCCGTGGTCCTCCCTGGCCTGGAGGAGCACAGCTGCCACAGCACGGGCTGCAGGGGAATATCTGCTCCAGTGCATGAAGCACCTCCTACCCCTCCTTCTGCACTAACCCTGGTGTCTGCAGGGCTGTTGCTCTCAGCTACTCTCATTGCTCCATCCAGCTGATGCTGCCTGGCAGTTGTTTGTTTTCTCCCTTCTTTACTACGTTATCCCAGAGGCACTTCCATCATCATTGATGGGCTCGATCTTGGCTCGTGGTGGGTCCATCTAGGACCTGGCTGGCATTGGCTCTGTCGGACATGGGGGAAGCTTCCAGCAGCTTCTCACAGAAGCCGCCCCTGTAGGCTCCCTCTTCCCCAAAAACTTTGCTATGCAAACCTGATACAGCGTGCTAGCATTTAACCTTTTTTTTTTCAGATAATATTCATATCTTATTTGTGTTTCTCTTAAAGGGAAATGTTGTGCCTGTATTAACTGTGTCACAGAAGAGATGCATGTTGTTTTCACAGATTTGAAATTTGTGAAATATGACAAGGCTTCAAAGTGGAGATTTAGTTTTTAAGTTTATTTTGATATCTACCATGTATGCGTAAACATACTGAAATTCACATGCTGGTTTAGAAAGATGTGGTAATTGTCATTGGTCATGTTGAAAAAATAAATTGTAGGTGTGTCTGCTGTTAACTGTGTATGAACAGAGCCTTACAACTCTATTAAAGTTGTGGTACAAATGATGGTTGATTTTGGCTGCCCTCATCATTGAGGCATTTAACGGTTTAATCTTACATTGCATTTAAGTTATAGATATTTATAATAAGAAATAAATATTGCGCAAACACTTAGCAATTTAGGAGTTGGGGAATACAGTGTTCAAACGACCACAGTCCTTGAAACACAAGACAATAGAAGCACTGCACAATGAAGGAAGCTTAATCCCCTACAAGATACATGTTTGGTGAGGCTGAATAAACAATTTCCAAATAATAGTAAAGAGAAGACTATTTAAAAATCTCAATTATAGGTCATGGTAGTTTAAATTAGAGCAGAGCAGTTTTCCATCTGTAAATTTTTTGAGTTTCTAGCAACAAATGGAGATTTGACTGGATCATGCTGCAAAATAAATTGTCATAAGTTGTGGGGTTTTGTTTTGGTTTTATTATGATACTGAGCTTGATGCCGCTCACAGTATAAATTTTCAGGCAGCACGTTAAAAATAATGTAGATGCACTGCAGCTACCAATTGCAGTGGGGTGGAGAGAAATCGCAGGATTTACCAAATAAATATTTTGCCTTGATCTTCTAAATAAACACTCCTTGTGGGTAGGAGATGTCTAGATGATTGAAAAGATGATTGCAGTTTGTACAGTAGGTGGAGGTGACTTTAGGTGTGTGGCACGTCAACATTTTAATTTCCTGTCTTGCCCAGTGATTATTGATCTGGTTATTGATCAGGGTCAGGCTATATGAATCTCTTTCCTTTTCCTAAGCAAAGTGGGGTAGCACAAGATTGTTGTGGTAATTGGTTATGAAATAATTAACCAATAGCATATATATATCTACATATATACACACACATATATATGTGTGTGTGTGTATATATGTATATATATATTTGTAGAGCTTATCCCATCTCCAATGCTATTTTGTCTTCTTTGCAGCTTTACAAATACAAATTTATATAGGGCAATACTTACTCTGCATCTTATAGATGTTCCTTATCTTAAGAGTGAAAAAACCATAATTTTTTATGGTATAAAATACCCAAAGTTTCAGAAAGTAAAGATTTTACATGGCCTTGTTCTCTGAAAGAACTCTGATAGCCTCTATTCCCTGTGATTGAGGGCTGAAGATCACTGCAGCAATCCCTTGTTTCTGGGGAGAGAGTGCAGTAGTGACACCAAGACATGAATGGTGTTGAAAAATCTCCAAAATCTCACTCTCATCCCCAAAAACTACTCCCTCTGCAGTGGTCTTCGTAGGTTTGAACTGATTAACTTACAAGTTAAATGCAAGTTGCTTAGATTTTTTCCATGGAGAAGGGGTGACATAAGCCACTTTCGGTCACATCATCTCAATGTATTTCACTTTCAACAAACCTAGAGGTATGTTCTTTTGAAAGGAGCATGCTGGGAATTTCAGGAGGATTTTGCATAAAAGTAGTTGTTCAAAATATGATTAATATTGCCATTTTATTTGTACCCACATTAGAGAAGATTACTTTTTCCTTTTTTCTTGGGCATCCCACAGGTCATAAATGTTGATGGAACAATGAGGAAAACCCTTCTAGAAGATAAGCTTCCACATATATTTGGGTTCACACTGCTGGGAGACTACATCTACTGGACTGACTGGCAGAGACGAAGCATTGAAAGAGTTCACAAGATAAAGGCCAGCAGAGATATTATTATTGATCAGCTGCCAGATTTAATGGGCCTTAAAGCAACAAGTGTTACCAAAGTGTTTGGTAAGCATGAGCAATATAGGATGTGTCTGTAGGAGCTTCTAGATGGGCTTGCTATCATAAAGCAGCTGTTGATCACTTGTAATGAGAATAACTGTGGTCTGATTTGAATAATTTTAAAGGAAAATAGCACCTTTTGTTTGTCAAGTTGGGAAAATACAGTGTTGCAAAAAAAGTGTGGGCTTCCAGTTTTTAGTGACATTTGACGTAAGTCTTCTACAGCTTCCACTACGCTCTTTGTATTTTTGTGAGAATTTTATTTTATTCCTGACTCTATGCTATAGGAGTCATTATTCTCACAGAAATGCTCCATTTTCTGTTGCTCTTCTCTTCCAGTGCAAAGTCCCAGTGATGTTGAGTTAGCGGGATGCTTTTCACTATGTCAGGCAGTATAGGCGGAATCAGTCACCATAACAACGTTGCCCCAAAGCATGTGGCACTTCTATATTGACTCTAATGCCTAGTTGTACCTAAATCTTAACAATTAGACCTTGCCTTTAGCGTGGGATCAGCAGCTGGATCTCCATGTTCTTCCACTGCATCTGCTGAAAAGTGCAGCCGGTGTTTCAGGTCCTCTGATGGCATTCTGCAGGGAGTATGTCACAGGACCTCCTGGCTTCAGGAACTCATGAGAGATGCATGTTCACCACAGATTTTTCTGCTACATGGAACACTGGAGTCTGGGCATAGCAATAAACAGATTCATTGTTAGGCTGTTAAAATTACTGAGAACAGTCACAATGGAATCACAGGCTGTCAAATTACACCCTGACAGTGCATGGATTTCTAGCTTTTCAGGAAGCTGTACTTGAAGAATAATGAAATCCTCAAGCTTCAAGTTATGCCATCGCTCTGAAATATGTATGCCCTAAAAAGGGAAAATGAAAAGATACCTGGTCAAGACTGATCATGGAGATGTTTTTATATGTGTGGTAACAATCTTTAAATACCTAAATCCTTGGTTCCAGCAGATGGAGAAAGGGAGTCATTTATCTTTTGGTCCTTACTTTCTCCTTCACATTCCTTCCCCATCACAGGAAAAAATAAGTGTGAGATTGTGGTGATCTTTTTGGAACTGCTTCTGCTAATGAATCTTCTCAGCTTTAAATTGAACAGCTGGGGAAGTACTGCAGTTATCCAGCTCTTTTCTCACCCTTTTGTATCACTGAACATTTGTAAAAACTGGTGGTTTCAAAGAGATACAAGGATGGAGTACTTGGCCAAAAAAACTCAGTTCATTATCTGCCTTCAGTGACTGAATTTAATCTTTGGGGAGACAAGAAAGTTCTGTTTGTAGCTGGTATTTGTATAATAGAAGGGATAGGTCCAGCTTCATAATCCTGGGCAGAAGTAAAGAATTCATTTGGAGTGCTTTCTTTTTTTTTTTTTTAGAATTCCCTGTTGACAACCCGTAACCTTAACTTATGTTAAAAATTTTACAGTGTTTCTGCTCACCTTCCCATGCTTCTCTTTCCCCTTTACCTTCCCAAAGCATTGATATCTGTTTCGGTTTGTTTGTTTGTTTTAAGGAACTAATTAAATGCACTAATATCTGTTTTGGTTTTGTTTTGTTTTGTTTTTAAGGAACTAACTCATGCGCAGAGAACAATGGAGGCTGCAGCCATCTGTGTTTCTTTACACCCCAGGAGACCAGGTGTGCCTGTCCCATTGGCCTTGAGCTGTTGAGTGACATGAAGACTTGCATCATTCCTGAAGCCTTCTTAGTTTTCACAAGCAGAGCAGCAATTCATAGGATTTCCCTTGAAACCAATAATAATGATGTTGCTATTCCTCTTACTGGAGTCAAGGAAGCATCTGCTCTGGATTTTGATGTCTCTGATAACAGAATCTATTGGACTGATGTTAGCTTGAAGGTATTACTGACGTGTGAATTCCTTGAGTATAAAGCCACAGAGCAGTTACTTTGATCTAACAAAGGTCTCTGTTACATGATCTGTCCAGCAGTTGCTAGTGTTGTCATTGAATTGCATCCAAGGAGACCCTTGGAGATGAAGACAGTTGCATTGCTGAATGCATAGTAGGATGACAGGCATCTTCCTGCTTCAAATAAAAATCCAAAGTGGCATCTGCTTGTACTGAATGCCTAAGTCTTGGATGCTGGATGTGTTGCATCCATATATGTATCTACTGTAGAAAAGCTGTTTTCATGTCACATAGCAGAGTAATTTGAACTTGGCAGCCCCCTGAGCTTTCTATCCTCTTCCAGTTTTGACTTGAAAAACAACTGTAGTCAATATTAACATTTGGTAAGTGAACTTTGGATTGGTTGCTGTTAGTCTGTGGCTCCAGCTTGGCACAGAAAACACCAGGGAACTTGTCCAGTGTCCTCCACTCTTGTGTTAAGGGCCTGCCTGCCCCCATTTCTATCTCAGTGAGTTCCCCAGAAGTTTGACACTTCCTTTGATGTTTGGTTCACATCCAGGTGCGTGCTAAAGTGAGTGTTTAAGACTGATGAAGAGCACAACACACAGCTCTTCATCAGTCTTACTTTGCTATCTAAACTGAATTAAGTAGTGGTAGAAAATTACGGATTCACTTTACTGTAACTAAATTCTTCTATTTAGCCTCTTAATAGGTTTTCCAAGAGCGATCAAACTTTCCTTGCCAATGTGCCCAAGCCATAAT
The DNA here is from genome assembly GCA_013399855.1 of Oxyruncus cristatus. Lineage (NCBI taxonomy): Eukaryota > Metazoa > Chordata > Aves > Passeriformes > Cotingidae > Oxyruncus > Oxyruncus cristatus. The sequence continues at coordinate 1,485,965 of VXAY01003407.1, forward strand.
ATGGAAAAGCTCAATTTTAAAGCCTGAAGGGCTTGTGCAGTTTCCACAGCCTCTCTGTGAAGTCAGATGAGGACCATGCTTCAGTGGTAACAGTGCTGCTTGTGCTGCGGATACCTTCTTTCAGGAAGAGTGCCAACGTAATAAATTAGTGTAGTGCAGACACAGTTACTAAATAAGTCTCAACATAAGCACATGGAGAGCAGGAGTTATGGTCATCTTAACCATTTGTAGTGGAAAACACATTACTTCACCTTCATCAGTATGTAGATCCCAGTCTCACACTGTGCAGAACTGGAAAACATTTTACTTGTCTGTAGCCCCCTGAATTATCCAGCATGCTGTGTTTTCACCTATAAGGTATGTTTCAGCGCCTCTGGGTTCTCATTCCCTCTTGTCCCCCACATCCTGCTGCTTAGCAGCAGGTATTGTAACTTCAGAACCCATGGTCATCTCCCTTCCTTTGGTGACCACCACTTCCCTGATCTCCTCCAGCCTCTGGTTATATGAGGATGCATTGTCAAAAACTATACTACATGATTTCTCAGTTTGACATTTACCTTTAAAAATATAAAATGTCTCTTACCCTTATATATTCATTTATCAAATTACTGAGAAATCAATATCTGAATTGTTGGCAGGTATGTAGAATGGTTGCTCAGTGTTGATAATGCCGGTGGATAATTGGTCCTGCAAGTTACCATTTACCTGGCTGTTGTTTCAGTGCTCCTTGTTAGGAGTGACTTATTTATATGTGTGCAGTCCTTGCCCTGTGACTATGAGTGTGCATAACTAAAATGTAGATGGCATCAGCAAAAGTGCTCCAGGTGACTGATTACGAGAAACAATTGAATTTAGATGCCCCCAAACTGAGATGTGTTTCTAAGACTTAAAACATTACAGTGAATTATATAATTTTAAAACCAGCTTCTTGTGTGCAAATAGAAGAGAGGGAGAAGGGTCAAGGAGGAATCTGCAGCTACATACTGCTTTCTGAAAATCATACCCCTTTAAAATGTCTTGGTCTGGTCATGAGAAATCACTAGCTTTCTGAAAATTCAAGTGTTTTTATCCTGAGAATTTCTGTATCTTTTTTGACAACTTAAATTAATTTTTTTAAATGGCTGATTTTTTTTTACTAATTTCTTTTTGTACACTAAACTTCGTAATCGTTATTCCTTTTTATTGCAGTTGGGTATCTGTAAATGCTGTAATATTTTTACACAATTGTTTTTCAGACCATAAGCCGAGCTTTCATGAATGGGAGCTCTGTTGAACATGTGATTGAGTTTGGGCTAGATTATCCTGAGGGAATGGCTGTGGACTGGATGGGAAAGAACCTCTACTGGGCAGATACTGGGACCAATCGCATTGAAGTAGCCCGCCTGGATGGACAGTATAGGCAGGTCCTTGTGTGGAAGGACTTGGACAACCCAAGGTCTCTGGCTCTTGATCCTACCAAAGGGTAAGGGACAGTGTTGTTTTTCAAAGCTTTGTGTGCATATTCTTGTATGTGGCAAGTTATTTGGCAGCTTATACAGCTCCGTTTCTTCAGAGGTCTTGGAAAGACAATAAACATTCCACAATCCCATGGGCTACAGTGAAAAATTAATAATTGTCAAAAATATTATTCTACCTTTCTCTAAAAAAGGAATATTATGATACTGCACATAATCACATGGGTTGTGGGGTTTTTTTTAGGAGCTGAAGAAAAAATTTAGAAAAGTCAAATCATACAGCTAAACACAATCATACTTAGCTGATATGCCCTTTTTTGTTCCCTTTCTCATTGCAGATACATGTACTGGACTGAATGGGGAGGAAAACCAAGGATTGTTCGAGCGTATATGGATGGAACAAACAGCATCACTTTGGTGGACAAAGTGGGTCGTGCCAATGACCTCACTATTGATTATGTGGACCAAAGGCTCTACTGGACTGACTTAGACACAAGCATGATTGAGTCATCAAATATGCTCGGTAATCTGCTGTTACAGTACACCAGCCAGTACAGAAATATGCACTGACCATAGCAGAGCAATTGAATAATATGAAATTTGAATAATATAACTGATGTTAAATCTGTGCGTGAGGCTCATCTGTCTGTTGTTCCTTGGGTCTTCCTTTCTGTCCGTTTGAAAATAGGAGTGATGTTTCTGTTTTTCCAGTCACTGTCAACTTCATGGCTTTTCCTTTTTCATGGAGTGTGGCTTGCCAACCACATCAACCAGTTGCCACAGGACCCTGGTTTGCATTTGATCAGGCCCCATAGACTTGTGCCTATTCAGTTTTATCATGTTGTACGATGTCTTTTTAGTTAGCAGATTATAAAGACGCAGGTAGACTTCTAGCAAGTGAGCTCATCAGTTAAGATGATGTTATTAGATTTGGCCTGTGGTATGCAGTGCCAATGTCCTTGCCAGGATAGGTCTCAATGAATGTTGCTGATAGAAACATCTACCCCACCAGAGATGAATAAAGCATCCCTAAGTGGATGAATGAATGCGCTTCCAGCTTAATCTTGGGCATTATAAACATTACCCAGCAGGAAAAAAATTACTCTTTGGGGAGATTTTCCTCCATCTACTGACTATGAAAATTGAATTATGCAGCTACCTCCTTCCTTCAGAAGAGTCTTTCCCCTAAATTCATTACTGTGGACCAGAATTGCTCTAAGAAGTACCTGAGACTGTGCGGGGTATCTGTCCCCCTAACTTGGAGAATTCAGATTCCTAAAAGTTACATGGGGAGATTGCCGCTATATTTAGTTCTGGTGGTTTACAGGGAAATGGCTTAATGTTCTGGTTTATGGTTTTTTTTATTCTTTCTCAAGTCTTAGTCAAAGGGAAAGTAGAGCAGAGGAAGAAAAATGAGGTGTTCTGTAGAATCTAGCATTGGAGGTTTGAGACAGGAGGAGATGATGCTGATAAAAGCTACGTCTTCATTTGATGTCAGAGATTCACAGAGGTTTATGCTTGAAAATGTTTAGGAAGGCAATTTACAGTAAGACTTTACATCAGTAATGTATCTCTGGCAGTGGCCATGCTCTAGAAGATGTTAAATCTGTTGTCAATGTTGCAAACTGAGCCACTGAGTATGGGAGTATTGAGATTTCTGCCAAACAAATGGTTTTCTAAAATCTCAGTATAGATGTGTGGTAAATTGCACTGTGAAAGATTTGTTTCTTGAGTGAAACACCATAATTTCTCATAGCTGTTTCTCTCTGAATCTCAAGTTTGTTGTTGCTTTCATGCATGTTAATTTATTGGCCTCAGTGATTGTTGGAGCTGATAGTATTCTTGAATGTGTTTCCCAGTGTCTATTTGGGACAGTAAGCATGAGACATACAAAGTAGTATTTGTTTAAATTAAAATACACTGACACAATTTCAACTTGCTCTATAAATAAGAGGGTATTGGGATAAGGTTTTGGAATGAAACCATTTACATTGTCTCTTGAGCGGATACTGCTTAATGAAGAATCCCATGATGCTGATTTGGGAAATTAGGTTTTATTTTAAAAAGAAGAAAAAAATTTTTCCAAATGTCAGTCACACTTAATTTTATATCACAGGAATTGTCTTTTAGTTGACTGTCCTTCTTTTTGCAGGACAAGAACGAGAAATCATAGCAGATGATCTACCTCATCCATTTGGGTTAACCCAATACAGTGACTACATCTACTGGACAGACTGGAACCTTCACAGCATAGAAAGAGCAGACAAGACCAGTGGGAAGAACAGGACACTTATTCAGGGCCATCTGGATTTTGTGATGGATATATTGGTCTTCCATTCTTCACGCCAGGATGGCTTGAATGATTGTGTGGAAAATAATGGCCATTGTGGTCACTTGTGCCTTGCCATTCCAAATGGATTTAGGTGTGGCTGTGCTGCTCATTATACCTTGGATCCCAACAGCAGGAACTGTAGTTGTAAGCGTTTTTGTTTGCTGCTATATTCTCCAGTGCTTTTGGCTCCCAACTGTTTAAAGGGCTGGGATCACTAGTCCATTTCAAAGGTTCTGACTTAAGAAGTGATCTTTAAATGTGAGGATAGATTATGGAATTTTATAGCCATTTTTGTGACGTGAGCTAGGCTGAAGATAGGTATTTCTGATCTTAGAACTGACAGCGCTGTCAAATCTGGTCTTGTTTTGCCAGAAGTGCTTTCTAGGAGATTCAGGTGTGTGATTGAAGGTTTCCCACTCCTTACCTAAGTGAGTAGGTGGGTGGAAGAGAAATGATCAACAAAAAAGTCTTTTTCTCTTAAGTGTTCAATAAAGTCAGCAAAAATAACATCCAGTAAAACTCCTAAGTAGTCTGCACAACATGCAGATGCAGTTGAAATTCATATAAGTTTGTTTTCTTCCTCCGTGTGATGTTATGAGCCTGCTGGTTGACTGGTTGTCCAATACAAATTTAGGGTTTCTAGTAAAAATAGCAGATGAATAGAAAATGGACTGCTGATTTTAAAAAAATTAACCAACAAAGCTTTGGGCATCCTGCACAGTAGCATATAAGGAAATTTTAACTGGGTGACTTTTTGGCAGGCAGGTCCTGCAGACTAAACGTGATCTCCTTCTACAGCAAAGTGACCACTCAGTGGGTTAGGGAAAGGCTGTGGATGTTGTCTGCCTGAATTTTAGTAAAGCCTTTGGCACTGTGTCCCACAGTATTTTCCTGGAGAAACTGGCTGCTTATAGCTTGGCAGGTGCACTGTATTGCCCACAGTCACTGGTGTTACTTAAATTCCACATGGGGAACACAGTTACTTTGTAATATGAAAAGGAAATACTTTCTGGGTGAGGATGTGCATATTTACCTTTTGGAAGTACACAAAGAAACATTTTCAACTTAATAGCAAAAATGTCTAGTTTTGAGTTACCTTAATTTTCATTGTGAATATAAGTGTCTCTCTGGGATTTTGTTCTAAATATTCTTTGTCTTCTGTGGGGATATATTTTTGTGACTTGCATTTTCTTATGCATTCTGTTTTGGCTTGTTTCAGCCCCTTCCAGTTTCCTGTTATTTAGCCAGAAATCTGCCATCAGCCGGATGATACCAGATGATCAGCAAAGCCCAGATATCATCCTACCTATGCATGGTCTGAGGAATGTCAAGGCTATTGATTATGATCCCTTAGATAAATTGATCTATTGGGTGGATGGACGTCAGAATATTATAAAAAGAGCCAAAGATGATGGCACTCAGGCAAGTTTACATCTTGGATATAATTTTGGGTTCATCTTTTTGTGTGCTTTTTACTTTATGCTTGACCTTCCCTTGTATTCTCTACACCAAGGGATCGTCATTTTAAACTCTTGTCAGCACTTATTCATGTATATTCTATTTTAGGATTGTGATTTCAATTTATACACGAAGAAGTGTGATAGGATAGAGTGCATCATATGTAGAAATTATAAGCGTTGCATTGCAGTCTTTAGTTAAGGATGGGCACTCAAGTAAGGCAAACTCACTATTTATACTTAGGATGGATAAACTGTATTCTAAAAATCAATAATGTGCATGCCAGTTGTGAGATAATGTTGTCATCATTGTAAAGCTCCTTCAGAATGAAAATCCTCAGCTATCCAAGCTGTAGTTAAACCCTGAGCTAATGAGGAACTGATTGCTTTGCCAGATATATGTGCAGGGCTTATCCACATATTTAATGGGTTTAAATTGTTGGGGACATTACTTTTTTGCACTAGATATTCACACAACAGTAGTAAGAAGTGTAATGTTCTTCCAGGCAGTGCTATGTGTTAATATAATTCCCAGATTCTTTAAAAACTATCATCTGAATAAGAATATAAAACAAAGTGGAGAATGGGCAAGCTATGTTTTCCTATTTCTTGGGCAGTTATATCTCAACTGTATGACATGATATCAAAGGAAATGGACTGGTCTCTTCATGCATCTGGTAACAGGTTTTACAGTTTCCTTTAAAGGTAGAGATGACAGCTTTATTTTTTGGCCATTTCTTTTAAGATCAGGAGTAGATATGTTGGGATGAGCAGTTGGGTTCTGGATGAATTCTGAAGAAGTTTTGCTCTTGCTTTTTTTATGCTAGGTGCTCATTTTTCTAGTCTAGCTTCTCTTTGGTACTTCTAGGTTCAAATAGCAGTGGGGATTTATTTCCTCTGTGATTTCCTTTACTTTGGCCACGTAGCTTTGAAGACACAGATATCCCCTGAAAATTTTGACTTTTGAATCCTCACTAAATATATTTGCTTACTTACATTGTACTGTTTGCAGATCATGCATGTAAATTTCATACCTGGTTAATGTTACCTTTGGTTTCAGGAAAAGAATGATTTCTTTTTATTGCTAGGCACACTGTCAAGACAAAATAAGGTTAAAGCTTTATGTAAAAATAAATAAACGGGTATATCACTGTGCTTAAATTGAAATTGTGGAAATACAATTGTCACAAGTGATGCTGTGTTGGGTGCTTCATTTGACTTAAGCTGAGCACAGAATGGTGTCTTCAGCTTTCTTAACTCATATGAACTCTTTCTGGTACTCTTTTTGTGTTTGGATAGGGAGCACTGCATTAAGACACTTAAGGAAACCACCACTTTCCCCTCACCAATATTATGTCACCAGAGGCAGTCACCTTTGAAGGCTACTTTGGTGCTGGGAGTCCTGCCACTGGTATTACTATCCCAATGGCATTGGGTTTGGCTATATGCTAGTGGAGCCTGCGTGATGTTAAACAGAGACATTTTTTCCCTTCAGGAATTTTTTTATATGCTCTAGTGCTCTTCACAGAAATGAAGTATTGAAGTCTATGTTAGTATTCATAGTTGAATACTATGTTGAAAAGTGTAGTAAATTGTATGTGAGTTATATTGGAAGGGTTTGAGGGTAATGACTCCAGAAACTTTGCAATAATGTCAAGTTTTCTAAGCTCTATCCTGAAGACACAAGAGTGAAAGCAGGTAATGTTGTTAGTAGGGAGTGAGGCAGAGGTGTAGCTCTTTATCATGTAAGCAAACAGAACCAAGTTTTGTTAAAAGATTTTAGGTTTTAAGAGAAGATGGAACTTAAAGAAAATCAGTATCTACTACAGTACAAATAATGAAGGAAGGAGGCTTTGGCAAGAGATAGAGATCAGTGAACTGACTGTATAACTGCAAATCTGTCCAGAAGGCTGCCTGGTTTCTTGCATTGGTTCATTCCAGCTTGTTCCATGCATAATCATTCACTATTGCTTTATGTTCTTATTGGGGATTGTGACTAGATGATCTTTAAGGTCCCTTCCAAGCCCTTAACATGCTATGATTTTTTCATTCTTCTATCTCCCAGTAATAAATAATACTTACAGAAGTCCCCACAACCACCTTCTGGGGAGTTTTGCATAATCTTACAGATTTAGTCCAGATGTTTTCCCTCTAATCCACAGTTTGCATCAAACGCTTTTTTATTAAGCATCATTTCATTTCTTGTATTTGTTTCCTTTTGGGTGGTTTTAGGTGTTTCTGAACCATGAGGTAGGTAAACCATGCTTTCTGTGCAATCAGTGTTCTTCAATCAAAAATCAGAATAATTACAGGGAATTGTTCCCCACGTGTTGTCTTGCAGCCCTTCACTGTGATGAGTACTCCAAACCAAAGTCAGAACCCGGAGAAGCAGCCACATGACCTCAGCATCGATATATACAGCCATACCTTGTACTGGACTTGTGAGGCCACAAATTCAGTCAATGTGCACAGGCTGAACGGCGAGTCAATCGGGATGGTGCTGCGAGGGGACCACGACAGGCCCAGAGCCATTGTAGTGAATGCAGAGCGAGGGTGAGATTCCTTTCTGTGCCATGTACAGAGCGCTCTTGGGATGTGTGTCAGCTCTGTGTGTGTGAATCTTGTGCTGCATCTAAGTATTTTTAAAAGGAGAATTTTGGAATATTTAATTGTTCAGGATGTCGATTCTGGCTCTTGGGAAAAACAGGAGAGTTTACATTGTGTCTGTATCAACTGGGAGTCTGGCTATTGGTCCTCATAAACTTGGTCATCATAAAACAAATGTTTTCAGGGGCAAAAAAAAGGAACTTCTCATATGATACAACTGATTCCTGCTAATGTAGTACTCTAACATTTAAACAAACACTGCTTATGCTCTATACATTTTTAAAGTTAGTTCTGTCTTGATGTTATCTTAAAAACTTGTGAAATTAATTGAAACAGGTAGGATGCACTAGAGTGATTTCCCACAGGAAGAAAATACTTTCTTTTGCTGCAAAGCAGTTTTGGTTAGATTCAGCAGATGCCATCTCTGCTTCTGGTGGTTAGTAACTTCATTCTTAGATGTCAAACATGGTCCTTTTACCATTCTCTTTAATAATTTGTGCGCTTAAATCCCAATTAACTACCAAATGGCTTACCATGTGCTTGACAGATGTTGAATGACAATATTTCACAACTGTGTGGATACAATAGTACCTAGAGACTCTATCTGGAGCATTTATAGGACTGGTATTCTATACCAGTGTGCTCTGCACAGTTCAAAAGCTGTTGTGGGGAGAGGAGGATTAGAGGAAAGATTCTAATCTTATTGGGACTAAGTCACTTGGATACAGTTTGTATTTATAATAGCTTATCTGCTTTCTCCATTAAAATAGGAGTTTGGGTTTGTTGATCTCTAAACCCCTCAACTTTTGTAGTCAGGTTTTCAAATGATTTAAAGCTAAATCCGTTTATAAATTAAAGGAGGAAAAATGGGGGAGAGGCTATGCTAAATACTGTGACTATCTGGGAGAGCTGAATGAGTGAACTGTGTACTGAACAGCTTCTGCCATGGTCCCAGAAATCCTTCCCTCCACCTCTCCCTTGGGCTGCATGTTCTGACTGCTGCCTTCCTTCCTTGTGCCATAACAAAAGGCTATGCAGCAATAGCCCACTATATTAGAGAGTTTGTCCACATTATTCACCACTAAAAATATAGTGGACTTTTCCCTTGGAGAGTTTTCAGTTCATTAGGTGGGTGCACAAGCCTTTTTTTCTCTATGTAGAAGGAGGGCAGAGACTGCTTTTGCTTGCAACTTAGCCAGATATAGAGAATTCATGAACTAAGACATCATGAACATGCCATCCTCAGTTGTTCTTCTTCTGTGATCTTTGTTCCTCTCAAGTTTGGTAGAAACTTCTGCTTGCTGAGAAGAAAGGTAACACAGAAGGAAGAAGAGGTGGACACTTTTTTTTTTTTTTTTTTTTTTTTTTTTCTGGACTTTGATTCACAAATGGGGACAGCTTTACCCAAGGAGAGTTGCAGAAAGTCTGTGCTAGTCTCCTACAACCCCCACCTCCGTGCAGGAGCAGTGCTGCCAGCACAGCAGTGCTGAGGCATTTTATGGCCTGGGGACAAATTCTGTTACTTTCAGGCTATCTCAGTGTGTCAGTTAGAAAACGTTTGGTTCTGCAGCTGACAGATCAGCATCTTTGCAGCTGGGAGCAAAGCCACCCCAGTCATACCTGTGAAACCATTCCCACTTACAGCGTAGAGCCTGTGCGCCAAGGTGAGTTGCCTCTCCCTGAAGCTCTCGATCAAGAGGTTGGTGTCTTTGTTTTCAGGTACATGTACTTCACCAACATGCAGGAGCGAGCCCCCAAGATTGAGCGTGCAGCCCTTGATGGCACGGAGAGAGAAGTGCTGTTTACAACTGGGTTGATCCGACCAGTAGCACTGGTGGTTGACAACAAACTTGGAAAGCTTTTCTGGGTGGATGCAGATCTGAAGCGCATTGAAAGCTGTGACCTGTCAGGTATGTGGTATGAAGTTAAACATTTGCAGCAAAGTGTTTGCATGCCTAGGACATCATTCCCACTTTGATGCTGACTCTGATAACTTTCATCTGCACTATTGCCAGTTCTGTGTAGGCAGTCACAGACAGTAATTGTTGGTGGACTCCCATCTTTGATATAATTGGAATAAATGTCTGTAATAATTGATGCCCTCCAAGAGAGCCATTTGACTTTAGTTATGTTTTGAAAGCAACTCTTCCAAGATCAGATTAAAATACATGTTGCCACTGATGGAACCCTTAAATCACCTCCCCTGTGCCCTTTTTTTTTTTTCCTATGGTTTGAAAAGTTTGCGTACTCTTCGATGTTTCTTTCTCTGGGGTTTACAGCTTAGTAAATCAAGGTAGCTTGAAAAAAACAGAAGGAAGGTCAATGTTTTTTTCCAATTTTTCTCTTTTAGTTTAAAACCATTGCCCTTGTCCTATCACTGTCGGCCCATGTAAAGAGTCACTTTCCCTCTTTTTTTATAAGCCCCTTTTAAATACCGTGAAAAGCCACTATGAGGACTCCCAAGAGCCTTTTCTTCTCGAGAGCTGAACAATCCAGCTCTGTCAGCCTGTCTTCATAGGAGGAGTGCTCCAGCCCTCCAGTCATCTTCGTGACCCTCCTCTGGACCTGCTAACAGGTCCATGTCTTACTTTGGAGGTGGTAATTTTATGTGCAAAACTAATAGAACCTGTTAATGTTACATTCTCTTGCTTGGCTGAGCTCTAGATAATTTATGCAGCAAATTAGTTGAATCCAGTTCTTATAGCGTTTTTATTATGTATCTAAATTCTGTAATCTCATTTTGTGCAGATATTAAAAACATATATTTTTTAAATGCAAGCAGACATAAGGTCTTAATTCCAAAATGAAATATGAGAGCAGAAGCACCACCAAGTTATACTTTTGTTTTGATTTTTCATTTTTAAAATCAATTATATCCAGTTATATAGGCATACACAGGGTTTCTGTGAATTAATAGAATAATTTGGAATCTCTTGTTCACCCTAGAAAAGCATAACAAAAACAATTATGTGCCAGTAAGTGTAGGGTATCACACAGTTTAAGACTGCAAATAATTAAAGTAAAAAGCAGTAATAAATGCATTTTTACTTGACCTGATTTTACACATTGGCTTAGAGCATATTTTTACATATTTCTGTAAAGCAGAAAACCTGAACATTTGATATTTAAGAGCGTACTGAGTTACTTAGAGTTTGGGTTTTCTGAATAAAAAGGAGAAGGTGAAGAAAGAAGTTTGGCTGGTAGAATATGAGCTTTTGTTTTGTGATCACGTCTGTGGTTGTCACATAGCCTATGACAAGGCTCTTGCTTTGCATGATGGGTGTGTTTTATTTGAGTAATGGCAGTGAAACTAATTGGTTGTATTTCAGTCTTGCTTGTAGAGTCCAACAAAATGAACTGCTCAGTGTGTGAATGTATTGTAAAAATTTTGGCCTGAGAGTTGAGTCTCTCGGCTTTTAGGGATGGCTCAGAGTTGCACATAACAGAACACGTCAGCGTGAGGCTGATCATGGCTGGCTGACCAGCCAGTGTGTGCAAGGATGAGCTGTGTTTCGTGTTGTATCTGCTTGCCCTCGTGACTTGGCAGCTGGTTGCATTTACCTCAGATGAGACTGAACAAGCAGAACTTTAGTCTTGCATAGACAAATGAAGGCAATGACCTTATAGCTAGCTATTTGCAAGGTTTGGTTTGGTTTGGTTTGGTTTTGGCTGGGTTGTTGGTTTTCTGATGTTTTTTTTTTCTAAGAAATTACTTAAAAGTCAACTGGTGTAAAATTAGCCTTTGTTTTTGTTGATCTCAGGTGCTAACCGTGTGACCCTAGAGGACTCCAACATCCTTCAGCCCATGGGACTCACTGTGCTGGGGAATCACTTGTATTGGATTGATCGTCAGCAACAAATGATTGAGAGAGTGGAGAAAGTGAATGGATACAAAAGGACTAGAATTCAAGGCCGGATTGCTCACCTCACAGGCATTCATGCTGTAGAAGAGCTTGATATGGAAGAATTCTGTGAGTTTATTTCAGTTTCTGATGTGTCTGTCTTGGTCATGTCTCTCAAAATCCTCATCCACCTGAATATTGTAATAATGTTGCCCAGTGGGCTTCAAGTAAGCCATGGAGGGCTTTCAGCTTGGCCAGTCGGGATCCTAGAAGAGAAGGAGGAACAAGTTCCTTGTTCTTGTTGGGAGGAGTATTCCTGCACAGCTAGAATACGTGGCATCATAGCACTTAGTTACGGTCTAAAAGCTACTTATAATTAGGGTTGTTAATTTTGTAAGTACCAAGTAATAAGTCTTGGAAAAACCTGTAATAAGAGACAAAAGGGACTTGCCTTTTCTCCAGGGGTTTCAGACTCCTGTGTAAAGTATGACTGGTTTGGCTCGGTACAATGGATGATGTAAAAGCCTCCAGCGAGGGAGGGAGAATGGGGAAGAAGCTCCTACAATGAATTGTACTGTGGATGTGGAATTTCCCAACAGAGGAGGAACTTTTTAGATGCTCCCTTCTGAAAGGGATCATGCATGCAGGATGTTTTTTTTCTGGATTAGTGGTCCAAGTTACTGTGGTCTGAGGGAGACTGCAGAAACCCCTTAAAGTAGTCACTCATCAAAGTGACAACCTGCTTAACAGGAATATAAAAGAGAATATAAAATCACAAACTATATGTGAGAGACAGAGGTCTCTTTCAACTTCGTTGCCTGTGATGAGTTGTCTCATACAGGGAGCGTACATTTGTGTGTAGTGCTTCCATTTTCAGAAGAAATTATTCCACTTCACAGCGAACACTGTGTCATGTACATTACTGTCTGTAATGGCTGAAATTAACTGAACTTGTGTATGTGGGTAAGCTGTTACAAATAAGGTGCTGTAAACATTCCAGTTGTAGTCGATTCTCTGTGCTAATCATGGCCCAGATGTTTTTTCTTTCGCAATAACCAGTTTTTCTTCTTCTGTGCCATTTCTCATGCTTTTTGTATTTTTCAAAGGTATTACTGAATGAAGCAAGAATTTTTTTCTTTATTTCTCAACACTGTTTAAAAAAAAGGTTTACTTTTACCCCATTTGTTTATTTAAAATGAGGATTTTTGGTTTGGGGTTTTTTAATTGTAAGAGTACTGTTCCTTTTAAGTCACACTGAAAGGAATCCTGTTTTGCAGCTGAACACTCCTCTACATAGGTATTTTCTGTTACAACAGGGGAGTAAAAGTACACATGCACATGTGGCTGTGTATGCATGCACTACTTCTGCGAGCAACTCATGTCTCAAACAATGTTTTAAATTAATAACTGTAGGTGAAAGCAGGTTGCTGAGAAGCCTGGACAGATGGAAAACAACTTTGGCAGAGAAATTATGATATCTATACTATTTCTTCCCCGTGGAAATTCTTGGTCCTTAGCAGTAGTAAAGAATGCATTGTTCAGCATCATCACAAATAACACAGGGTATCACCCCACAGATTGCTCCAGCAGATGCTCAGCTGTCAGCCTGAAAAAGCAGGCAAGAGACTGGGTCTCTTTGTACTCTGTTGGGCTGGGGTTGTCAGACAGGCACCTCCCTTCTCTGTGCCTGTTTCTTATCCACCTAATGTTTATTTTAAATGATTCTATCAGGAGCTCTTAGGTGCTCAGTGCTTCTGAGTAAACGATTGGGAACACAACCATGTAGCTTCCTATCTTTTAAAAAAATAAAATAGGTTTGCCTGTATTGCAGTTTTTTGAATTGCAGGGAAGCTGAGGCACTAGATATTAAAGGAGAATTGCCGGTGGGTTTGGGAGTTGCATTCTGCGGTGAATTGTGTTAATTCTTGATGCAGGTGGAATGTTGAGGTACAACGTAAATGCAGCCTTCTCAAATCTGCCTTTTCATTTCTCTTCACCTCAGCTCCCAAATTCTTTCCAGAAGTCCTTTAGAGGTCTCCATATCATAGAATCATAGAATGGTTTGGGTTGGAAGGGACTTTTTAAAGGTCATCTAGTTCCAACCCCCCTGCAATGGGCAAGGACATCTTCAACTCTATCAGATTGCTCATGTCACTATGACTGGCAGAAATGTCGTCCTTATGAAGTAGTAGATCAGCTTTTGAGCAGGGAACTGAAAAATCCTGCATTTATCTTCCTAAAAATTTCTGGTGAAATCTTGGTTACTTAAACAGAAGTGATTTTTGAGTGGTTTTTGATTTTCCCCTAGCTAGGACTAGTTATAATTTCTTTTATGCTATGTAATATTCTTTTCTGTGTGTTTCACCAGCTGTGCATCCATGCTCCCGTGACAATGGTGGATGTTCACACATCTGCATTGCCAAAGGAGATGGAACTCCAAGATGTTCATGCCCCGAGCACCTTGTTCTTCTACAGAATCTCTTAACATGTGGAGGTGAGTTATATTTTAGTGCTGCTAATCAATTTATATCAAAAATGTAGGGGTTGATTTTTGCATTCCTATCCAAAATGTGAATTTACACACAGTTTTCCTGTATGTGTTGTGTTGCTTTATGTGTTAAATTAACCTTTGATTCTCCTACCAACTGTTTTCTGCTTCAGGTTTTGGGCATATGTGACTTTTCATTGTGAGCACAATATTCTTGTTACCTTAAAATACGTGCATCTTCTACTGAGATTTTTATAATTGTATGTTGTGACAAGTTTGTATTTTACATAAGTGCTTATAAGATGATGTTGCCTCAACCTGTGATGACCTAGCAGCAGAAACTGTGCATATGATTCCCACAATATGATACTCCATTCTTTCAAACAAATTTGGCCTCATAACACGAAACACTGTACTGGCTAGCTATAAAATGTAGGCTCCATTGTGATTCTTTTTAATTAAGGTAAGTCTCCTCTTTCCACATGGTAGACATTTCCTCTACCTTTCCATTTCACAATCGCAGGATTTTTGAAAACTGTTAACATTACACTTGCAGGGGGGACTCAAAACAAAACAAAGCATTGTTTCTTTTTGGGAGGCATTAAATCTTAAATCATTTGGCTCTGTTGGTCCTCTTGACTTCTTTCCATGTATTTGTTTTGCTGTGGATTTCATTTTCTGGCTGAACTCTGACCCCCCAAGGGACAGTCATTTCCATGATAAACTGTTTTCTTTCCCATGACCACAACACACCATGTGGTTTTGGAGTAGTGGTGGTTACATAGAGGAGGCAGGGCGGATCAATCTAATTATACTTCTTGCTGTAGTGTTGTTGCACAACAAGGCCAGCAAGAGACTCTTACATTCCACCCGTTTGTATCTTCAGCTATAAATCTAAAAATTCAGGGGCCTCCATTTCAGTGTCTGGGGCTTTTTATTCGAATCATTCACTAAGCCTGTAACAACCTTTTGGCCTGTCTTGTCTGCCCTAGTAACAGCCACTAGCCAGTGTTTCAAAATAACTTAGTTTTTTGGCTGGAGAACATTTGTCCATGTACTCTTACGAATACTTTTGTCATGTTTTTAAATGTAAGCTTGTGCTTGCCAAGTACAACCATAATGCAACATTAAATATGGCTTTACATGCAGAATTAGTAATCTGTCTGTTGAATCACCTAAACAGCACAGCCAGATCAAAATTTAATTCAAGAATTATCTTAATGTGTGTATCCTGCATCTTTATCTTATCTACAGCTGTCAGGCTGTATTTGTAATTCTTGTATTGCTTCTCCAAATAATCATAAATGACAAACTTAAAAAATCATAAATTTTTTTCAAAAAACAAGAGCATTTGTATTTTTACTTGCATTTTGTTTTTCAAGCTCTTGATTATACTTGAATCTCGTTCTTGAACATTTCTCCCTAACGAAGGAAGGACACCAGCACTTAAAAATTGCTTGCGTGTAACTGCATAATTCTAGCATTTTTAACACCACCCTCAGAAGTAAAAATACTTATACAAAAATCTTGCCATTGGTTACATCTAAGAAGCTTTCCTTATGGTGTGTTCTTTGTCAAGTCCATTCTTGACCCTGAATCTTAACAAAAGCTCATTGGGTTTTCAGAAGAGTGCTACCATTCAGTGTCAGAGCACACCTCCAGCTTGCTCATATTGTTGTCATAGAGAGGGTATAATGTGGTACTTTGTTAATCCAAGTGGTAAAGCGTCTACTTGGAGCATTGTTGGCAGCAGCATCTGTGGGGACTAGCGACTGCCTCTGTTAGCTGATTTAATTACATCACAGGGTTTGGACCCAGTGACTTTTGAAAGCAGTGGAAGTGTGTCTGTTTGCAGCAGGGGTGTTTTGAGATGGCCCCCTCATTTTGACCATAAATAATTGCTACTGATACACAACTGAATGACTTATATCTACTTCTTTCATTGATACTAATGGTGAAAAAGTGTGTGCTAACCTGCTGTATGTCAAAATCTGGAGATTTTTTTGCAATAGATTCTTGATCTGCATTGTCTTTACCTTCTGACAATGTGAACAAAGTAACTATGAATGCCTCATTACAGCATAGTTGTTGCATCTCTACATGGGGTTGTAGCTGCTGCTTAAAGCTGTCAGTGCATGATTGCAACTTAACCTTAACAATATGGATGTGGATTGGAGTGATACCAGGATCTTGGGGTCCACAAAAAAATCAAATTTGAAGGAAGTCTCAGCTTTGTTAGGTCCAACAAACATAAAATTGGCTGGGCACAAGTTCCAGTGTTCTGTCTTTTTAGTGAAAGAATATAAGATTGGGGCTGCTCCTTAGACTACTCTCTGAACCTTCACTGACTCTGCTGCTCAGAGACTTTCCAGCAAGAGGACTTAGCTTAATGTGTTACAGTCCTTTACATATATTTTTTTATCCATTCATATTTTCCATTCATATCTGACTCAGAAATTTGTTTGTGGAGAAACCACAGGAAAAAAAAGAGAAACAGATACTATACGAGTAGATATTACATGGTTTAGGTGTATTCATTGCCAGTTAACTCTGTGTGTCAGATTTTTTGATGAAGAATTGGCCCAGGCTAATATAATTGCAGGGATTGGAATTGTTTAGAATGTGGTTTGCGATCAGAAATTGAGTATTCATTTGAACTTATGTCACACTTTTACTCTGTTGTAAGGGATAAATTTGAATATACAAATATGATCTGTTTTTGCCTTCTACAGAACCTCCAACTTGTTCCCCAGACCAGTTTACCTGTGCAACTGGAGAGATTGACTGTATCCCAATGGCATGGCGGTGTGATGGATTTCCTGAGTGTGATGACCAGAGTGATGAAGACAGTTGCCCCATATGCTCTGCATCCCAGTTCCAGTGTGAGAAGGGACAGTGTATTGATGCACACTTGCGATGTAATGGAGAAATTGACTGTCAAGATAAATCTGATGAAGCAGATTGTGATAGTAAGATTAGTTTTCCTGAACTCATGGTTCTAACATAAGCATCCATTTGGGATTCTAACTGTTCTTGAAATATATGGATACAAGTCCTTTTTGCTGAGACATAGGTTCCTGAATATAGATAAGAAATTCAGCAGTTATTTACAAAGTTATATTATACAGGTCTACATAAGATAGTATGGACTGCATAAGGTTTTATAAGTCAAGTTACTACATTTTGTTAACATGTCAGTTGATCAGCTACACTTTATTAGTTATTGTAAGACATTCTTGCTGGTTTGATCTCAGTTTTGCCTCAACAAATTTGATAAAGTTGGGGAGTTACTGGGATCAGAATTTTATTTTAGGCCCACTGAGTAGGATGCATAAGAACAAGAAGGAAGAATCAGAGATATGCAGACTTGCAGTTTACCCACAGCAGCAGAGCAAGTGTTCTGTTTCCTACCTGATCATAATATAAAATGCTCTGTGCCTTCATGTCTTACTTATTTCTGTTTTCTTAAGATACAGAAATGCTCCCATGCTATCAGTACTTAATCTTTTCCTTCTTTCTGTGCAGCAATTTGTCTACCCAATCAGTTCCGATGTGCAAGTGGCCAGTGCATCCTCCTGAAGCAACAGTGTGACTCCTTTCCAGATTGTATTGATGGTTCTGATGAGCTTATGTGTGGTGAGATGTCTTTTCTTGAGATACAAGTGTTGTGTTCAGGCATAATGTCCTACACCTCTCTGCAGAGTCCTGGTCTTTGCAAAGTAATATTCTTTCAGGGAAAACTACTGAATCAACACCACCTTTTTTTAGATGGCTATTTAGATCTATACTTAGGGGAACTTGATTCAACTCTGCTCAGTACCTTGGAACTTGCAGAGCTGCTGCTAAGCTTCGGGTGGCTTTTAAAAATGGGCAGCCCCATCCACTGCAAATACAGGGTCAAGCTGGAGGGTAATTATTTGGAGGAACTAGCATGCAATGAACAAGTGTCCATAGGAGACCACAAATCAGTCTCTTAAAGTGGAGGTGGGAAAAGAATATAAGGAGAGACCTTGATTTTTCTGGGGAAAAATGTTAACTTTGAATTCTCATTGCAGTTAGGTATATGCAAGTTACAGACACACTGATGGCAGTTGCTGTAATAGTCCTTAGAGAGTCTGTTATTTTGCAGTCCAAAGGGGGACAGTAAAATTCACTTGCCTGTGGTTCTCTTGCAATTTCCATCTTTTTGCACTGTTGGAGTGACTAATGCATGAAGTTTTCAGGTAACAGGACAGATAAAGGGAGCATTTAGTAGCACACAAGTGGTTTAGCAAAATGTTGGAAACATAGCGTTTTAGAATAAAAGCAAATACATGTGCTCATCTGTCTGTTGTTCATTATGAACAAATACCTTGGTCTGGGTTTGTGTACAGAAATGCTGCACTTATGTTGCCTATAGGACCAGCCTTAGCTGATTGCGACGGTTTTAACATCTTAGAGTCTTGTTGGGTTTTGAAGCACCAGTTGTCAGAAGCTGTGCCACTGCTGGGATGAGAGAAGGGGTCACCAGGTTTGATCCAGGGTTTTTTCCTTTCATCTTCATGGTGGGTACTGCAAGGAAAAGTATATTTCATGGATAAGAGTGGTGAAAAGAACCCAAATGGTGAACAGAAAAAAAGGCTAAAAGAATGGAGACGAAAAGTTTCAGAAATTTCAGACTGAACCTGCTTCTCCCACATCTTCCATTTACCTCAGCTTTCACCCAGTTCTCCTAATTCCCTGGAAAATACAAAGCCACTTCTTCCTTTTTTTTTTTTAGTTTCTTTGTGCACTTGGCAAACTTTTGTCCTGCCAAGTTAATGCAGCTGTTTCCTGTTTGCACTTTGGGTCCAGTCCTGCAATAAGGTCTTAAGTGATTTAAATGTGTCTTTATGTAGACATAAGATTGTCTCTTCTGGAGTCTCATTGTGAAACAGAGCATTCTGTGGTTTCCCACTTGACTGAGGGAAAGAACTCAAGTAGGGAATAAAAATGATTGCTACCTTCTAGATAAGGATCTTGTGTTCAAAAGAAGCTAGGTCCAACCAAAATGAGATTTGTGTGTTTTAAAATAGCTAATTTGGGAACATGTTTTTGTTTCAGCTTTGCTTTTTTCTGGTATTACAGCTGAACTAATCTGACTGTTTGAAAGTTAGGACCCTAGCTGACATAAAAGCTGTCATGCACTAATAAGTGTGAAAAGAGATAGCAATGAGTTCTTGATGCTGAGCTGTTAAGAGTTTATTGGTAGATCTTTGTATTTCCCTTATATTCCTTCTCAAATTTCAGTTGTTTTTCATTCCCTTCCACTGCAGTGGAAACCAGAACCACTGGAGAAAAATTCTGTGATGGGAAGGCTTGAATTTTATATGAACGTTTTCACTTCTTACAACTTCATTAAGGGGGAAGGAGTGTATAACTTGAACTGAGCGTGTAAAATTGATAGGCTTTGGACAAGTTTATTTTTATTTTTTCACTTTTTGAATATATCCTTTTGTGGGAATCACATGGAAAAAATCATCTTCCCTGAAGAACATTGCATATGTGAAAACCAGAGGTGTGAGATTTATCTAACAAGAATTTTTAGTCTGTTACACATTATCAGGGAGAGATACGATGTGGAGCTCATCTCAAATACTGCAGCACTTTTTATTATTTAACTTTGGGCTATATGGGGGAGGGGGGAAGAACAAGTATTTCTCATACTCTGGATTGTGTTTTCCTTACAATTTGGAAGGTGGGTTTTTTTTGAAAGCAACTCATATTATTGGAAGGAGAAGTATTCTGTTCTAAGACCTATATTAGCTAGGAAGAGATCTACTGCTTAATACATATGGTAGCTTCCCTACTGGTAAAATTTTAATGTTTTTTAATTGCTAGTCCAAATGGCTTTTGAGAGAGCAGATTCCTGATTAAGGACTTAATAAGCATCCTATATCTTTGACCCATAGACTTTGGAGGGGGGGGAAGGAAACTTTCTAGTCTGTTGTTATATCAAGATGATAAGTAATCCTGTTACAAGATTAATTGCTAGACAAAAAGGAAAGTACTTTGCTCATACTGCTTTATGGGGGGAGAGGAAGCATGAAGTCTTTTGCACTGAATCAGAATATATGCCTGAGTGTGATGCAGATACTTTTAAAGACACAATGTGAATGACTCTGAGCTGATTTGCTGCATGAGCTCCAGGACAGCAGCATATATACTGCTCCATGTTTAATGACTGACCTCCTTTGGTTTTTTTCTCCTCTCTTTCCAGAAAAATCAAAACCATCGTCAGATGAGTCACAGCCACACAGCAGTGCCATCGGTCCTGTCATTGGTATAATACTGTCACTTTTTGTCATGGGAGGAATGTACTTTGTTTGCCAGCGAGTGGTGTGTCAGCGCTATGCTGGGCCCAACAGTCCTTTCCCACATGAGTATGTCAGTGGCACCCCTCATGTCCCTCTGAATTTTATTGCTCCGGGAAGTTCTCAGCACGGCACTTTTACTGGTAAGGATGCTAAGGACCTTGCATCTAACCAGTACCATTACATTGTCTGGATTTCGAGTTTTGCAGATCATTAAGAGTGCTAGCTGTGGAGTTTTCAAAGAACAGAAATTAGACGTTGATCTGCTCAGTGGCTTTGGGATATGCAATATTGGAAACTAAGAATGCATGTGTCATTCGGTGTTCTAGTGTGAGCTCTGTGGAATTGTTCTTTGTGTCTTGTACTCGGATATCCTTCTGTTTGTCCTGTCCATCAAAGGTCTTTACACAGTTGTGTCCTGTCTGCTTGGGATGGATAAATTAATCGACAGTGGAAAGCAGAGTAAAGAAGTGAAGCAGCTTAGTTTACTGTGGCAGTTTAGCTTACTGTAATACCACAAAAGTAGGGGATAAACCTCCCCCACCAATGTTACAACAGCAAATGTGGAAGAACACAAGGATTCTGGGTGGGGTTCTGTAGTCTGGCTGCTCATTGCTTGAAGTGTAATGAAAACATCCCCTTTGGTTTAGCCCATCTCTGAGACAGCTTTGCTATTTGCTTTTGGACAAAGTATTTATTCCCTCTCTGTCTCAGTCCACATCTGTAAAACTGCAAAGCTTCTCCACCTTGCAAAGGATTCAAAGCATCCATTTGGAGAAGTGCATGCAGCTACGATGCTGACGTCTTGAGAACTTGAAGTTTAAATAAAAGCTTAGGACATTCAGAAAAGAACCCAGAAACTTCATACAGACATCAAAGTAAACACTTAAATGATGTACCTCAAATTATTTTACAAATATAAAATATATTTTGCATATAGGAAACAGCAAATTCTTCTACAAAGCTATGAGAAGAAAGAATATCTCTTCATATATTTTAGGAATCTGGAAAGTAAATGTTCACCTGTAAACCTGCCAGGCGAGAAATCCATACTTCAGAGTGCTTGGAATCTGCTTTTCATGTCAGCTGAAAATCAGATAGATGATAAATACAAATGAAAAGATGTGGCACTTCTTCATATTAAACAGGTTTTTGAGATGTGCTAATTGTTGTTTTCTTCTGGCCATGGCTTTGAAGATAGCCAGATACAGCTTAGGTTTAGCCTTTTTTTGGGCTTCAGTGGTATGGTCAGCTATTCCTGCTCAAATTATGATACTATGGTTATCAAGGGGGTTTTGTGGTAGGAAATAAAATTAGATGATGAAATCATTGCAGGTGAAGTCTTTGCAAGGATGTTTTAAATTGCACTTCACACTATAAAGCTTTTTTAATTAAGGCGAGTATCAGCGTTTTTTGTCTGTACTTCTGTAGGTGCTAAACCAAGCTGTCATTCTGATTCTCATTCATATTCGAGAGGTTTCTTTAATCCATATTGCTGTGACAAGTTACAACAGCTGAAAATATTACTATTTATGTTACTTCTAAAGAAAAGACATAGATTCCTAATAGCGTGGCATTTCCAAGAAAGATATATAGTAATGAATGATGGTTACAAATAGAGTGACTCTGCTTGTAATAAATATTTCCTGCATCTGAGAAAAATTCTGAAAACTTCCCAAACTCAGCTCTTCCATTAGCACTGAATACTCTGACAGGAAGAAGCTGAAAATGAATTGTCTTAATTAGGTGTATATTGGAGTAAAGCAGATTGGAGAATGTTCTCTTCCCTTTTCCTGTAACGCAGGTTTCCTTCCTCTTGTCTCTGCTGATTTTCAATTTTAGCTGTGATTATTTTCAATAAAAATAGTTGGGTTTTGCAGTTTTTCATGTACTTGAAATTGAATTTCTTGGGATGAAAATGAAAACTCTGGAGGACTCTAGTTTGTTTTTCTTGGGCATTGTATGGTACTTTTTTTTGCAAATGCCTAAGTTTGTTTAATTGGAAAATTTCTTAGTTAACAATTTGGGTGAAAAGTTTGAATCAGCTGTTCTGGAGATTCGTTTCTCAGCAGTGTGAGAGTAGACTGTGAGGAGTTCAGCACTTCAGTGAGACAACAGGTGGTTCTGAGGGTGGGATGTTTTCTTTACAAAAGGTGTTTTTCAGTGTAATCCTGAAATTTTTACATAAAACCCTCTTCCCAAAGTGACAACTGTTATCATTGCACGAGTTTGCAAAGCTATGGATTTGTTTTATGTTTTGCATTGGTAAATCAAATTGTGGTTTACCTAACCCTGTTTTCCTATCTGTTTCAATGCAGGCATCTCTTGTGGAAAGTCCATGATTAGCTCCATGAGTCTCATGGGAGGAAGCAGTGGTGCCCCATTGTATGACAGAAACCACGTTACTGGAGCCTCTTCAAGTAGCTCATCCAGCACTAAAGCCACTTTCTACCCACAGGTATGTCTTGAAAGTATACTTGTGAGTTAGGTATCTCCTGCTTCTGAAGAAAAGAAAGATGAAAATCTGTGCTACTAAATAGAATGTTAATAACTGTTATTCTTGGGTGTTAGAGCTAATGATATAGAGGCCCAGTTCAACACTTGATGAACTTCACAGAAGAGCTTTGTTGTAGTCCATCAGGATTATACAGTGCTGTATGGTCTCTAAAATGTTTTGTTATTAGAGTGATACTCAGTTAGTTTATTCCTTGACATTGCTGTTCTTCCCTTGGAGATGCCACCTCCTTTGTTCTTTGTAAAGTCTGATGTCAGTGGCCCAGTGACATTTTGCACTGCATGGCTGCAGGCACCTGTGGAATAATAAGGCAAACAAGACGCAACAGGACTGGAATGCAAACACATGTGAAGTAAGCTTGACTGGCTGGTTAGATAAAGTGTCGATTGTTGATTCAGAAAACCAAGTGCATGCACTGGGGGAAAACACTGGCACAGCAGTGTAAAGCAGAAGTTGCTTTGCTTGCACTTTTCTGCTACAAAAATTTAGCTCTATTTCTGGCTTTTAAGTGTTGGAAGTGACAGAATTTTAGTCCCCATATCACAGTTTCATGAATTCAAAGATGCATAGCAAGAATGGGAACTCTGTATGAATACATAGGAGAGGTACAAAAAGGTTACTGTTTGCCAGCATTTTGTCATGACGGTTTTTTTCCTTAGTGTTCCTGAGCAATACTTTCACTCTTACACTCACACAAGCTGCCAGAGTTGATGTGCCAGCTATGCAGGTGATTTTTCAGTAGCACTGAATTAGGAGCCCTCATGAATGTATGGATATGTGTTTATGTTTATGGATATGTGTTTATGAATGTGTGGATATGCATTTGTGTTTACTTGTAAACTGTTATGTTACATGTGGACATTTTCACTGATACTGTTTCAGCCAGTGAGAAAGGTACTCTCTATCCCCTTTAAGGACAGAGATGGAAAAGAGAGGCTTGTGAGCTTATCTCTTGATAAGGTAAAATTAGTTACTTACTTCTTGCATTGCCTTCTCTATGAAGCCATCAAGAAGCTAGTCACAGCTAGCAGACATTTGGAACTCAGCAGCCCTCCTAATTAAGCCTGTCTTATGCTTCATCAGTGTCTCTGTAACATACTGAACAATTTCATGCTAGTACCTGATTGATGTATCAGTGCCACGCTAAAAATGATGAACAGAAAAAACACTTAAATAAAGCCTGAAAGAGAAAAGAAGCCCAAGAGCTGATCTGCCTGTGTAATTCTATGGGATCTGTGTTGGTCAAAAGATCAACTGTTCCATTTGATTTCTGGCCTAAGCTAATCTGACTGTTGCTGGGAGTTCTTCCTCGCTTTCCACTCTGGGCTATGTCAGCCAGGGCCTGCAGGGATATCAACCTTTCCTTTGTGAAAGGCATGCTGTATTCTTAGAAGGAAGCTAAAATTACATTGAAGTTACTACTTAATCCAAATGTTGTGGTGAGTTCTGCCTGGTAGCTAATTACCCAGCTTTATGTAAATAATCAAAAGTTCAGATCTGAGCATCTAGTTGTCTTGGCCTTTTTGTTTTGTTTTTACATATCTGTGTGCTAATGAGAGATACTCGGGTGAATAGAACTGGAAAAGAATCAGTGAAATTATGCCAGTTTATATACATGAGAACCTGGCCACAGGCTTCCTGTCTGACATGGTTTGATGTATTTAATGTCAACATGAAGTGGTATTGGTGCAGCTCAGGGTTTTAGCAGAAGTAGCATGCAGTGCTTCTCCAAGGAAGAGGATTTCTGGAAGATACTCTTGGGGTAGTTCCTCATTATTCCCCACACCTGGCAACAGGTGGTATTCAAGCTTGTCTCCCCTCACATGAATCTGGATGCAGGTCTTGTCAGTATTAGTAATAACGGTCAGGAATCATTTTGCCGCATAGTGAAGACGGAAACAATGATCTCCACTCCAGTGATTTTAGAGTATTGTTATGGGAGAAAAGCGGAGACAGAGGAAGGATGGGGACTGTGGCAGGCCATGATTTGGCAGAATGCCCAGGACAGGCAGTGTATGAGATGGTCACATCAGTAGCAAGGATCAATCAACAGCAATGATGCAATTTTCCACACTGGAAGGGGTGTAGCATTCTTCTTGAGTTTAGGCCAATGTCTTGCTGGCCATGTCAGGGGTTCTGCTTCCTGCTAGAGGAAGAAGCCTAAATTATTCTGAATCATTCTAAATGTTTTTTCTTGTGTGAAGGTTACCAGCAGCCATGTATATGCACCCATAGGCGGGCTATAATTATATTTTAGCTCACAGGCTTTTTGCATTGTGAACTGTGCCAAAATGATATATTTAAGAACAGCAGTAAAAATGAAGCATTCAGGGAAGGATTGAGTTGTGTTATTATAATGAAGGAACTTGGCTTCCTGACCCTATTATTGACGGGGGTATGTTTAGGGGCTGGGGGTGAAACATACTTTTTTTCCCATTAGCATCCATTGAGGTGATACCAGTCCTTATGTCCAAGTAAGTGCACCAAAATTTGGCCTAATTTCCAGCTTTGCTCCAGCCTTTCAGCATAATAACGGATGTGGCAAAGAAGGTGGTTCCCGGTACTTTGAGAACTTTGAAGGCTTGCACTGTACCTAAGTCCAAAGTAAAGTCTTGTAATGAATTCTGATCTTTAAAAATGCATTAACCAATTGAAGCAGCAAGGAGAGGAAACTAGAATAAGGATGAGTGACAGGGTGAAGGCATAAATTAAGTTTTCAAACTAAATAAAGTTGTATAATTAACCCAAGATTTCACACTTCTTTTTCCTCTTCTTCCTAGATCTTGAACCCACCTCCTTCCCCAGCTACTGATCGCTCCCTGTATAATGCAGAAATGTTTTATTCCTCAAACATTCCTTCAAACACAAGATCTTACAGGTACAGTTCAGATAAAAAGATTTGCTCAATTTTCTATTGGTCTGCCTTTAATTTTGGATCTTAAGTAATATGTTCTTGAGTAATATAGATCTTGTAAGGAATATGTTCTTGTTCAGGCATGGCTTTGTTTAAAAAATCCTTTTCCTCTTAATAAATGACCATTCAAATTATGTCCATTATATTGCTGTGTAACAGTCACTGAGCATCCTGTATAGAGAAGGTTGGTGTTTTCTGTCCATTTCTTCAAGCTTATCTTAAAACTCTTTGATAAGTCTTGAGGTTAAGTCTAAATATATATATATATATATATATGAAAAATAGTAAAATATAAATAAGCCTATTTATTAGTGACTGGGCTAAATGGTCATAGTGGTCTCTTCAGGCAGATTAAGGGCTGGAAGAATGTGCTGCGGGCTGAGGATACGCCATTCAAATTTAACACAGTTTAGATACTTCCTGTTGGATTGCTCTGAAAGCCTGAATTAAGGCTCACGTAGTATTAATGAGCAGGCGTCTTGACTGAGCACACAGAGCTGTTCATTTTCAATCTCTGTCTTTTTTCCCCAGATTGCAACTAATGCATGTGCTTTTTTTTTTCTTTTGCAGGCCATACCTTATACGAGGGATAGCTCCACCCACAACCCCATGCAGCACAGACGTTTGTGACAGTGACTATACTACCAGTCGATGGAAGGCCAACAAATACTATATAGATTTAAATTCAGACTCAGACCCTTACCCCCCTCCGCCCACACCTCGCAGTCAGTACATGTCGGCAGAAGAAAGTTGCCCTCCGTCTCCTGCCACGGAAAGAAGCTATTTTCACCTCTATCCCCCTCCACCCTCTCCTTGTACAGACTCTTCATGACCTCAACAGAAGGAACTTTTCCTGTAAATATTTTAAAATATGAACAGATTTAAAATATATATTTTATGATTTAAAAATAAACCTGGGGGGGGGGAATTAAACAAAACTAAATGTGAATAAAAATGGGTGGGAGGGATGGGGCTGTGAAAAATTGTACAGAGGAAGAATATTTATAAAATTGATTTTTTTAACTTAATTTCCATTCTTTTGTGCCATATTTGCCTTTTTGAAGTCATGTAACTGACTCAGTCTCCAAAGGATTTGGGGAGGGAATATTGAGACTTTCTGCATTTTTAAGTCACCTTTTCACATGCAAAGTTTATGTAGTTCTTTATATTAATGTGAGACAAGAAATGAAGTGGCTTGTGAGAAGAGGATGTGTCTAAAGAAAGATGCAGGTTTATTCGTAAAGAAGTAATACACATTTAAGTACAATTGTCATTATCATCCCTTCCCCACCACTGGGAGAAAACATGCATGATCACAACCCTTAGATGCTCCTGTTTGCAAGTGAGCTGAATGCTTGCTGGCAGAACTTGTGTGCCAAGACCTGAATTTTAAACCTCCTGCATTTGCTTAAGCATTGAACTGAAAGGACTCTTCTTTTGGCCAAACCTTCCAGCTTAGCTAAACCCGCAGGCTTCATGTCCTACCTCATGTCAGTACCACTCTGCACATGACCAATTCTGTAACTGATTGAAGTTAAATAAGATAACCAGTCCTAAAAACCTTCATTTAGTTCCGATCAGTTCCCCATATGACTGGGTGAATGGTAGCAGAAGCAGTTGTATTGACCTGTGGGCGAGAGCAAAGGTCAAGTTTAAAGTGGTGTTTAAGGGAAGAGAAATGCCCAACAAACTGCAGATTTGGTCAGACTCACCATTTTAAATGTGATCAAACCAAGCTCCTTCATCCTTCCTTGTAAAGCTTTGACTATCTGATAAGAGGCTGAAATAGTCAGCTGGTTCTCAAAAGACTGTGCTAGTTCTCTTTTTCCCAGAAGTCAAGTAATCACTGTGCCAGGTCTCTGAGATATTCACCTCTGTTGATTTGATCAGAGAATTGCTTCATCTCTTAATGTCCCTTTTCCAAGTGAAATTGTCACTTGTATTCACATGAGGAAAGTTGTTTGAGTTTTAATCAGTGTTTGTAGAAAATGGTATCTGCATAGCTCAAATTAAAAAAGCATTTGAACAATTTAGTCATATTCCACAGAAATTTGCCACGTAATTCAGATTTAGAAATAGACAGGAAAAAAAAAGATCATAGGGAGAAAAGACAAATACTCATTTCCTATTTGTGTTGAAATAAAAAAGATAAACTCCAATGCAAACTGCTGTAACCTAAGGACATTGAGATGAGCAAAGGGCTTGTGTTCCCAACTCCTAGCAAAAAAAACCCCTTTGGGAATGGGGGAGCTAGGATCAGTCCCTTGCAAATTCAGAAGATAAATTTTTCCTTTGATTGTTCTTTTGCTGTACCAAAAGGGATTGGGTATTGTTATGGCACTTCATAAATTCACCACTGGTGATGATAATGTGAGTGCCTACATGGAACATCTAAGGGAAGTTCTGAATATGCAAACTTGCACCTGTTTCTGCAGCTGCTGAATAACAGATGTGTTAATATTGAAGGCAACAATGAAAACTTTTCTGGTTTAAACTTAAATTGTAACTTGATTTGGGGTCTTTTTAGCAAGTTACTTGAGAGCACATCAGAGGAAGCCTACAACTCTGGGAGAGAGGTCTTTGTTGTGGTGGTGGAAGGGCTGGGACCACAGTGTTTTGATCTCGTTTGTGTTTATTACTCCAGATCTGTTCCTCCTGTCTGCATAGTTCAAGGATAGGATTTGTGCTGTCACTGACTGCTGTCACTGAAACTCTTAAAGTAGGTTTTACTATCTTATGTCCAAATTTTTACTTGAGAAATTAAGCACAAAGAAGATGTCCATGGTTTTTAGTAGAGAAAAGTACAGAAATGGAGAATACAGCACTGGAGTTTAAGAATGGATTCTTTCCTCATCCCCTATGAAGATTAGTAATTTTGTAGATCTCTGAACTAGTGGTTTGGTGAAAAAAAGCAGTTCTCACATGATCATGTTTCAATTAACTAAATTAGGAGTATAGATCCACAGAATATTTCATGAACCACAGCAGTCAGATAAAAGAGTATTTGTTCTGCATTACAGCAGTTGGTAGTCCAATATCATATCATATGTAATTTTCTGTATGATAACTATTCACTGCTTATAATGAATTCATTAGTTGTTTTGTGTTACAATCTAGCTTAGAGAAATACCGCATTAATTTTTCTGTATTCCTGTGATGACACTGGATGCAAAATTACTTCGATTTTATTTTTTTCATTAAACCACTGATCTTTTTTAAGAGCCACAACTATAACAATCATAACCACTTCATTTGAAGACTTGTATCCTATTACAAACCTTGGAATTGAGTCCAAGAAAATTATCATTCTTGCTGAGAGCTAAACATTCTTAAAAGTCACATTCTTTTGGAGCTTAAGTGTTAAGAGAAGGAAGGAAGGGTTTGCTGAATAGGGTAAATTAAGTGTAAATTTTTATTTCAACTGAACATTCATAACCTCTTGCTGCTGATGTTTGCTGAGAAATTTCCTCCTCTGAGGCACTTGAAGTTTGGTGATCAGAATCTAAGTCCGATACTGCTCCATAATACTGACATTAAAAGCTTCTTCCAAAAAAAGATTGTACACAAATTTAGCATCTTAACATTTAAATACTAAATACTGGTTTGGATTGCTGTGGACTGCTGCTGCACTGTAGAGTGCAGTAGATTACTGCACTCCTTATGTTAGAAAAGACCAGAAGGAAAATTTCAGTGACGGGAGCTACTTCTCTCCAGAAATAACTCCACTGTGTACCTAGTGGTTCCTATCATGTGAGCTTTCAGGGTAAAACATAGAAAATAGGTGCTATTTTCTAGATCAGGATGAGAGAAAGAGTTGCAGCGAATTAGTGAATACTTACAAGAAGTTGTAACATTCGGAGATGAATAGGAAACGTGTATGTGGGAAAGTTGTATTTTTGAAATGTTTAAGTGTAGTTTTATTATTGCAAAAGTTTTCTGTGAGAAAGCAGACTGAAATATTCTAAGAGTTCTACCCTAAGAACCTGCAGGGGGTGCATGTAATTTGACTACCTTTGTGAGCTTGTGAGTACTTGAATCAGTGTTTTCAACCACTATTTTCCAAGCCCATTATGACTGCATATTAGCACATGGAACAACTCAGGGTCTAGTACAAAATGGTGCCTGCAGAGCAGCTAGTAATGGACAAATGATATGGGTGACTCTGTTTACATTTAAAGGACAGATGTCCTAGCAGAGAGCAGCTTACCTGCCTTCCAGTGCAGTCATGAAAGCTGCCACTTGGTCATCTTCTCTTTTGTAGAATTTGTCCTGTCTGCAGGGCAGGCGTAGCAGCAGTGTGAAGCTATAGGTGAATGGACAAGTAATCATCTTCGACAGTGAAGGGACAGTTTTCTGTAAATTGTCACAGAATTATAGCTTGATTTTACTTCAGCTGGACTGGTCAATAGCCACTGCACCTTTAAATTTGCAATGGAGGTAATGAGTTTGTTCATTATTGCTGGTTGAGTTTGAGGAAACTTCATGAGCACTGTCCCAGCTGTTTTACTTAGACTTCTGTCTGGACAGATTGCTAAAGAGCACTTAGTCTAAGATTAAGCTAAATCTGTATATGTGACAAATACTGTCTTCTTCAGGATAGTGTCATAGTACAAAATGCTCCATGTCTAAAAATGAGATTGTATCATTATCAGCATATTTTAAAGAGGAAGGCAAAAAAGAGTAGAAAAAAATGCTTTTGAAATAATGGGTTTGATTTTTAGTAATAAACCTTCTTTCTGTGGTTTGTAAAGGGTGCAAGCACTTCCCTGAAAATTTAATTCTTTTCAAAGTAACAGCAAAATGGTCTCTTCTTTCAGTACTTGTTCTACACACTTAAGATGGGCTTTCTGGAAATCTCCAGGCCCATTTACCTTAGATCTATTTTCCATCTGGTGTCTAGAAGGTCATATGCAAGATCCAGGACTCACCATAGTCTCCCAATTTTGTGCCACCTGGTGCCTCTTGGATTCTGGGTCTTTTGACATTCTGAAGCTCTGTGCACAGCAGTGAAAAAGGATTTGGAAGCAGGAGCACTCGAGTAAGGGCTGGTCATGCTGGACTGATGTCATTTCTCCACTGTCTGCAGGGTCAGATCCCTTTGCTAGGGAGAGCTCTTGTGCTACCCTTCATCAGAGCCTCTAAAGCATGCTGTACAGCTTTACAAGTGTGCACAGTTAAACTTCACAAATGTTTTGTGTCCTGTTTGCTTCGAGCATTTTTGGAAGCAGATCTTTTCTGTCAGTCATTTTTTTGGGGTTTATGTTAAGTCAGTCCAAATGAGTAGCTGTGCTTACAATTGTACCACAAGTGATATCCATTAATGTCAGGAAATGGAAACAGAAGGCAAGCATGTTCCCAATAATTAATAACACACAAGATGCTTGGCACGCAGCCCTGAACTGGAAGTAACATATTTGCTGTTACAGTGCTGAAGGGCATTTTGTAAATGTCCATGCCTGGACAGAGCCTTAGACAAGCCACTGTCAAAGATGATAACTGTTTACAGATCAGTCATTTGTTGTTTCTATGTTTGTTATGACTCCATTATGAATTATGAGTACAGTCCTCACTGTAAATTTGGCTTATTGGTAGAAGATTCATTGAAGGCTGAATCCTTCAAACTCTGAGAGGTGTCTCCTGTTTCTGCTGCTATTCCCTTACGTACTGCAATGCTTTCTGATCATCATTATATATAAAAACCCCCTTCTTCAGCTGTTGTGTAAGTTTAGCTAAACAGCTTAGGGGATTTACTACATGTTAAAAGAAATACTAGTATACATAGATCTTTTCAATCCTGTGAGGTTTTTTGTGTCTCCTTCCTGGGAACACTCCAGTTTTTGTAAAGGGTGTCTTTTTTATTTTTTTATTTTGAGGTTGGCCAACTATGCTATGGGCCTTTTCACAGCGGATCATAACCCCTGTAGGGAAAAAAATAAAAAAGGAAAACTTTATTTTAAATCAGTGTTAAGCCTGCTGATAGGAATGATGGAAACCAGTCTGATATGTCTTCTGTATTCCACAACAAAAGCCTTCAAAATGCCATGTCCTGACACACTGACAGTGCTCCGAGCCACCTGTGACAGCAAGCTGCCACATCCTGGCTGTTCCCAGCATGAACCACAGCCCTTGTTGCAGCTCACCTCTGGAGTCAGGGGCTAGGTCCTCACCAGCCAACACAGAATCCTGGTGGATGGAAGACTGCAATGGCTATTCCTAAATGGTCATTTTATATTGACAAAATACATGCAGAGAATGAGCTTAGAAGGACTCACCAGAGGAGAAAAGTGAGTTTGACAGCTACCAGTGACAGACTAATTCACCGACATTCACACCTTTGAAAAGCAAGTACTCCCACTGATGCACCTCTCTGTAAGTAAGAATAATGCTGCTCTTGTGACGGCATTCCGGGGGTAGCTGTGTTTGACAAAGGGAGCGATATTCCAGTTTGCTTTGTGCAGAGATCCTCCAGTCTGTAAATAGCTGTAAATGGAATTCATCAGCCTGTGGAGATAAAACAAAAGCTGTTGAAAGCGGGGAACTGCTTTGCTGTTTTAAGGGAAATTTGGAGGGCGTCATAAACAAAAGTCTAACCCAGACCGCTTTCTTACTTACCTACTTGTATCGCAATTGCTGCTATTGTAAATGTACAGGAATATACAAAGAGTACCAAGAATTTTTATGATATAACCCACACATAATCTTTTTATATTTATATTAAAATGTGTATTCTGCAAACACCCTAATAATTACAGCTTTATATGTGTATCATTTTGTAGCATTTGTTACCTCAAAAGACAACCAAACCCAATACTTCAGTGCCTTGTGTATTTTAGACAGATTAACATATAAACTGCGCGGGGGGGGAAAGAAGCATTTTGTACTCCGCTGGTTTTAACAAAGCTTTGTATCATTGTTAGGGTTCTCTTCAGTTAAAATACGTACAACCACAAGTTGTGGAACTAACTGAAAGCTTACAACTTTGGAGATTTTTAGAGCGTGCATGTTTTGAATTTGTAATATATTGGATTTTCTCTCAAATGCATTCTTTCAAGTTGATTTATATATTCGTATCTATTTCAACAGAAATCCCGATACCTGTCAAAAATACGTAGCATTTTTTAAAATATAAATACCAGTAACTGATACTTACATATTTGGGGATTAAATTAACTCTGGTTTCAGCTTGTCACCATTTTCATTAGAGCCATAAAGTCTTCATTGTGTTACAGAAAGTCTTTATCAATTATTTTTCCAAGCATGATCTTCTAGCATACAAATGACTTGGTAATACTGTTGTAAAAAAAACTTCTTTGAGGCTGTCATCACTTCAGACTATCCTACCTTAACAATTTCCTGGTCATGAAACTGTAATGTTTCTTTATGTTAACAAAACCAAAGGCTTGTTTGAAGTAACTGGTATTTTGTATAAATATTTGTACAGATAACAGACTCTGTATTTGTACTATAGATTATGTGGATTTTGTTTTATAATAAATACTTTTAAAAGATTTGGTTAGAAGGCCTTTTTATGAGCAAAGCTGTTTCATCATCTACAGTAGAGACAACCAGCCATATCACAATTGTTTTAGATACTAAGATATGGATAGTGTTGCTGTCTCCTTGGTTTTAATTTTAAAATGTACAACAACAGCAAGAGCAGAAAAGTGAAGAGGGTGACTGGAAAACCAATCACCGTTAGAATTCCGATTGTTAGCTAGCTGTAGAACGTACCACAAGTTTGTTAGTGTCATGACCTCTAAAAATTGTTACACTCCATAGGAGCAATCTCAAGTGTTTTGACTAGACCAGATCTGATCTGTATTTCCTCTTTAATTGTATGGTATCTTTTAAATGAATGCTACAGGATGTCAAAGTAAACCTTTTAACTAGTGGCTTCTCTTTTTCTATGGTGAACATACTTGAAAACTGGTTTCATGGGTCTAGTTTAGTCTTGATTTCTACAGTCAATATTGGTGGTCTCAGATTAGTGAGATTTACCGTTTAACCTAGAAGTCAAAACAATTTTTAATGGAGATATCCTTTCCCCTGCATGGTGATTAGATTAAACTTAGAATGAAGTCTTTTTGAGCAGTTATCAGCAGTCCTGGTGCTGTCCAGTTCCGTTCCTTTGGGCTTTTCCAGGGTAGAAAAAAATTGTAGCATACGAATTCAGAGACATGCTTGTTTCCTGCGAAATTTTCTCAGTTTTGTATTGTACTGAACCAGAAAATGTTGAAAGATTTTTCCTCTTGGCCACATTATCCTTGCTAATAAAGCTAAATATAAATGGACCCTAGAGCCATCATATAATGACTGTCTGACCCTAGTGATTCATACTGTCACTGTGATTAAGATGCATTTGTAGTTTGAAGGAAAAAAAACTATTAATCTAGAGTTCCTGTGCTGTGTACCTCCTTACGTCATCCTACTGTATTACAAAAGTGGGACCAAATTACCCAGAAGAACAGAAAGCTTTTCAAGATTTCATATGGCATGAAGCAGATCTCGTGGCTGTAGCTAGGCTTTCTCTCCTGAGAAGATGCACGAGGACTTTGCCACTTGGAGTGGACCCTGTCTGACATAGTGGCTGGTTGCAGAGAGGTGTGTGATACATGTACCCCACACAAGGAATACAGATTTCTGCACAGCATACCTAACGTTCCTGTTCCCCTAGTGCCTTAATCCCAGGTGTTTCTTGAAAACGGAGGAGACATTATTTTCTTTTTGCTCCAGAAAAGCTTGCTCAGTTGTCTGATTGGATTTTTGTAGTTTTACACTCCCACAACTTACAGATTCCTCAATGTGTTAACTGGGAAACAAAGCTCTGATATATCATTTGACTGAATGGAACCTAAATACATTCCCAGGACCAAACCTGCAGTCATAGGGAAGGATGCCTAATTCTAAATCCACTGGTCTTGATCTTTTACAAAATTGCCCCAGCTGTTACTGGCCATGGCAGGGCAGGTGAGGTGCTTGGCTGATTTTGTGCAGCATCACCAAGGATTCAAGTGAATAACTAATTGCATCTGGATGCACTAGGAAGTGGCTTAAGTGGTCCTAACCTATTCAGCCATATGGATCCCCTTCCATATTTTAGAATCATAGAATCAGCCGGGTTGGAAAGGACCTCTGAGATCATTAAGTCCAACCCTTTATGCCAGCCTCAAAGCAACCTGGAGTGAAATGCTGCACATCAGAGCAGTGTTGAAGCTATCTATGTTACAGACCCTAAGAAGGATGATTAGACATGAGTGTGATGGGTTGACCCTGGCTGGATGCCAGGTGCCCACCAAGCTGCTCTATCACTCCCCTTCTCATCAGATGAAGGAAAGAGAAAATAAGATAGAAAAAACCCTCATGGGTCAAGATAAAGGCAGTTTAATAAAGCAAAAGCAAAGGTTATACACAGAAGCAAAGGAAAACAAAAAAAATTATTCTCTACATCCCATCAGCAGGCAATGTCCTTCTGCTTCCCTGAAAGTAGTGCTAAGTACACATGGCATTTGCTCCAGAACACAAACATCATCAACGACTAATGCCCTCCCTTTCTCTTTTCTCCTAGCTTTTACTGCTGAGCAGACATCATATGGTATGGAATAACCCTTGGATCATTTGGGGGATGTTCCCTCCCAAGATCTTACCCACCCCCCAGCCTAATAGTGAGGGAGAGAATGCTGGAGAGATGGCCTTGATGCTGTGAGGGCACTGCTCAGCAGTTGCCAAAACACGGGGGTGTTACAAATACCTTTGCAGCTGTCAATGCAAAACACATATGGGGAAAATTAACTTCATCTCAGCCAGACCCAATAAAGTGAGGTAACCGTGACCCCATGCTGCCAAAAAGCCCATGCAGAGTTGGGGGGAGAAGGAAGTTCTTCCTGCAAAACTAATGCTTTTTGGGACAGGTGCTCCCCAGGTATGTTTGCTTTTTAACCACCTATGTTCTGAGGGATTTTATGCAGCTTGTCCCTTGAGTGAGAGGCCAGGAGATGGTGGGGTGGCCTTTTGGGCAGTGCATGCTGCTGTGTAGAGCATGGTGAGGGAAGGCAATCAAACACAGGCTCTCTGGTTTCTGCATGAGAGACTGACTGCAGCAGGCTGCCCACAGCCCTGCTAACAGCACGGGGCACTACACACCACGGCCTTCCATTGACCAGTGCAGGTGGTTACTGGAATCTGCTCAGAAAGCAGATAGGAAGAGGGTTGGTGTGCACAGGAGCCAATGCTGTTGTGGTTTTAGGCATCACAAAAGGGCCCCTGTCTATAATTAGTACTGGAGACAAAGGCAGCATTTGAGAAATGAAGGCTTGATGAGCCAGGCTAATTGCTGGACTCTGAATATATTGCAGAAATGAGGCAAGGATAGTAACTGCAAGGGGGATTGCCAGATCAGCTGGCTAAAATCATAGCTACAGTGGAGATGAAGACAAACAATTTATTTGGGTCTGGCCGGTTTGGGTTTTGATGGATTCCTCATGGAACGCAAGAGCTGGAAGGAGCATGGCAGGGCGAGGATGAGGTCTTGAATTTCCTCTTGCAATTAGAGACTGGTCTCCTGTCTGCAACTAACATGAATAGTAGGCTTAAAGCTAGAATTGGTTTTTGGGATGGAAAAATATCAACAGTTTATATATATTCTGGACAGCCTGTAAAGACAGGATCTTGGCTTTCCCTAATTAATTTTAAAGCCTTCTGTTACAATTTCCTGAAGGCAGAACTACTTTGGCAATAAATCTGATTTAACGGATAGCAACAGCTTAAACAGTCTATTACATAGGGAGTGATGTTTTTTACTGAACTACTGACTATGAGCGTATAAGAAGGACTCAAGAGAATAGCAACAATGCTTTCTCTTGTATTTTAATTTGGCTTATCAGGCTATTGTTACAGGTTTAATCAGGACTTAATTCTTAGACAATTTATCTCAGAGAGATCTGAATTCCTTCTAGGTTGTAGGGAAATAGATTTAGTGCTTACGTTCATTTGAGTGTAAGCGTTGTACATAGGCAGTCACTAAAAATAAGAAGCACTCGAAATAGAATTTGGGAATCACAGGCACCAAAGTTTGTCAGTTCCCATATTATACATAGCCTGCAGCATTGGAATTAGCTTCTCTTCTGTATTCTAGGCTGTTGTACAAAAAGCCCAGATACTGGGAACAATAGGGTGGCAAGAGTTCAGCTGGTAGATTCCCTGGAGCTAGAATAGGGAGAAATGCTCATGTAGGTGAGAGCTCATGAGCTGAGGTGCCCTCAGCTTCTCTTGCACAGCAGCTGTCTATCCTTTGCCTATAATTACAGGGAAATGATAAGGTTTAGGGATTGAAATAATAAACCTATTGTTTGATGTAGTAGGATGCTGAAGCTGGGAAGAGTGCTAACTGATAGTGGTGAACATCTGGTCTCTCAACTTCAGTTTCCCTGGCCCTATGCTAACCTGAATGCTGAGAACTGATCTTTAAAAAAAAAGGAAAAAAAGGTAGCTCCCATTCAGATCAATCTTTCTTTTTAACCCCTGATATGCCACAGGATCCAACAATAAACTGAAGCCCAGGTGTTTAACATTTCTCAACCCAAATATTACTCCTGACCCTTACAGGAAGGCTCACAAACAATCCTGATGGAGATGTGAGCATCACATGAGCTCTGATCCTCTTCCTTACCCCTTTGCTCTGCGGTTCTGGCAGGTGCATCCAGGAAATACTGAAGCATAAAATTAGGGGGGAGGTATGCAAGCAGTCCAAGGACCTATTTGTCACGCAGTACTACCCAGTTCCTGGAGAATAATGTTTCCTGAGCTCGTTCACATACAGCATACAATCCCAGCTGTCTCAGCCACTCCTAAGACTTGTGCTCCCCATCCTTCACCAGCTCTGTTGCCCTTCTCTGGACTTGCTCCAGCACCTCAGTGTCTTTCTTGTAGTGGGGGGCCCAACACTGAACATGGGATCTGAGGTAAGGCCCCAGTGCCCAGTACAGGGGTACAGTCACTGCCCTAGTCCTGCTGGCCACACGTAATGTTTATGGGGAAACATCCACGTTAAAATATAAATACTTTAGAGCTTAGCACTAGGCAAAGCCACAAGGTGGCACAGTCATCTCCTATGAAGAGCTGCTTACCAAACTTCGTTTCCCAAAGGAAACTCAGTTCCAGAGCTGCTCTTTTCAATGGGGAACTACCCTGTCTCTCTCCATCCCTGCATTAGATTTCATAGAGTAAACACTGATGGCAAGTGTAGCTCTTCTCTTATTAAAGTCTTATTATAGAATAAAGCCCTACTCTGGAAACACATGGCAATAAACATTTTGCTGCTTGGTTAACTTTTCTCAGCCCTAGAAAATGCAACAGTAACCCCCTCTTTTTTTGCTGGTGGAAGCAACATCTCTACGAGGGAGCAGTTTGCTTGGTGCCTGCTTTCAGCATTAATATTGTGAGACTTATGCAGATTTTCAGAACTAAGTTAATCAATTTGTCTATCCCTGCATTTTCTTTTTTGGAAGGAAACATGGAAGGTATGGAAATCCAGAGAAAAGAATCAGGAACAGGCAAATTCCCAGAAGAAACAAATGATATTTTTGGGCAAAAGAAAAAAAAGGATGCCCTTACAGCACTTGTTTGCAGAGACACCTGCATGTGGCAGGGGCATGGAGAGGATTTAGCATTGCCAGGAAAAAGCAGCACAGTAAAGGGGATTATCAACCTGTCTGTCTTTCCCTCTCTTCTCACGAACCATAGAGTAAGTGCAGACACTTGGAGCTACTTTTGTTTGCTGACTGAGTGCTGTTTGAAAGCAGGTGGAAATAATTTCTCTCATACAGACTGTTTGTTTTGCTTGTCTCTAACAGGAAATATGCCAGTGCTCAACCTGCCCACAGACAGCCTGATCTTTTGGCCTGGAGCAGCCCATGTTTTGCGGTTTACTTCTAACAGAAAGACACCCAGCAATGATGCATCTCTTGCTTGGTGTTAAACAGTTCTGACGACAGATCCTTTGGTGTTGTTGAATAGATAGCTATCTGTCTGCACACATATATATACACATTTGCATCCTTGTCCCTTTTTTGAAGTAATATATATAAAATTGCTCCACATATCATATCTCTCTAGAGATATGCTTAGATGTGAGTGCTGGGGAACCGTGGGGAATTAACTAATTATGCTTGACTTTGTCCAGTTGAAATAAACTCCTGCATGTATCCCAAGTCAAGCCAGATTCACATGTAGAAAATGTATATTTATTCCCCTGTTCAACACTTCCATACTGTTCCTCTTTTGGGCTTTGCTCCATGCCACAGGCAGTGCTGAGCCTTCTGTCTTTGTGAAGGCTCCATTCATGGCCAGATCAGGCCTCATGGACACAAGTAGGATTCTGTAGTGTCCCAAGGCTGCTGCAGGAGCTGGCAGAGCTGGAAAGAGCTAAACTCAGGGCTGGGTGCTTGCAAATAAACTGTTCCAACGAAGCCTGCTTCAGACTGTGCTGTTTATCAGTTGTGTAAGTCCAGAGTTTATTTCAATAAGAAGGAGATCAAATTTCTGGCGCTGCTGTGTTTCTTCTTCCAGAGGGCAGGGATTTGCTTTGAGTGGCCTTTCATTTTCTAATTAATGAAATAACTGAAGACTTCCTCCTCCTTGCATGGGAAATCAGAAGTTTGAAATGTCTGTGAACTCACATCCTGTACGTGAGGCATACGGGAATGCAGCAACTTATTACTTAAATGAGAGCATGTAAGTAGTTAGAACTCAGTGTCTGCTCCTGGCCCCTTTTGTTAACTCCTTCTATGTGGAAGCTTTCACCATCAAACTTCACCGAAAGTCTAAAATGCAACAGCAGTGTGTCAGCATGGGTGTATTCTCACTCCATCCGACAAGCTAAGGTAGCTGAGCACCTTCATCCGGGCTGCTGCAAGGGAAAATGCCACACCTCCCCTCACGCTGGACCATCACTAGCAAGAAGAGGCAGGACTGTCCAGTGAGAATTGATCTTTTTGGTGGCAGCTTGGAGTTATGATAAAAAATTAGTAAAAGGCATCTCTACTGCATTATTTATTTCCCAATCACTGTGCATCTTCCCCTGCTCCCCAGAGTCTGAGACAGAGCAATTATATTCTTGATCAAAACATGCCACCTGCTGTTTGTCGGAAGGGAGACATGTATAGTCAATAAAGCCAGTGCATAAATTAACCAAACTAGAAACATATTTGCATCGCAAAATCAGTCAAAGGTCCTGGGCACCACAGGTTAGAATCTGCTTTTTGCCACTGTGCAAGAATCACCCTGCAACACTGCACTCTCAGAATCATAGAATCATTAAGGTTGGAAAAGACCTCCAAGGTAACAGACTCTAACCATTGGCCTAGAACCAGTCTTCACCACTAAACCATATCCCAAATTGCCACATCCACATGCACTTTAAACACTTCCAGGGATGATGACTCCACTAGTTTTCCGGGCAGCTTGTTCCAATGCCTGACCACCCTCTCAGTGAAGAGATTTTTCCTAATATCCAGTCTAAAGCTCCCCTTTCGCAACGTGAAGCTCTTTCCTCTTATCCTGTCACTTGTTACCTGGGAGAAGACACCATCCCTATCTTGTGACAACCGCTCTAGACTGATAAGATCTGCACGAGCATCCTTTTCTCCAAGCTAAACAACCCCAGCTCCCTCAGCTGGTCCTCATAACACTTTTGCTCCAGACCCTTCTCCAGCTTTGTTGCTGTTCTCTGAACTCACTCCTGCACTTCAATGTCTGTCTTGCAGTGAGGGGCCCAAAATTGCAACAGGATTCAAAGTGTGGCCTTGCCAGTTCTGAGTGCAGGTGGAGGATCATCCTGCTGGCCACACCACTTCTGTTACAAGCCAGGATGCCATTGGCCCTCTTGGACATCTGGGCACACCTGAGTGCTTTTCAGCGGACAGCTTTACACCCACTTTTCCCCAAACGTGCAGCATTACATGGGGTTGTTGTGACAAAAGGGAAGGATCCAGCACTTCATCTCAAACCACATACCATTGCCTTCATCCCATGGATCCAGCCTGTTCAGATCCCTCTGCAGAACCTTTCTACCCTCCAGCAGACCAACAGTCCCACCCAACTTGATGTTGTCTGCAAACTGTGAATGAGAGTGTCCTTGATCCCCTCATCCAGATAATTGATAAAGATACTAAGCAGGACTGGCCTCAGCACTGAGCCCTGGGGAACACCACTTGTTACTGGCCACCAGCTGGATGTCACTCCATTCACCACCACTCTCTGGGCCTGGCCATTCAGCCGGTTTTTTACCCAGCCAGTGGTGCACCAGTCCAAGCCATGAGCAGCCAGTTTCTCCAGGATAATGCTGTGGGAAACAGTGTCAAAAGCTTTACTAAAGTCCAGGTAGACAGCATCCACAGCCTTTCCTTCATCCACTAAGAGGGTCACTGGGTCATAAGGGGAGATCAGGTTGGTCAAGCAGCAGCTGCCTTTCCTAAACCCGTGATGGCTGGGCCTGATCCCCAGGTTGTCCTGCTTGTGCTGTGTGGTGGCACTCAAGGTGATCTACTCCATGACATTCCCTGGCACCAAGGTCAGACTGACAGGCTTACAGTTCACCAGACCCTCCTTCCAACCCTTCCTGTAGGACCGGCATTACATTTGCTAACCTCCAGGGAAGCAGGACCTCCTTGGTTAGCCAGGACTACTGACAAATGATTGAAAATTGGCTTGGCAAGCTCTTTCACCAGCTCCCTTGGTACCCATGGGTGGATCCCATTGGGGCCCCATGGACTTGTGTATGTCTAAGTGGTGTAGCAGGATACTGAACAATTCCTCCTGGGTTACGGGGGTTCATTTTTCTCCCCATCTCTGTCTTTGAGCTCAGAGGGCTGGGTACTTGGAGAACAACTGGTCTTGTTATTACATTGAGGCAAAGAAGGCATTAAGTACCTCAGCCTTTTCCTCATCCTTTGTCACTATTGACCTGCAAATCTGCAAACGCCATGGAGCAGCAAGGCCAGAGCCTGGACAACCTTATAGACTACCACTATACCATCCAGAGCCAAAGCACGTAAATTGGCACTGCCTGAAAAAGTCAGCTGCCTCCAGCTGAATGTTTCTAACACAAGGCAAGGAAGGGCCTTCCCAGGACAGGGCAAACAGCTGTTGAAGTAGATTACAAGGCAACACTCAAGGTCTGCTTTGCAAGCGTAGTGATAACAGAGGAGGCCTTTGGGAAG
This sequence comes from Oxyruncus cristatus, assembly GCA_013399855.1. Taxonomy (NCBI): domain Eukaryota; kingdom Metazoa; phylum Chordata; class Aves; order Passeriformes; family Cotingidae; genus Oxyruncus; species Oxyruncus cristatus. The sequence goes on from VXAY01003407.1 coordinate 1,528,120, forward strand.
AGACACTGCCTCTGTAAAAGGGAAAATTCTGAATAGAGAGACTACAGCACGCTTTAACTTTTGGTCAGCCCTGAAGTGGTTAGGTAGCTGTGAGGAGGCGGTGAGGTGTCTCAGGACTTTCCATCTGCTACCTGGTTGCGATGGTTTTTGGGATGCTACTGAGATGACCTTGTGTAGCACAGAGCAGAACTGCAACCCCCTTTGATGTCCTGTGTGTAGTCCCACATCAGCACTGCCTCCTGGATTATCTGCCTGTTGCTGCAGAGCAGTCCCAGGTCCTAAAGCAATCTGCAGGACAGCCACAGGTCCCTGGAAGACAACATGTGGTCTGCATAGAAGGAAAGAGGAAAGAAGGGGTTAAAAGACAGAGTGGGGGACGGGCTACAGCTAGCAGATGTCCAGGGCTGAAAAGTAGGTCACCTCTTTCTGCCTGGGGGGTGACTTGAAAATTGACACTACATCAGTGCACAAACAAAGCCAAGCAATACAGCAAGGAACTGCCTTGGAAACCTGACAGAAATCCTCCAAGTACACATGTGGCTACTCTAGCACACCATACACAGCTATTAATTATGATTGTCCAAAAAAAAATATTTTTATGTGCTTAGCCATATATACAGTCACATAAGAGGAAAGCTAATGAAAAAGAATAGTGAAATGAAAAACACACAATAAAAGCATAATTTCTCTTATTATCAATGTACAAGTCTCAGACACATGTGAACTTAATTCCAGGCTTTTCTCAGCAGGAGCCTTATGCACATTATTTAAGCCTAGACTCTCAAGACTAAATACCAACTCCTGCTGATGCCTTTGTGAGTCCTTGGAAGACAGATCCTTGCAAATACTTCAGAGGTTGTGGTCCTTAGTGTGCCTGTGTCTCTCTTAAGATAAAAAGTTTAAATAGTGTAGCTGAAGCAGGTCAGGTGGTCTCTGCAAGGCATTCCCTACCTCAGATATTGAAATGACATGATCAGTTAACTGCAATCACGTACACTTCTCAGGAACTGAATTCCATGCTAGGGGGCTGCTGCTGGGGGTCAGGACAGATGGGATGAGAAGGAGAGGAGATACAGAAAGTTAGATGAGTTTCTCCAGCCAGGTCAGGGGAGAGTAATTCAGTATTTATATTCTCTTATTTATTTAGAAAAAAATGAATTTGAGGACAAAGGCTGATTGACATAAAAGCAGCCGAAGTACATAACAGTCTCTCCTGACACCACATTATCACCACACTATTGGACTACTGCAACACAAAAGATCTTTCCGGTCAGAAAAAAAAATTGGGCAACTAGTTCAGAAAACAGAATATTTCTTAATTTTCACAAATTTTTGAAATTTTGTCAATGAGAAACTTCTGAAATATTTTAAATGATGCAGAAAACACATGGGTGGGGTTTTTATTTGTTTGGGAGGATCACAGAGCAGTTATCAGGCACTCTTCAGAGCTCTCTGATAGAGGATGTTCCAAGCCCAATTTCAAAACTCTTACTCACTGGTGTCTTTCTATTTCTTTCACATCAACAGTGAAATTACTCTTTACAAAGAAGCTGTCAGATGAAAGCCTCAAGCACAGGATTTAAATCAGCTTCTTAAAACCCAGACTTGGGAGGGGTGGGGTCAGGAGGTATTTGCTAGGCATTTGCTATCTCAGAGGCGGAAAGTACCTGCAGAGTTAATTGCAATCACTTAGGCTTTTTAGGAGCCTGATCCCTTTGGCGATCACTTTTTATCTTTGCATACATGTACCGTACCATGAGGGCAGTAAGTTAGGATACACAGGAAGAGAATGGGGCTGAGATAAAGAAAGCATCTTCATTCTCCTAGAAGTACAAGGTAATTTCCCCACCTTGTTTTTTCTTTGCTCATTTAGTCATCTTGCAATCCTAGTTATCAAAAGATTGGCTAGCTGATCACAGTGGTCCTTTCTGTCCTTGAAACAGGGAAACATCTATTTCCTTTGTTCCTTCCTACCCAGTGGAACAATGAGTTAAAACCAAAGTTTGGCTCTGTATTTCAAAGTTGCAGTACTTAAACTATGTACAAGTTTTCATCTTGACCAGTCTGGGAGATGTCACACCTTTTCCATGGTGGAATTGGAGGAGAAGAAAGAGAAGAGAAAGGAAAAGCTTAAAGCAAGAATAAGGTGTGACTGCTGCCTATGACATGCACCTGATTAAATGACCCTGTGTTCACAAGTTTGCCTGGGTAATCCAGCCTGTTTCTATCACCTCTTTCAGTCCCACACTACGGTTTCAGAAGCTCAGTAGTTACTAGGCAGCTGTATCTTGGCTGATTGGGAAATGACATGATATATGCACTTTGCATTCTTTGGAAGTACCTTAATTTTCCTAGGAGAAGTACCAAGCAGGTAATTTCTCTAACTTGTTTTTCCTCTGTGCTAGTTTAATCAGCTTGGCTATTAAAAGATAACATGGGGTTAGGACTATCATTAGACCAGAGTGGTCATGTGGTTATGATGGTAATTAGCACTGCTGCTGAACTCGGTGTTACCTTTTTTTTAATAGGTAACTACGTAACAAAAACATTACCCAGTGCACATCTAATGAAGCAAAAAATAAATGAACACTCCCTCTCTCCCAGCATCTGTATTTAACTACTTGACTAGTTGCTTTCTTCTCTCTTTTCTCCTCTGTGATATTAGTATGTGTATCAAAAGCATTTAACTGCTTGAAATGGGATTAAGACACTGCAGTCTAAAATTGCAGTCCTGCAATCCTCCTGCTCAGCTGTTCTGTAAGCTTTAAGGTGTCAAAAATCCCTATGAGGGCTCTGAGAGGGCCAAACAACTGACACTTGACTCATGATGCAGAAACTCTGTATTACTTGGCCTGAGTCCCCAGGAGTTCAGTTTTGTCATCATCCCAAGTCCCAGGCCTACTTCCAGGATACTGGACTCTCCCCAGCTCAAGAGTTCTTGGGTATGTTTTCTTTTGAAGCATGGGCAGAGGGAAAATAAATATAAAATAGCCTTAATGAGGCTGCACGATACCAAGCTCCCATTCCCTTATTTCACCACAGGAATTTCAACCTGCACCTCTCAAGTGTATCTATATCCACCATAATACAAGCTCTCCTGGGGTAGGAAGGTGCTGCCAGCCTCCTGTCAGGTCAGTTAGGACCAAAGAAAGATGAGCAGTGCTGTAGTCATTGAGGGCAACTTCTCTGTATCTGCTCTAGGTGCTGCTTTTGTCTGGTGAGTGTTTAATTGATATTGAATTAAGTTCTGCTCACCTTTATCCCTAGACTTGGGTTTTAGCCTCAGATGCTTGATGGAAACTATACATTATTTCTTCTGCTTACAGTATACAACCTGTTTTATTATTAGAGCATAATTTGCATCTGATGTCTTCAGCTGTTCCCCACAATCTTTAAGTGCTATGTTTGGATGGGAGATAAACTGTAAACATCCAACCCTTCTATCTGGACAAAATAACCCAAAAGCTCAAGGGAAACTGCCCTACATATATGTGGCGTCAGTGGTAGCACCAGAACCTAAAGTTTAGGATCATTAGTCTTCCATTTCCGCACCCATTTTACCAGATAATAAGGTACACGGAGTTTCCAGCAAATTATGTCCAATTGCCTGGTGCTACACAAACAGCTTTGGACCATGCTCTCACCGATACCTCATGTTTCCTCTGCTCTTTTAGAAAATGGATGGGAACAAATCAGTGCTTTGCCCATACTGCTGGCACACCTTGCTAGCCTTCAGCATCCTCTCAGAAAAAGTGAGAGCCATCCTACCAAGAGGGTTGGGGTTGGCACAGCTTTTTTTGTGCCACCACCACACTCTCCTGGCCACCCAGCAGGCTCACACAGCCTTCATGCTGGGCCTACACTGTGCACTTTGCTGGCAGGTCACCACAGCTAGCAAGTTCTGTCTGCTTTTTGCTCCCAGGTGATATAACATGATTGCTAGTGTTGGGTAGGTGGGAGAAAACATGTGAGGAGAGAAGAGGATGACCAATACTGATAAAAGCCCTCACGTGGTGGTGTAAGGGGGATGGCAAAGCACTCAAGTGAAAATAACATGGATTGATGCCAAAGCTTCCCTCCATGCCTGTGCTCTTTGCAGCCGGGCCACTGGGATGGTATGGAGGTCCTATCCTACTCCCCAGCAGCTTTGCCTTAGAAATGCTAATAGGATCAATGCTTGAAATGAGATTAGAAAACTGAATTTGAACATTTTGTTTCAACTAAATGGATTAACTTGTGGGTCTGGTGCAGCCAAACATCCATATTCACCTTCAGGAGCATAACCATGAAGTCATTGTTCAGAAATGCTCCTTCTCTCTTCTTAAAGCTGCTTAGTTTTCACAATTTTAATAAGATGTTGGGCTAAACATTAAATCATTAAAATTCTTTAGAAGGCTTTATTCTCTCCTGAACTATAAGAGGAATAAAGAGTTTTGTAAGGGTTATGTTTAAACCAGAGGTGTTTTTGTCTTGGCTTACTCTACAAATATCCATTCAGTGTTAATACAGATGAGGACTCTTTGGTGCAAGGCACCCAATTGTCCCACTTCTTCTGTGTCTGTTTCCTACATGTAACTTGTCAGTGCTCAGAAGACTGAACCTCAACCAGGACAGGCTTTGACTTCATTTGATGCCTGAGGTGACCAAACACCAGATATCACCAGTGGGGAGGTCCAGCGCCAGACTTGTGTTCAGGTGCTCCCATTGCCTTTCAGGCACTGGTGCTTCTCTTGGTAAAATGGGAGCAGATAACCCTTAGTCGCTGATTATCTGTCCCTCAGATAGGTCCCTCCTGCCCTAGATGGACAAAGGGAAGACAACACATTAGTAGGGAGAGACCATGGTTGTCCTGGCAGAGCTGATGCAGAAACACACCCCACGTGCTCACGGTCTGACATTATGGCTACATAAGAGCAGCAGCAGATAGTGGTGAAATGCTGCTGGAAGAGTACAGTCCTGCCTCCCCTCCTCTGCCGTCACACCTAGCACTTGCAGAGTCACGGGATGAGCTGCCTTGGCAGTCTATGCCACTGCTTGGGAAGACAAGCTTGTTCTCCAAGGTGTGGCAGAGCTGCTGAGTCACAGCAACCACTAACAAATGATCCTCCTGGTATCAGTGCAGTGGGGCTCAACAGATCCCACCAGCTTCTGGAGGCAGCAGCAGCTCTGGCTGAGGGGTTAATGGTGCATAGTGAGAAATATGCTCAGCAATGTGTGATGGACTGATAGTGACTGAGCTGGCTGATTATTTTTTTATTTGCCTATATTACCCTATGCTGAGGAAGTGTCTCACTTGAGTGATTAGTGGCTGCAGCAGCCATCTCAAATTAAGATACTGATGTTTGCAATACTAGCAAGAGCCCATTTAGTAAAACACTATCAAGTTCAGGTAGCAGACTGCCTAAAAGTTAGAGTTTGCCTGCCAGCAATGAAATACTACAGCCACCCAAAGCAGGCTAGGGTTTTGTTTCTGATCTGTGTAATCACAAGTATAGGAATGGTGTGGAGGTCTTCAGATTCGCACACAAGTCGCAGGGATAAAGGACTGGGATTTTGCCTCTGGTTCAGCTTACTGTGTGACATTGGGCAAGTCACATAACCTCATTTTCCCTCACGTTCAGTAGTGCTTTGAGATCCTACTTGTAGACATGAAGTCTTTCTATCTTTAGATAGTAGTGCCCTATCATTAACAACTTACTTGGTAATAGTAGTATCACTTGGACAGCTGTAGTTTTAAAAAAAAATTATACAAAATAAGATTTAGAAATATATTGACAGGAACTCTATAAGATAAAAACAGGGCCTGTGATGTCCTAAACCTTTCCAGAATTGTGATGGCAGTGGTAAGATCCTTGAGAATCAGATATGTGGCAGTGCAAATATTATCCTGCCCCTTCTGAGTTGAGATGTATCCCTTACCATTAGGGCACATTTGCTCAGCGTACAGGACATGTCAACAGCCGCACAGTTTAACACTACTGAGTTGTGAAGGCAAGCTTTATGTTTACAGAAACTATACTAGGTAGTTAACTATTTTGCTGTTGTAGCTGTTCTACACTCAAACTATTAATCCCCTCTCCAGATTCCTCCTCTGGTGCTTGCTAAAGGTAGTAATCTCATCATCCTTTTGACAACCTACCTGCTTGTCCTGAGAATGCCATTTAACATTATACACTCATTTATCCATTATTTAGAACCTTTCTTTTCTGTTAACTCTCTGTGCACAGTTTCCAGTGTTTTTCCTACAGACTGTCATTTACAATGACAATACAACCAGAACTGCCTCTATACACTTTATATTGTGAAATATCTATTTGTTGCAGTTAGTGCAGTTACTCACTGCTAGAACATGCAAGTGGCATGACATAAACAAACCCCCCCACAAAAGCAGACACACTGAAAGGAAAGAAAACAAAAAGGAGACATCTAAAATAAATGTGGAACAAATAGTCTATAGGCCTTTCTGGACTGAGCACCAGCTGAAATAACGAATAAAGAAACAATGTCCCATTTCATGTTGACTGTTTTGAGGATAATTTTTTTTGGTACATTTTACTAAATAAGTCTGCTTGCATGAAAATGAAAACAGAAAACAGGCTCTACACCCAACTGTGTAGCTCTGTGCATCAGCAAATACATTTCATGCTGCTGAGTTTTTACCATGTGTTTGTGACACATTAAGATCACATGTATCTATAATTGCTGCAGCTCCACTAACTTATTCAGGCAGAATAAGACGATCATGTGTCTGAGCTGGCAGCCAACAATTTCCTTCTACTGGAAGCAACACACTGGGCTCATGGCCTGGGGAGAGTTTCTGTTCACAGAGGTTTTGTGAAGTAAGGATGTGCCATCCATATACTACTGAAGGGGAACGTGTGCCAGGATAGCTTTTAGTAGGACAAGCATGCTGCAACTCAGTCTTTGGGAGAACCAGTAATACCTACAGAGAGCACAGGAGCCAAAGCTTGGTCAACTGGTAGGAAGGACTTAGGAAAACAAAGAAAGCTGACACTGGGGCCAGCCTTTTATGCAATGGGCGTTATGAAACCAAGCACCTGAGCAGCTGGCAAGAGTTTCTGCTGCGTAACTGCCTGGGCAAAGCACAAAGGCCAGGCCCTGTTTGCAGCTATTGTAAATCTGATAGTCACCTTTTCCTTAGAAGCAAGCAACTTAACCTATTTTTCTGTATTTAGAGGAACCCCAAGCACCCTATATCTTTGAAGTTCTTGAACAGAATACCATTGTGAAGGAGAAGATGTGGACTCCCTCTGATGTGCAGGCAAAATTCACTCCTTACTCCGAAAAGGACGCACACAGATAGATAAGCACACAGCTTTACCAGTTATATCAGCCCTTTGTCCAAAAAAACAAGATGTTTTTTGTAGAGGCAGGCTCCCATTAACATCCTACTCTTGTAGACCAAGATTTAAGCGCATTTCTAGCTTGGCTTACTCTTTCTCTGATGAAAAAGATGTTGCTTTCTACAGCAGCATCCTCAATATTTATGTCTCTTTGTAACACGAATAACTTTGTTTAATAGGAGCAGATCTGCTGATTGATTTGCAGTAAGATGTAAGTGCAGCTGTATTGAGATTAACTTTGTCAGATGAGCATGTGAAAGATGTGAAGAAACATTATTCACAAGTGAGGTTCCTTTATCCTAGACTGCTGATTCATAATGAAGTCAAAGAAATGTATTGTTTTCCCCTTCCTTTGGTATATGAAATAAACACAGCACTACCCTTCAGTTTTCATATGCTCTACATGCACCACCTGCAAGAACTACCCTATCACTAAACTATCTTTCCAGCGCTGTTGTTTCTTTCCCCATTGTAAATAAACAAACAAATCATTGCCTTAACCACAACACTCCTCTGTTTCTCTTCTTAAACATATTATGACCAGTAATTATCAGAATGAATATATGTAAACATTAAAATTAAAAAAAATCACCTCATGCATGATTGACGCTCATTACAAAAGAGAGGTCTATGCCACCATTCACAGAAAGCACAGCTACCCTCATAACAGGCAAGACAAATGTTACCATAGTAGAAAACTAACTTTGGTGAGCCACTACTGCACCATACCCTCTTCGGCTACTTGCTTACACACATTGATGAAGAGCTGCTAACACCATGCTCTCATTGTGCCTCAGTGGAGTAAGCCTCCAAGAAAAGGAGTGTTTTACAAGTCCATGATGTCAATTGACAAGGAGAACAACAGGCTTTCCCGGCTCTGTTATTATATTGGGAAAAGACAGGGAGAAGACTGGAGGTGTGGGAGCTGTAACTCGTAACAGGCTGTCTCCCTTTGCTCTGTGTGACTTTCCCCTCATTCACAGACTGGCAGACATTTTGCATAGAAAAACATCACTGCCAACCCTACACCTTAAGGAAAACCCAAACATGCAAAATATAAAGGGCAGAACTGCCATGCTGGGTCAGGCATGGTAGCTCGGGCTCATCAGAGCCCCCTTCGTCAGCACCTTCCCTTCCACAGGTGTGTCTGGGAAGCAGTAGTGCTGCCTCGACATTTTTGACAGCCCTTGCCTTGCAGGTGCCAATCAGCAGCCTCCCCAGGCTCTTAAGAGTCATGCAGAGCAGAAACCAATCAAAAGCCCATCAAAACCAGATAAAACCCATGGAAACCAGGCAAGGCAGTTACCTGATGGTAACCTGCTGCCCATGGACAATGTGCTGTTGACCACGGATGGGTGGTCTCCTCTAGGGACATGGATGTCATCACAACAGTGACATTCTGAAACCTGGAAGGTTGCCCTGAGTGGTGAAGGCGTAGCAGCTAGAGGGTTCACCATGGTTTTGGGGAAAGGTAATTGGGGGAGGCTTTGCAAGGGAAGGCTGAAAGCATCCTGGCTGCCCAGAACATGTTCACGCCTTTAAGACACAGGGCACTCAACACACATTGTAGGTGTTTTTTGCCAGTTGTGGGGCACAAGAGGCTGCCTGTTCAGGTATTTGTCACCTGAGCTTTCAAGTAAAGGACCTTGGCACCCTGTTTGGCCAAGCAAGGCTGCAACGCTGCAGCCACAGGCAGCAGGGCTGCAGGGGACAGCCAAGGAGGCTTGTGAAAGCCAAGGTGCAGCACCTATCCTGGCTCTAATACATGTCCATTCTGGAGCCCTTTGGTCTGGTTTAGGTCAGGTATCAGGGAAAGGTTTTTCACGGCGAGGGTGGTTGGGCACTGGAACAGGCTCCCCATGGAAGTGGTCACGGCACCAAGCCTGTCTGAGTTCAAGAAATGTTTGGACAACATTCTCAGGCACATGGTGTGATTCTTGTGGGGTGCTCCACAGGGTCAGGAGTTGGACTCCGTGATTCTGATGGGTTCCTTTTAACTCAGCATATTCTATGATTCTATATATCAGAAATAGGGTGGCCAGCAGGACCAGGGCAGTGACCATCCCCCTGTACTCAGCCCTGGTGAGGCCACACCTTGAATCCTGTGTTCAGTTTTGGGCCCCTTACTTCAAGAAAGACACTGAGGTGCTGGAGCAAGTCCAGAGAAGGGCAATGGAGCTGGTGAAGGGCCTGGAGCACAAGTCTTACAAGGAGCGGCTGAGGGAGCTGGAGTTGTTCAGCCTGGAGAAAAGGAGGGTTGGGGGGACCTTATTGCTCTCTACAACTGGCTGAATGGAGGGTGTAGTCGGGTGGGCATCAGTCTCTTCTCCCAGACAACAAGTGACAGGGTGGGAGAAGGTGGTCTCAAGTTGTGCCAGAGGAGGTTTAGATTGGATATTAGGAAAAATTTCTTCACTGAAAGCGGTCAGGAATTTGAACAGGCTGCCTAGGGAAGTGGTGGAATCATCATCCCCCAGAAGTATTCAAAGAACGCATGGATGTGCCACTTTATGACATGGTTTAATGGTGAGTATGTTTGGTGCTGCTGGTTGACGGTTGGACTTCACCTTAAAGGTCTTTTCCAGTCTCAACGATTCTATGGGTCTACAAAAGACACACTGCCGGATCTTCGGGGGCGTTGGAGGCCTGACGGGCAGCAGCATGGAAGCTCGGAAAAAGCCAAGTCCCGCTAAGTGGAGGGGGCGGGCCCCGACCCCGCAACTCCCGCACCCCAGGCGGGCGCTCTGGCACCGGATCCACCCCCCACTCCCGGTCCGCGCGGCCCCCCAGCGCGCCGCCGCCGCCTTGTTGCCAGGCAGTTTGGCGCCCGCGCGCGCCCCGGGGGCGGAGCCCCGCGTACTGACCAATGGCGGGCCGCAGCGGGCGAAGCCGCGGGACGGGCCCTACCGCACGCGCCCGCCCCTCCCACCGCGGCCTCCGAGCGCCGCTGGTCCGGATTGGGCCGAACGCGTTTATTTTTAAAAGAAACTAGCTTTTTCTATTAGGTGAGGAGGACGTCAGTCAGAGTGACGTAGCCTTGTTGCTAGGTCGGGAAGGAGGGAATGGAGACGCGCCCGCCCCATGCGTTGACTGGCCAACATGGAGTCGAAAGCCCGCCCCCGTCCACCTTCGAGCCTGTTGCAACCGCTTTAGCGAGTGACTGACGTTCAATGAACAGCCAATGACAGGCTGAGCTGCTCACGGCGTCCAATAGAAAGGCCCAGTCCGGGGAGGAGGGCGGTGCTAGGAGCGGTGATTGGCAGGCGGGGCGGAGGCAGAGGAGGGCTCGCCGGAGCGGCCATGTCCGCCATCTTGGAGCGTCGGTGATGGTGGCGAGCGGAGGTTTTCCCGCCTGAGTGGAGGCACCCGGGGCCTGTGGCGGGGGGCGCGCTGCCGAGGTACGGCTGGGACGGCGGCGACATCTCCGCGCCGCCGCTTCCAGTGGGCCGGCGCTCCGGCGGCGGCTCCTC